>CM059196.1:64092796-64692796 GCA_030323885.1 Branchipolynoe longqiensis | reverse complement strand
CGGGTTGGGGGTGGAAATCCTCTATTCTTTAAAGCTGTCTGGCCTTGTGTGTTGTGCACTTTAAGCTATGATTGTTGTTCGTACCTCTGAGAACGACGGGTCATGATGTTGAGATTTGTATTTCAAGCCTCATTATTCTACCGAAATGAATTTCCTAAATGTATCAAAGAGATAAATAAAACCTAATTCCTGCTCTGTCCCAAATTAAATAATTGATAGAAATGCTAAAGTAATTCCAGCAAAACCACTAACAATAGTAACATTGTCTATTCTGTAGAGATGCAATTTGAAAATTGGAAGGCGAGGGAAATATCTTCCTTGCTGTGTTTCACCTAAATTAAATTATTGAAATATGTGATTAACCATGAAAAAAATAATTAAAATATATTTCGTTGCAATTAATAAAGACGTATGTACTTCATTTATTATCTAATCATACCCCTACTGAATTTACCAATATTTGAAACCCAAAACCGCTTTACTGTAACACTCTGTTCCCTTTTAAGCTGGGAAAAAGGGGCTGACAAAAATAGTATTCGGTGAATAAAATTACATTTACAAAGCTATATAACAATATATTCTTGTTCTGAATAGAAATTATTATACTGATCCCCCCAAGGGGAGGTTAAGGACTAACACGTGTACATATATACATAAACAATACCCACACTCATAGAGTGTGACAGTGCCATACATTTTGTAACCAAAATCCAGCAAACTGAAACGGAAATAGCCCTATATGGGAGCCGCCATTTGTGTACTCTTGTTGAATAATCAAAATCCAGCAAACGGAAAACGGAAAACGAAATCACTACGCAGCACACAGGGTGGACGACAGCGATTGGTTAATAATTGCCTCTGTGCTTAACACCTAGACGATGTCCCGCCGCAGAGTAGCACATGTCGAGTCGAGGAACAACTACACTGGTCCCTCCCTACAGATCTTCCACAGTGATCCGAGTCGCCCGGGTCTTGTTAATCGAATACGACCTGGGGGTTGGTACTAAGCATTGCTTATTCATATTAGGTCTTTCAAAGGTAGACCCAACCACAGCGGCTTTGGCTCTCACTCAGGTAATCTAAAACTATAAGTGAGATCTGAATCTCTAGATATATACACGTTTGCAGTCTCGTTTTCCTAAGCCTACCATTACCAGGTACTAAGTGGGTGTAAAAGTTCAGGATCTCTGACAGTCCCGTGTAGAAACTGTTTTTAGGGTCCCACCCATAGAGACGAGAGGAGTGTGACCGCTGAATACCCCCCATACCCCCTTCACACCCCACCGTTGGTATGCATTGTTAGCCTCAGACTAAATACACATAACATAGTCCCAGTAATCCGTCGGTGCGTAGTTTAACTCTTTATGCTTCACCTCATCAGCCTCCAATGAAAACTTCACGACTGTGAACAGTTTGTTATTTATTCACTTCTTTAATTCACTTACATATTTCAGAAATCTCCAATAAATATAGCACAATCAAATATATTTATTACTATTACTAACTCAGATGCACAGGATACCTTTCCATCCACGTTGGTAATGTATTAATTAACGTACCAACATACTATCTATCTGCTACTGAAATGCAGACAATCAAATAACTTATCAGCAGCTACTGTTTGGTAAGACAACAGCAACACTACAGCTGGCCAGCATTGAAAACAAGCCTGGGTACCCAGGCTTACATGCTATGGACAGAATAAATACAGCCTCAATAAAAAAATAAAAAATAAAAAATAAAATAAAGTAATGAATATACATGTAGTAGAATAATGTGTAGAGATTATGACTCTAATGTGAAAGCCACGACTTCCTGGCAATAACAACTGCACACTAGTATTGGTAATTATAACCTCGTATCTATCAAGTTTAACTTCTAGGTAGGTTAATTGTTAGTTCTACCACTGTGATATATTTGTAATTGTATTGAGAGTGGGAGCACCTGGAGTTTACTGCGCACTGCCATAGTGAGCGGGATAATAAATACCCGTGAACTCCAAGCATATGCGCATGCGCGTCGATCTGCGGTCCTCACCGAGTGCTCGGTAAACTCCACATGCCCCTACTTGCAATACAAACGCAAGTGTTTCCACACTCGTACAACTAACGCACATGGAAGAGCTGTTGCTTTCCGCCAAATTAAAACCGTATTAATGTTATAATATATACCTTTATTGCAGTCATAATATAATAAGCTGGCGAGAAAAGTGGAGCAAATGACACTTTCCTGCATTGCCAGCAGTTGCAGTAATTTGTTTGCGTGTGTGCTGTTTTTGCTAGGCACCCTCTGCAGGAATACATGCAATCCTCACGTGTGTCTGTGCCTGGGTAAAAGACGCAGCAATGTAAGGTCATCAACTCATGGGGTAAAAGAGCATGGAGTCTCCGGCACCCAGCAATGTAAGGTCATCAACTCATGGGCTAAAAGAGCATGGAGTCTCCAGCACCCAGCAATATAAGGTCATCAACTCATGGGGTAAAAGAGCATGGAGTCTCCAGCACCCAGCAATGTAAGGTCATCAACTCATGGGGTAAAAGAGCATGGAGTCTCCAGCACCCAGCAATGTAAGGTCATGAACTCATGGGGTAAAAGAGCACGGAGTCCCCAGCACCCACCAATGTAAGGTCATGAACTCATGGGGTAAAAGAGCATGGAGTCTCCAGCACCAAGCAATGTAAGGTCATCAACTCATGGAAGCCGGGAATGACATTACAGCCGTCGTGATGACTTCTCCTATGTCGACTACGGTGCTGTCATAATTAGTGACCAACAGACGGCACCCAGTGCATTTTGAATGCCATTATTGGTTCGGTAGGTAATAAGTATGTACAGTATAACCCTGTTAAACCAAGCTCTGTTAAACCAAGCGATCGGTTAATCAACACTTTTTTCGGCGGCCAGGCAAGATACTACCATTTATCATATAATAAAGTTGGTTAAACCAAAGTTTGTTAATCCAAATTATCGGTTAATCCAAACAAAATTGCCGGACCCCAGGCCACTCCAGTATGGTTAAACCAAACTTTCTTGTGGTTTTAAAGTCATCTGAAACCCCACCAACTTTTTTTATATGATAAATGGTAGTATTTTGCTGGGCCGCCGAAAAAGGTTTGGATTAACCGATCGTTTGGTTTAACCGAGCTTGGTTTAACAGGGTTACACTGTATACACATAAAAACACAATAACCAAAGTGTCGACATACATTGTATATTACATGTGCAATACATGCTTACTCAAAGTCAAAGTCGAAGCCAAAGCTTGGTTAAACCAATGATCGGTTAATCCAAACAAATGTCTAGGGTCCCTTCAAGTTTGGTTTAACGGGGGTACTAACACTCCGGGTCACCATGATTTCGCCATGTATTCCTCATATGAATATCCGATATATTCTTACCAAAATTTCCATATCACAGAAAGATAAAGTGCTTTGCCGTTAGAAAGGACTATGGTCACTGAATAAGAAATTGGGTATCGATGCAACGCCGGACACTGGACATAACTGGGATAGGGCAAGCAAAAATTGAATGAATAAGAACAGATGCTTCCAATTGAAATTTCCTTAACTTACTTAAAGAATGTAACAAACAAAAAGAACAATTAACCAAACAAAGCAGATACAAAACACGACAAGTTCTTCCCACATTACAGGGATCATCTAGATCCTCCCAGTGAACCGATAAGTTACAAGTTTCTCAGAATATTGTTTAGAATTAGATCATCTGTAGTTGTTAGTAACGCGTGCAAGCAGCAATGGTCGGTGTCTGATTAGTAAATCTGCGTCCTGGATCTCCGAACACTCGGTGTCACGCCCCCTTTGTGTCCATTGTATGTAGGCTATGTACAGGCTACCGGCTTTAGACACGTGGACACTGAGTCTCACTCAGTGAGAGGCAGGGCTACCCTGTAAAGGCAACCCAGATAACATTCTTAAGGGTTGCTGAAAATGAACCCAACGTTGGCAGCTATTGTTTGTTCAACATCCTAGTCCACATTAGCCAACTGTTGGCCCTCTCATAATGAGTCAATGTTGCCCCAAATATAAGGTCAGCTTTAGAGCAATCAGGAGCTCAAGGGTATGAGCTAATTATACCATAAGATCTACATAATCCATATCTAAAACACAAAAAGGGAAAGAAAGCCTAATCATTGTGAAATAAGAAGTATTCCAAAAAAGTAAAACACAGGTGGGATTTAGCCTACCTACATTCAGAATCCAGTGTGAGTATCTTACCTGAAACAGGCTATTGTCAGAGGGCTTTAGGAATTCTGCCACAGGTAATGACTAAACTGGTCCACTTGGCTGAATGAGTGAGTATCTGACAGCCTATATATAACGACTCCATAAAGTCAGTAGGATAAGCTAACATTGCACCATATATGTAAGGACTAGGAAATACGAGAACATGCCATGTACCATCTCTGATATAACTGAGCATTACTAGGAAGTTCAAGACCCATTAAATATACATGAGGCAATAGGTTGGCATACAGCCATGCACCAACCACCAGGGAAGTCTTTGGTTCAATTGTGAGTTGCCAACTACCATTGGCCCAATGATGGCCCGGCATTGTAAAATCTGTACAATGTTTCTGAACATTTGCCAATGTTAGCCCAACATCAGCATGTTATCAGAAAAGGAAGATTGGATGCACATAAATCGACATGAATGCCTGCATAGCGCCATCATGACTCGGCACTTAGGACTCGACCTGCCACTGACCCCTCGTCACGCCGTCAGCAGTTGGGACGTAGGGCGAGTGGGGGATTGAGAACATGCGCCTTATACCCCTGTCACACTACGACGTAATGAGCGAACGTGAGCCTAACGTGGTGATTTTTCATCATCACGTTGATGTACGTTGGATTACGTTATGATGACGTCATAATGGCGTTAGACTGACGTCGAGCTACGTCACATTATATCGTTTTACATCGAGTTACATCGAGGCTTTGGACATGTTAGAAAATTTCGACCTAGATCGAACGTAAGGGTTTATGTTCGCCGTACGTTCTGTTCACATTCAGCGAACGTCAATGACGTTAAATGGACATTAAGCAAATGCTGCTCACTACGTTCAACTACGTTCCACTATGTTGACCCACATTAAACCAGGTGGAAATGCCCACGCGGCGTAATGGGAACATCAGGAAAACATCAGGAGAACATCAGGAGAACGTCAGAAGAACGTCAGGAGAACATCAGGAGAATGTACATTCAACGTAAGTTCAACGTCTCATGACATATGTAGCATCATGTAATGTTCTTCTGGCGATGGAATAACGTTCATAACGTTCCGTGAGCGTAATGACGTTGTCCTCTCTTGTTGAATGACGGTATCACTACGCTTTACCGACGTTACGCTCTCATCCACTATGCTGCATCCACGTTCAACTTGTGCCGAGAAGTTCAACGTTCTTCACGTTCTCCCTACGTTGATATCATTATGTTGTAGTGTGACAGTGCCATTAGATAATAACATTCAGCACGGTTAGTTTGTGGATGCAGACAGCAAATATGAAACTAGTCACGCACACAATTCCACGTCAGTTTGCACATACACAGGTTTTTTTATTTGTTTGTTGTTGTTTTACGTCCTAGCAACATGTAAGATCATATCAGGACGGGTACCGACTTGTGACAGTGTGCACGCATGACAACTTTATAGTGCTGTCCTACTGGGAGACCAGGCCACCGGCACCATGGCCTGATATCCCACTAGGTCACATTATCCTGACACTGAGCCAACCAGTCCTTACCCTATTCTAATAATGCAGAGCGCCTGGCTAGGAAGCGACAAGTATCAATTTTTCATTGGTTTGACTGGTCCGGACATACACAGCGATAAACAAGACAGACAAAATCCAGTGCTCAGTGGTCCTGCACGTTGTAGGGATCGAAGCTCAAAAGGTATGAGTCGGTCTCACGAAAATGGGGCAATTGGTGGTCAATTTAAGATGTTGGCAATGCAATTGCTACAGTGTAGTGCATTTCTTTGCTTCATATTAAATTATCCTAGAAACAAATAGGGTTGTTGTATTTTCTCCACCTGTACATTCAGGATAAATTTAAGAACTTTCCAACACCTCTGTCAATGCTAAACTATAATTATGCCGTTCGATGCCAAAAATCCAATAGTCGATGCCGACATCCTTAGCAGATGTCGGCGTCACAATTGTTACAGTGCAGTGCATTTCTTTGTTTCATGTTAAATTTATCCTAGAAGCAAACATGGTTGTTGTATTTTCTCTACCTTTACATTCAGGATAAATTTGAGAACTTTCCAACACCTCTGTCAATGCTAAACTATAACTATGCCGTTCGGTGCCAACATCCAATGCTGGACGGTGACAACTTTCCCCGATTGGCCTATTTTCATGAGACTGACTCATATGCAACATTGAAAACAAGCAATGCAGACCGAGGGAAAATTACACCGCTAATTGAAGCCTTCCAGAACTACTGTAAAGGTAAAACTAACATTACAGTAGTGAAATACCAGTTTAACTTGTATAGGCAAACAAATGAAACAATGGAAACATACATACAAGAATTAAAAACCAGGATAACTTATTGTAACTATGGAGATATAGAAGGCTCAATGCTATGCGATAGGTTAGTGTGCGGCGTGAAAAGTGACAGACTAAGAGACATTTTACTGCAAACGTCAAATTTGACACTGGATCAATGCATAGAGAAATGCCGGATGAGTGAATACAGTGGAGCACAACTGAACAATGCACTCAACGAGATTCAAGAAGCACAAATATATCAAGTAGCAAGATGAGACAATCGACGGTCGGTTGCATGGCAACTTAGGTATCAAGAACAGAGATGAAACAGAATGCAGCTACCGTGCGACAAATATGGTTATAACCACAGAAATGGACAATGTCCAGCAAGAGGCAAAGAGTGTTCAGGATGCAGGAAAATAGGACATTTGATCAAAGTTTGCAGATCGCCAACAACAAAGACAAGGCCAGTGAATGAAATCAGAGTGGATCGTAACAACATGCCACAGGAAGACAAACTGACAGTGACCAGCGGCGATGGAGACGTTGACGTCAGCCTGTTCATCGGAATGATAACACAAGACAGCGATTATAAACAAGACATGCGGTTCACTGAAGTACAAGTCGAAGGAACACCAGTTCATTTCAAATTGGATGCAGGATAGGAAGCTAACATAATTCTGAGAAGAATAGTGAACAAACTACAGAATATCAAGATCAATCCACCATGATGCACTCTCATAACATATATGGGGGAACACATCAATCCTGACGAGGAAACAAGCATAAAGATACGCAGTCAAGAATTACGCTTCCAAGTGACAGAGGCTGGCAGCCCGATCCTCGGGAAAGAAGCATGTGTGAGGCTCAACCTCGTGGCACGAATCAACAAAATCAAGACAACTAAACAGATTGGAGAGCTTACCTCGCTGTGGTGGTTAAAGTACCTAATTTGATGACCGGTTCAATTACCAAGGTCGGATTTTATATAGGATTAATGTGCAGGTTCACAAAAATGGTTGTGGAACACTGAGTTTTGGGATGTTTTCATATTTGAATATATCATTAGAAAGCAAAAAATTATATCTAATTTCAGGAATATTTCCAGGACATTTAGTTGGGACTGGCTTGAGCAAATTAACAGTGAATATTATTCATTAGTTACAACAAATGGCTACAGGCCAGAACTGTACTATGTTGTTATAGCAGTAACTCCCAAACAATAGGGCACCTCCAGTCAACCATGGGTGTATATGCTGATCTGTGGCCCACTCATATACTTCCACTTGGGGAGGTCCTGTGTGTTGTGTATACAGATGTTGTGTGTATAGAGGCACGGGGTCTCAGGTCACGAGAGGTCAAGAGAGGTCAGCTGGGCAGTGTCACCAGCTAATAAAGTCAGTTCTACTATGCAACTCAACGGGTCGAGTCATACTTTACACTGTGGGGACTGTTGTACATCATTTAGATATATTTTCCATACCAATATATATATATACATAATAAATAATTCACTGTGATTATGCATCTGATGTATAATCACTACAAATATGGCTTTCTTGCTAGTACATTAAGGAAAACTTACCTTAAATATTATTGTATTTATATTTCATATATTTTATTGTTGGTTATCACTTTTTATTTCTATTCATATTATTAAGGGAAGGCCGGTACTGGGAGGCCCGTGCCGGGAGACCGGGAGGCCCAGCGCCGGGAGACTGGGAGGCCCGGTGCCGGGAGGCCGAGAGTCACGGCGTCAGGAGGCCGAAAGTGTATACATGTGTATTTGTTTATATTTATATGATACATATGTATAGCTGTACATATATACATTTATGCATATATATATATATATATGCATATATACATATATATGTACACATATATACATATATATGCATACATGTACATATATATACATGTACACATAAATATACATATATATATATCTGGATATGTACATGTATATATAAACATACCCATACATATGCATGTATGTATCTATATATACATATATATATGTGTATTATAATTAACTAATTATAATAATATAAATAACGTAGATGAACTAAGGTCTTGTTTCTATTATGCTACGATGTTTACCTGTATTAGGAGTCGCGCACCTGTATCTACCTGAGCGCGGGATTGTGGCGCCACCTGTACAACGCCCCAGGGAACTTCACTACTACCATTTTTCCTTAGAGTGTAGACGTGGGGTAAGTGGCAGATTGAGACGTGACACGTAATCATGCCGTACTGCGACTTATGTGGTGCCTCGCACAGGGCAGATAAATGTAAAAGCAAAAAAGGGAAGAGAGGAAAGAAAACGGCATCAACTCGAATGACAAGGGCAGCAGCTAAGGCGGACAGTCAAACTGCAGGTAGAATGAATAATTCTCGGGAGAGTTCGCCTGAAGTGGCAGATAGGCTATCGACGTTGACACTGGAAGAGCAAGAAGTTTCGTTAATGAAAGACATAACTGAGCTAGAGCTAGAGCTAGAGGAAAGAATTGCAAATCTCCAAGAACGACGAACAGTCATGATGCGACAACGGCAGGCGCGGCAACGGGTCGAGGACACAGCGCCGGACGGAGGGGCGGCAACCGGGAAGGAGGAATGGCCGACGAACGCCGGTGCAACGACGACACCGGCGGTGGGCGTGAAGGACGAACACTCGAATTATGGGAAGCCAAAGCAGCGGCAGCGGTCGCGAACACGCAGGCGGCGACGAACGCCGTCCGACTCGCGGAGTAGGAGTTCGAGCAGCACGCGAAGGCTCAGAAGTAAGTGGAGCCTGCGAAGATACGCCGTGTTGGGTAAAGAAATCAGTAAATTAAATTGTTACGAACTCATTACTGCGTCGATACGTTGGTGTCTCGACTTGCAAGGCCTGACTGGTAAAGACCTGAGGGCGTTCATGGAGCATATCTGTTTAATGTCTTCACGTGCGAGGCAAAATGACTTTGTAGATGCAACGCACGTAGAGTATGATAAAGACATTAGGAAATTGGCAGAGGTTGAGGGCTTTGCAGCATTTGGTAACCAGAACACAGGCCTCAGCCTATTTCACTATGGTATGCATAACATGCGAACACGGAAGCAGGCGAACACTGTACGAAAGAGTAGCATGTACGCCAAAGACGGTAAAGTAGGCTGTTACTGGTGGAACAAGGACAGTGGTTGTAGCCGAACGGATGAATTGTGTAGCTTTGGCCATTGGTGTTTAAAATGCGGTAGTAAGTCGCATAAGAAATCCAATTGCAAAGAATGACATGTGAAACATGACGTCGGTAAGGCAAAAGTAACTTTGAATGACAATTATGTCCGGCAACACTGGGGTCAGCATAAAGTAGCTGAATTGTCCTTTATTGATTGTTTGGAACCTATTCATGATATTGTTGAACCTGTTACATGTGCACCGAATGACAGACAGTTAGCCGTCGATATAAATGAAGCGGCGTGTAGCATAGCTGTTAATACCGCCGGTGGTGGTGCAAGGTCGGTTGAGTGCCAAGTTAATAGAGCAATGGGAAATAATGACCACATAGCAAATGTTACATATGCAAGCAGTACTCAAATAAAGTTTCAGGACACCAAATTTCGTAACCAGCAATTAGGTAATAATAATGAAACGTTGGTAGTACAGAGCCAAGTTAACAGAATATGGTCCAGTTGGATTAATAGTGACGGAGTTGGAAAGGGCGACATGTTTTATGTCGAGACAATACGACAGGAATATTGTAAATGGAAGTTTTACATTAAAGAAACAGAACAAGCACATGCGACTGTAATTATAGCAACAAACGATTGTATTAATGGCAATTGCAATTGTGGTCATTATATAGCAGGAAATCTTGTGCAATTAAAACCTTGTCGTGTTATATGTGAATTGTTTCTCCGGGGGGACACGGAACCGGATTGGATATACATCCTTTGGGGGGTGGTTTTTGGTTTTCATGTCACAAATAACGACTGCCCGGTAAAATATGATACAAGTTTCAAGAAAATCCGGAATAAACTTTATAGGGATATTATAACTCAAAAACTTTTGCTAGAGTTAGACCAAAAAATGATTTCCTTTAGCACCGTTCCCCCTCAATGTGTACATAACATTTTTTGCATTCCTAAAGAAGTCGGAGGGAGAGGTATAGTGGACTGTAGCATGCCGAAAGGGGAATCGGTGAACAGTTTCACAGATGAAGTTTCTTTAAAATTTAAATATAAGAGTGTCGATGATGTAGTTAACTACCTAGAACGAGGAGACTACTTAGCTACGGTCGACCTCAAAGATGCTTACCGATCAATTAACATACATCCTTCAGACAGGCCGAAGCAAGGCTTAATTTGGGATTTTGGTGGGGAGCTCGAACTAGGACCAGAATATTTGGTAGATAACAGGCTATGTATGGGTCTGTCTTCCAGTCCATTCGTGTTTTCTAAAGTATCCGACTTCATAGTTAGATGCGCGCTTAGAGAGGGGGTAGATAAAATGGTTAATTATCTAGATGATTTTTGTATAATTGCTCCTGATTGGGATACAGCTGCACTGCAACAAAATAAATTAATAAATTTATTAAGGCGGCTAGGTTTTAATATAAGCTTTAAAAAGGTAATTAGTCCGAGCACGAGAATAAGATTTCTAGGGATAATTATTGACTCAGTTAGCTTGGAACTCACCCTGCCGCAAGATAAGTTGTTAAAATTACATAGTTGTTTACTAGCGTTCGGGGGGAAAAAGAAATCGACGAGACGTGAATTGGAAAGGCTTGGAGGGCTGTTAGCACACTGTTCGAAGGTGGTGCGGGGAGGTCGTACATTTTCTCGGCGTATTTACGATTTAATAAGTGGAGTGGCGCAGCCTTATTATAAGATTAGATTAAATGGAGGATTTAGAGAAGACGTTGAGTGGTGGATTAGATTTTCGAGAAAATTTAATGGAACAGCTCTTATGTTAGGGAAATTTGCAGTAGTAAAATCAGTTTACACAGATGCCAGTAAGTGGGGATACGGTGCATTGCATGGTAACGACTGGTTAGTTGGGTGTTTTGAGGATGAATTAAAGAACTGTATTGAAGATACTGTGACTCATCATTATGACCGGCCGGATGAGCAAGTAAAAGCAGAGCACATTAATGTGCAAGAAATGTGGGCGGTATATGCCGCGGTAAGAAGGTGGGGGCCAACGTGGACGGGGGCCTCTATTGTAATGGTTACAGATAGTGCGACGGTAGAGTCAGCACTTTGTACGGGGAGGTCAAAATGTAAGCTGATTATGCATTATCTTAGGCAGCTGTTTTGGTTGTCAGTTGAATTTAATTTTGTGTTCACGGCTGTACATATTAATACTAAATCGAATATAATAACAGATGCTTTAAGTAGGTTAAATACCGACCACATGGCAGAGGTAATATATGCGGCGGACGAAGGCAAATATTTGTGTTGCATTGAATTATTTGAATGCTTCTCTCTTTACAGATATCGATAAACTAGCAGCAGAGCAGAAACAGTTTCAGCTTAAGTGCTACGCACCAAGTTCTATGTCTGCGAGGGCTGTACAAATAAAGAAATACTTAGCATTTGTGGATGAATTTTCTATGACTCATGCTCCGCTGCCTTGCACGTCAATGCAAGTGGCTTTATATGCTACTTGGCTAGCAAGAACGATGAAGTATTCCTCTATTATTAATTATATTAGTGGTCTTAATTATTTTCTGAGACAACAAGGTGCAACTCAAATTAATTACTCAGATTTTGTGATCACGTCAACCCTGAAAGGTATTCGGAGAGAGTTGGGAGATATGCCGAAACAGGCGATGCCATTGCTCCCCAACATGCTTCGGGGCATCTTTTCGCACTTAACTGGTAATTTGGGGCATGTCGCTTGGCGATCTGCTGTGCTATGTAGTTTTAGGGGGTTGCTGCGAAAATCAAATATCACGTTGTCTGATGCTATGTTGCTCCGGGGAGACTTTAGGTTTCATCCTTGGGGTATGTTGTTAACAGTTCGAAAAACAAAGACTATACAATTTCAAGATAGGGTTTTGCATATTCCTATATCTCGATGTCAAGATATACAACTGTGTGCGGTGTATTGGACAGAAAAGCATTTTTCAGAGTGTCCAGCACCAGCAAATTGGTATGCCTTTCGGGTACCTAATGATGAGGGGGTACTACCCCTTTAACGTATGACATTTATCAATCAACGTTAAAAATTGTTGGAGGCCGCATAGGAATTGATGTTAACTTGTTATCTTCCCATTCTCTTCGCAGGGGTGGGTGTACTTACTTATCCATGTGTGGAGCATCCCTGGAGGAGATTCGGACAAGGGGAGACTGGACTAGCAACGCGGTATTCCAGTATTTAAAAACTCCGTTAACGTTACGCATTATTAACGATATGCGGGTAGCAGCCAGATTGGCGGCTGAAGATTGAGCTGGGTTGGGGGACTCATCGCGTGAGTCTTTGGCATTATAACCCCCGCCAGAGGCTTAATAAATCAACTCAGCCCATCTTGGTGTTTACCTTCTTCCGTAGTGGTTATGTGTATTATAATTAACTAATTATAATAATATAAATAACGTAGATGAACTAAGGTCTTGTTTCTATTATGCTACGATGTTTACCTGTATTAGGAGTCGCGCACCTGTATCTACCTGAGCGCGCGATTGTGGCGCCACCTGTACAACGCCCCAGGGAACTTCACTTCTACCATTTTTCCTTTTTGTAGGTGGGCATTATAACCCCCGCCAGAGGCTTAATAAATCAACTCAGCCCATCTTGGTGTTTACCTTCTTCCGTAGTGGTTATATATATATATGTACATACATATATTTACATAAATATAAATTACTGATCATCCAGATACCACAAACTATGTATATTATTAGTGCAGTATAACATTATTAAAATAAACTTACTAGTGTTCCTGCATTAAAGATGACTGCATCACATGGTGCATACCAGTCATCCATTTGTTACCAACAACTTGCCAAAAAAGGTTTCACACTTCAGGTTGTCAGTGACACCTCCACTGGCACCGGAGCTCACTGAGTGTGAATGTGTCAGTGATTATGCCCCTTGGAATAGGTTTGAGAGTGGATTGGATTTGGTCTATAAGAAAGAGTTAATGCCACAGTGGACTGCACCCATATACTTCTGAAGGCACAGACTACACACCAGTCAATCTGTTACTTGATTACTACTGTGCAACATCTGACACAGTCATTCCTACATTTAGAAATACTGGTAAGTTATTTTTCACCTGATATTGCAATGTAATTGATATATAAATGTATATATGTAAATGCATGTGTATTGTTCATATTGCTACGGCAATATGGGTAATTCGAAACAGAGGCGGGAAAACCTCCCCCCCCCATCCATCCTCCTTCGCCTCCCCCCTCCCCTCTCTCTCCCGCTCCCCTCCTCCCCTACTCCCCCCCCCCCCCCCCCCCCCCCCCCCCCCCGGTCTCTGCGTCCCTCTCCCACCCCTTCTATCCAGGCGGCACCACCGCCGCCACTCCCTCCTCTCACCCTCCTCCCTCCAGGTGGCGGCACCGGCACCCACCGCTGGTGCCGCCGCTGGTCCCCTGCCCCCCTCCCCCCTTCCTTCCTACCGCTCTCCTCTCACTCTGCCACTTCTCCACCACACGCCTCACCACCAACACCTCTTTTCACCAGCCCACCTGACCCCACATATCCTAGAGGTTGAGGCCCGGGTCACCCAGAGACTTCATTCTTGCCTACCTTGATTATTGACCCATTAACGTACTCATCACTCTCGACTTATCTACCTGAACACTTGACCCAACATTATCACTTATTGACACTTGATCTACCATTGAACCTGATTGATTTCTACTGATTATTGACTTTACTGATTCCTTATTACATTGATTACTACATTACCTTACATTAACTCATCCCTACTCTGAATAAATTTCCACATTATGTACTTCCGCCTCGTGTTTTGAATTATGTATGCATGCGAAGTGTGCGAGACTACTCGACCGATGGAAATGCGGGCTGGGCTGATTAGCTCGCATTCTGAAAAGCGGGATACTCACCAGGCTCGCATTTGCCACCATTTGCGGGGCCGGGTTCCCTGGTGTAACATGTTGCCAGGAGACGTCAATTGTGACTTTCCTAGCAATGGTGGAAGGTCGAGCGCTCGGGCTCCGACCCATCAGATATGTTTCTGCATGCTCTGATGTTTTAGACGAGATTTACGCTTTTATTGTCGAAATTCCAAACTTATTTAACTTAACTAATACGGGAGGGGATATACTTATTGTATTTAATCAGTATTCAGTGAAATCAATCTATGAAAGAACTCTTATTGTACTAGTTAGGATAAGAATAAAGCCGTGAGCTCTTGGAAAGGTGAATTGGAACGTTCCTTGCATTCTTTAATATCCTCCAGTCTTCTTGTAGATTAATGGGTATGGTCAACCTGATATTTGATTGCTTTATATGTAATTAAGAGCCTTATGCCTGGTATGCCTTTTGCAGCCGATTAACCCATCTGCGGGGAGATAATAACAGACATATTAACAGAATTAATGTAGTGCTATTTGGCTGAAAATAAGACATTAACTTAGGCTGATTATCAGTGACAGTAGCAGAGACACAGGGAGCGTCTGCTTAGTTCTGGATTAATTCAAACATAATAATACACACCGAACGGCGGGGAGGACAGCCAGTTAGTTGAAATAATAAGTAATTGCGTTGCTATAATTAATGCGGGGAGGGACAAAGAATCGTATTCATATGATACTCTGGCTGTCCGCCCTTAGCCCAGGAAAGACAACGACGGCGATGGTCTACCTGCAGACGAGACGAGAGGCGGCGGGGGCCAGTGGCAGGCCCCCGGAAAATCACATGGAAATAATTACATAAATTAACACGTAGGCTCGCCTTAGGCAGGGGCGGAATATCCGAACAGTTAAACTGGTGCCATGACCAGGATTGTAAGGAGTGTAATACCTTTTAATTTACTTTTGATACACTAAAAATGAGAAAAAACGGTGTTGTCTGTATTGACAGCGCATTCGTTTAGTGACAGTGGCAGACAGCATCTGTCTTTATGCTTCGTGATGTGCCATGATGGTTTAGGGAGTACCGGGGTTACATTATAATGGAGAAATAATAGTGTTTAACTAAATTGGTACTCCTGTTTTAATTTGCGGCTAGTCTTATGTCTTTCGCTGTGAGGGCCGAGAGCCTTGTGTCCACAGTGGGTACCCAAACGGTGAGTCGCTTTCCAATAATAACGTCGTTACCCTTGTGTCGCTCTGAATGGATAGAGTCATTTGGGATGAGGATTAGCTACCCCAGCACAAGGCTATAGCGTTGTTATATTTATTTCTGGTATTAATATTTGCTACTGCGGCCTGCCGATGTTCGAAATCAGTCGAATAGAATGTTTATTTGGGCTGGAGGCAGTTAGCTTTGAACTAGTCCACCTGTCTTCTATTTGTTACTGCGTCTCCTAGCGACGAAGCGCGTCGCGGAGTGGAGGTGACATCATGAAGCATTTTTGGAGCATCACGTCAGTAGTACAGTACATCCCAGACTAATTGGTCGGGTTCACTACGTGCTGCTCGACTTTCGGTAAATTACCGATTAATTTTGCTTTTGATCTTTTTATACGTTTAGGCTTCTCTCAATTTTGTTTGTATACCTTAACTGTAGAATCTAAAACTTATTTTAATCTATACGCATATCTATATATATCTCAAAATAGCAAGAAAAGACTAAGTCAAAGACACACTAATATCTGGTGGTATTACTGTTTATTTCCCTTAGTTGCTCACTCTTTTTCTGGCATTTCATCTTATTTTTCGGGGTTTCAAATTTTCGCGAATTTTTTCATAAATAGCAACATCAATATATACAAAGTCTGACAAATTCATCAAAATTCTAGTACAATATCATAAATACACATTATTTTTTTTCTATTCCCCTTGCTCCCTTATAAGGAGCAAGGAGGATAAATGTATTTTTATTATCAATATTTTTTTATAAGGGAAACACAAAAGTATCGCGACCTGGTGGCCTGATTAGGGTATGGCGAGGAAACACCCGGACCCTGGTGTCCCCGTGGGCTCTCGCTGTGGCTGTTTGAGGTCAGCAGGGAATGCGGGGGAAAGTGCGGGGGAACCGGAGGCGCCATCCTCGGATGGTGCCTCAATAAATGCGGACCTGGTCTGCTCTGGTGGTGTTTCACCCCATACATTAAATGTGGACACGCAAATCTCAAATGTGGGCATTGCCCCAAGAGAATCCTTAGAGATGCCACGTCCATTGGACGGAGGATATGGTCATGAGGTAGGCAATCCCTTCTCCTTTCCCCGCAAAGAAAGGATGGATGCCACTCGTACACCCTTATTAGCGGCCCCGGAAATTGATGTGGCCAAGTTCCTACCTGCCCCACTGCATAATGCAATGCGGGACAGGCTCAAATCCTTAGAAATGCGTGAGGAGCAGATCCTGTCCCGGGAATTCGAACTGAATACCCGGTGGCAGGAGCTGGCCGAACAGCAGTCCAAAGGGGATGGTCGCAATGACTACATCCCGGATATCCTTGACGCGGGCATAATCGATGGGATGCTGGGCATGATCCAGCAACAAAATGGGCGTTGCCCATATAATAATAATAATAGAAATGCATCCAACACCTCTAGGGACGGGCCAGCTATCCATTTAACTCAGCCGGGGCAAGGCGCCCAGGCGAGCCAAATGCGGGAGTCGACCTATGTCGACTCCTATGCTTCTTATTGCTTCACTAATGAAGAACAGGCCATCATTAAATCGAACCCCGCCATTCGCTGGGCTGTGATGGAGGCCTCAAATATAAATCCGGGGATTGGAGCCTCGGCAGTGAGTCGGTCTATGCATTTGCGGGACAAGAGCAGTACCAACCCACCCATGTCAGTTAATAGGTGGAATGAAACCACCGCGCTGACCCGTCTGCTACATCTACTGCAGGATTGCCCTGGCCAAATGGCAGTGGATCGGTGGGAACAAGATGATTGTTCCACTTTAGCTGAGCTGGTGGAAGCTTTGGCAGTTTAAGGGGCTAGACCCTCTATCTAAGTGGGAACTCTTTGAGAAAAGGTTCCAACGGCCTTCAGACTCCACAAATTCCATATATTATGGGATGATGCTAGAGTCCGAGGCCAAGAAAGCCGGCCTAGGCTGCGGCATGTCACGGGACCTAATAGCCCGTAAAACTTTAGCCGTGTTCATCAATGGTCTCCGTGACCATGAGGAACGTGACATGATTGTTAAGCAATGGTCCCCTGGTAGACATACCATGGAGGACATTTATCAAATGTTGCGGTACCCTGCTGCAAAAGCGAGGATTATTCCTAGCAACTCCGGGATGGCTGGAATTACCAGCCCGCATATGGTGACCAAAATGCAGGCATTTGTGCTTTAAATAGCCAGGGTTCCCGACCCAATAACGGTCGCTATGCTGACCATTCCGGTAAAAGGGAATGGCAAGGCAAGCGCCAGCAGGTTAATTCTGGATACCAGGGAATGTCTTCAAGGCCGTTCCAAAGGAATCCTTCTGATAGACCACGCGTATCGCTGGATACGGAGTGTCATAGATGCAGAGGCTTTGGACATATGGCTATGACATGTCCTCAGGCTCAAGCACGTTCCATAGAACACGCCATGGTGGCGGGAGACCGCAAAGGGCGCGATAACTCTCGCCACAAACCGGCCACTTTAGCTAGGCTGCAAGCAGCCCAGAGCAAAAATATTGCGGCTATGCCCACACAACCACAGTCGGAGGTGGAGTTTATTGAAGACGACGCATATTTAAATTAATACCAGCTGCAACGCCGTGAGTGTTGTTAGCTACGGTGATACCGGATAATCTTCCGAGTACAACTGTCAAAAGTTGTGCTAAATCCCACATAAACAAACTCTCGACAGTTTTGTGCCATTCTAAAGGGGCTGACCCACATTCTGAATGTGGTTTGATTCACGTTTGCCAGGTTTTCTTGGCGGGTATGAGGTCGTTATGCTTGCAAAATGCGATCCATAACGATAAGGATTTGTGTATGGAATACATACTAAAGAAAACCGGTCTTGACTTACACATTGTCAGTAAACGAGACAGGTTTGCTATGAATATTTTCCCACTAAATGGGAAACGATGGTACCTTCCCATCAATATAAGAGGTTCCAAAGGTTTCTTCCTAATAGATACAGGCACGGCTATGTCTGTTATAGGGAAGAGATTTTTTGACGACCTGAATCTAAACACCCGCAACCTGGTGTCTGAAGTTAAACCACTAAGTGTTACCTGTTGGGTATCGCCAACCAGATTTTTCACTCGTCGGTATTAATATTACAGTTAAACTAGACTTACCTGTAAGTTGACGTATAACTAAGATTCTTGCGAATCTTACGAACACGAAGACAAGGATCAGGGGAGAGAGTACAAATAGCCTGCGCCAGTCGCGCCCCAGGCAGCCTTTGTAGTATGAAGAACGCTAACTAATCTAAATCTAACTTACCAGGAACCCCCCTTTTTTAACTTTAAGTCAATCAACTCAACACCCAGTGTTCAACTCAACAATCCCCTAGTAAGTTTCTTCACTAGTCACCTACTAAGGGATGGGTGGGAGGGCCCCTGATCCTTGTCTTCATATTCGTAAGATTCGGAAGAATCTTAGTTATACATCAACTTCCAGGTAAATCTAGTTTAACTGTAATATTCTTACATCATCTTCCGAATACGGGAAGCCAAGTCCCGGGGAGAGAGTTTGTAGCTTATTAGTTAACATTCTGAATCTCCTCTTAATTTTTCTATTTATGATTTAAATCATTGTAATATTTTACAAGTCATCTCAGATGTCTATATACTTATAATTAATCAATTGTCCACACCAAGTAAATTCCATTTTTTATTTTATTTTTTTCCATTTTTTATTCAGAATCCAACATGTTTCTCATTGTCATTCTTAACTTGTCTGCGACAAGACGCAGTGATAATCATAGAAATACATTTCTGTTTCTTGGATCATTTTCAAAATATTAGAATTCAATGCTTAAATTCTTCCAACCATCACGTCGGAACGTTTTAATTTTAATTTTTAAACTACTTTATCGAACATTATTCACTGTCTCCAGGATAGCTCGTTGTGCTTGTCCTGGATTTTCTATCGTTTTATGGTAATGATGTGCGAAACTCCTTGCGTCACGCCATGATGCATTCCTCATTACCGCATTCAGGCTCACCCCCATAGCTTTAGCTGAGGACGCCACCCCTCCCCTTGTGCTATGGCCTTTAAACCTAGCAGTGTCAATTCCCGACTGACTCCATAGTCCATCGGGCTAGCGTTGATTTAGAGATTGGTTTGTGGGGTACAATGTAAGACAATAAAAGTTGAGTATTGCCTTTACATAACAGTGCTGTCCTGTCCAAATATCTGGACAGTGTCCTAACTACACAACGTTTTTTTTTTTTTATATGCATAGAGCATAATTGCATCAACCGGTTGACCCAATTGATTATGCTTCAAGAGTCGTCTCATTTTGAATGTAATAGATTTTTTCGTACATATCATTCCATACATAAATTCAAAATTGTCTGCCCCCTCTGCGAGGAGACCAATAGCAACAAAATAGTAAGTTTTAATGTCAGTAATTTTAACGACCCTAGTGTTTCTACCCACACCAGTGCTTTATCAACTGACCAGAAACTGGCATACCGCAGCTGTGATGGTCGCTGTTCATGACAACTTTTACAGAACCATTTTATAAGAAAATGCTCCCCTATAGTCTTTCCTTCATAACATGGTAGCACTAAGCTTAATGCACACCGGGCAGTATTAATTGCTGCGTAACCTACTTCAATAAATTTTAAGATATTCTAACACATGTTTAATTTCAGGATTTAATATTGACACATCATTCTCATGTGCCCAAAGTGACCATCTATTCAACTGGGTAATGTACGTCTTTTTTGTGGACATTCTCCACGTAAAGCCAAAATGATCTAATGTTTCTCTCATTAAGTCATACTCTTCTAATGATTTGGCCAAAAAGCTATGCCGTTAAATTTGTAGCTTTTATCCCCTCTTCCCTCATGTCTAAATTGGCCTGACCTTGCCCAATTAGGTTGTTCGGGTCTTTGCGATACACCTTGCTGGCTACTGACATTGTTTGTAACAGCGGGAACCATGGTTGACACGTCCAATGTGGTGCCACTACTATGGCATGGGCGTCGTCTTTCAGGATCTTCCGGACCACTCTGGGAAGGATTCTGAATGGTGGAAAACAATACACAAACCATTTATTCCAATTAAATGTAAATGCATCCGTATGCCAGTTTGATGGTTCCGGATTCCAAATGACATATTTATCAATTTTAAAATTTAGCTTGTAGGCAAACAAATCCACCTCTGGTGTACCAAATGTGTGGCAAATATCTTGAAAAATATCCACATTTAACGACCATTCCAAATGGTCCTTAAAATTCCTAGACTGCATATCTGCTAGTGTATTCTCGACCCCAGGAATGTGTGTAATTGTTAACCAACAGTCATTGTCCTGGGCCCATTGACAAATCTCAATTACCAATTGCAAACAATCCGCTGAACGGCTGCCACCCATATTCTTAACATAAGCTAGGGCTGTTGTACTATCTGTTTGTATACGTATACGGTGGCCTGTGCCTACACATAAACTTTTAAGGCCAAATAAAATCGCCCTTAACTCTAACACATTTAAATGTGCCATTTCCGTCTCCAGCCAGCGACCCCCTGTCTGAAGGGTCTCTGTGTGGGCTCCCCATCCTAACATAGAGGTGTCTGTAAATAACTCTACATCTGGGTCTGAAGTTCTAATTTTCCTTGGGACAAACAAATACTTCCTCCACCAATAGATATCTTCCAACCCTTTGGAGGAAATCCAGATCTGTGCATAAAAATCGCCTTTTCTACTTTTTAAGGCCCTTATCTTATCTCGTTCCAATGATTTATAGTGTGCCTCTCCATATTCGACCCCAGTAGTGTAAGCCACCATAAGACTAATTAAGCCTGCGACTTGCCTAATAACCAGATTCTCTTCATTTAATACCTCTTCGGAAACTTGTAAAAACTTTTCCCTTTTTTCCTGAGTTAATGATACTAACATTTCGACAGAGTCAATAAGAAAACCCCAAAACACCAATTTTGTGTCAGGTACTAATTCAAATTTTTCCCTATTTATAGCAAAACCTAATTTTTGTAATTCAATTACTATGTCTGAAACTGCTTCCAGACATCTTTCCCTCGTATTTCCCATAATGAAACTATCATCAATATATGGGAAACAAATATGGCCTTTCTCACCCATTTTGGCATACAATGGTTTTAGAAGTTTTGTAAACACCCTAGGCCCTGGTGACAGACCGATAGGTAATGCTTGATACTCATACAGATTTTCTCTCCACCAAAATCTCAAATATTTTTTATGTGACTCACATATAGGTACAGAGTAATAGGCATCCGTTAAATCCGCACTAGCCATCCAAGTGCCCGGATTTATCAAATCTAACGCTGTATTCAAGCTATACATTTTTTAATGTTCATAACAAATTAATTTGTTCAGTGATGTAAGATCCAGAATCATTCGAAATTTACCATTAGGCTTAGATTTTAAAAATATATTCAAAATCCATTGATTTGACAATGGTTCAACTATTTTCAAAACATTTTGATCACACAACAGTTTTAATTCATGTTCAACAAAACGTGCTTCCTCCATGCCCATTCGAAATGGGTGTGGAGTCCACGACTGTAACTGCTCTGTGAGAAAAGGTATTTGTAAACCTTGTACACAATTTATAATCCAAACATCGGAAGTAATCTCCTTCCAATTATTTATAGATTTAGCAATATTCCCTGCTGTAAACTCGGGGTAGCCACTCATGTCACCTATTACCTGTTTGCTCACCTGAGTGTGTCTGTGATTACTTGGGAAAACTCCTGGTTTGGCCACTGGCGGCCCCACCACGGCCCGGCCCCTTGATGTCGACAGATAATTAGGGGCTGCGTAACCACTTGGCCTATTATAGCTCTGGCCTTGATTTCCTAGACGCGGATTCCAGGTCTGGTAGGGCATCCCTCTTGACTGCCCCCATCGGCCCCTGAAGTACTGACCCCTGAACCGCCTACCACCAGTGGTTCGATTGAAATTATCTGAACTACGCTTCCACTTCTTTGGAGCTAATGAAGTGCCCATTACCGTATCTGCGGCCCTTGCTCTCTTAATGACTTGTTTATTTTATCACCTAAATTCTCACCTAACAAATGCTCAGTGGGAACTTCTTTTTCTCCATACTTATCTACCTTACGTTTAACAAGCTCCTTGCCTAATGGGTTATTCACTACTTTACTGACATTCAACAGCCTGTCAGCGGTTAACTGAGTGTGTCCATGTACCAAAACCTTTAACGCGTCTAGCATAGGTTTAGCCTGCTCATCTTGCTCTTTATCAACTTTCCCTCTCGACAGGATAAGAACTACTGTGGGTGCTATGCCCGTCATGGCCGCTACTATAGCTTTAGTAACCCAGAGCATCCCTTCCTCGGCCAATTTTCGTCCCTCTACGAACTTAATTTCCTCATTGAGAGACTGTACTTTCGCCTCCGGGATATTTTCAAAACCTGTGTACTGTCTAGCTATATCATTTATCGCTTTTTTAGGTTTAGTGTAAGCATAAAAGTGAGCGACAGCGCCCGCTAGATTATTATCCAGAGATATTCTCTGTTTTATCGGCTTACGTAATTTCTTGTACACCTCCTGTAATTCCGAATACAAGTTACCCTCTTTAATCTCGTCAGACAAAACAAACATTTTGTTCGCGACTCAACATTATCTGCCCCAACCTCACTCGATTTTACTACAGTAGTTGGTGGGGTAGGCTCAACACTAGATTTATTAGTAACCGTAACTTTAGTGATTTTTTCTTGCTCTACAGAAATGCTTGGTCCAATGGGTGTCACATCGGCATCTTCATTGATTAGTAAATCAAAGGGTGCAGTCTTACCACTCTGTAATATAACAGATGACCTGGTCCATCTGTCGCAAGGCCAAACCATTGGTAATGCAGCAGAGGCCAGATCACATGGATCCATTGACAGTCCTACGGCCGCAATGGCATTCGATCTGCTTAACAGAGAACGCGGTGGAGGATCGCCTGAACCCGCGATTTCTGTAGATAGAAATTTATTTGAAGGATTAACTCAAATCCCGGATTTCATATTGTCCATGGCGGTTGACACGCATTTGGATCATATGAAAGATAAAATGAAAATTGCAGAATTTGTGTTCGTGTTTCTCGATATAGTTGCGAGACCGGATGCTAAACTGGGTTGGACCGATGTGGCACAACACCATATCGACATCGGCGACAACGCCCCGTTAGGATACCGTATCGCAGACTCATGGATTCCAAGAAGCAAGCTCTGGAGGACGAGGTGACCAAGATGTTGGCACCTGGTATCATTACAGACAGCAGAAGTCCCTACAGTTCGCCCGTCCACTTGGTTACCAAGAAGGATGGAACGTGGCGATTCTGCATTGACTACAGCAAATTAAATGCGATGACTCGCAAAAATGCATACCCTTTGCCACGCATCGACGAGAGCCTGGATAGCCTTGGAGGAAATAAGTGGTTCTGCACATTGGACCTTCAATCGGGATACCACCAAGTCGCGATGCGAGACGACGACCGGGGGAAAACTGCCTTCACCACTCATATAGGACTCTATGAGTGGAAGGTAATGCCTTTCGGTCTTTGTAATGCACCTGCTACATTTGAGAAAATGATGGCTGAAATGTTAAATGGTTTGTTATTTACACACTGTTTAGTGTATTTAGATGACATTATTATCTTTGGCGACACTGTTAGCACCTGTCGTAATAATTTACGCGAGGTCTTTCTTAGACTTTGTAAATATAAATTAAAACTTAAACCATCTAAATGCAATCTGTTTCGCCGGGAGACAGAGTATTTGGGCCGCATTGTCTCGGGGGAGGGCATCAAGGCCGACCCGAGAGAGGTGGAGGCTATTACAAACTGGCCTGCGCCTAAGTCTCCTAAGGAAACTAAAAGTTTAATAGGATTTGCCTCGTATTATGGGACTTTATCCCTAAATTTGCTAAAGTAGTAGCGCCTATACAGGATATGGCTAATGTAAGCACACAGGCCTTTGACTGGGGTATACCTCAGGACACGGCATTCATTGAATTAAAACGGATATTTACGGATACACCTGTGTTGGGTTATACCCGGCCTACAGGGCAATTTAATTTATCCTAGATACTGACGCCAGCGCCTTCGCTATTGCCGGGGCGTTAAGTCAGATGCAGGATGAGGTAGAAGTGCCCATTACATTTGCCAGCAACAGGTTAAGCGCCTGTCAGTGGCTATATTGCACAACAAAACAGGAATTAATGGCAATCGTCATATATCCCCAAAAGTGGCACCATTATTTTTGGGATTCTGAATTTCAGATCTGAACTGACCACCATTCTTTAAAGTGGTTATTATATTTTAAAGAGGCTGACTGAATGATAGGGCTTTGGTTAGCCTGGCTATCTGAGTTTGGCCTAACCAACACACAAATTACTTATCGACCCGGTCCTCAACATATTAATGCTGATGCACTGAGTCACATTCCCGTCCGCCGTTGTGGCATATCTGAATGCGAGGATTGTGGGGCACACACGGCGGTAGTCGCCTCCTTAAGGCATGGTGCAGAAGTTGAAAATAATTTTAATTTTTGGACCCAGGCTGAAATTCGTCAGGCTCAAGCAAGTGAAGATACATGTTCTACTATTATTACACTGTTAAATACGCACACTGTGAGACCGCCTAGAGATCTCACCAGTGCAGAAAGTGGGATCAATTAATTCTAGTGGATGGGTTGCTGTGTAGAAATGCGCTCGACAGCACCACCCTAGCAACTTGTCAACAGATTATTATCCCTTTTCTCCTACGGGAGGACATATTAATATTATTCCACAGCCATAAAACATTTTGGTCGAGAAAGAACTCTGGACAAATTGCGTGCAAGGTATTATTGGCCGGGTATGAATGCGAGAGTTTGCGATTGGGTCAAACTTGCCCTAAATGTGCGACTATAAAACCCGGGCTGGGATTACCCAAAATGCCCCTACAGCAACAAATGACCGGCCAACGCTGGGGTCGGTTATCCTGTGATTTTCTTTCCGGCTTCAAACTCACTAGCCGTGACAACTTAGTTATATTGGTCGTACAAGATCATTTTACTAAATATGTATAAGTCTACCCACTGCCTAACCAAACAGCAGCAGTGGCGGCTCAAGCCTTAAGCCGTGTTTACACGGGGAATTGTGAAGCGAATTAGACAATGCGATTTATATTAAGCGAATTAGTGGCGCGTTTACACGAGCGAGTTTGAAAGTCTGTCGGCGACCGGGAACAAGCAGCCTTAGTTCTGCCTGTAGCCGGCAAGCACTGTTATATTTGTTGAGTTTACACTCGGCGATTCCGCGCCGATGAAGCTGCTACGTTAATATCGCTTTTAATTTAGGGTTAATTTAATTAAATTTCATTATTTGAGTATGTAATTCTGTTAAATATGATCGCATTCAATAGATTTTCGGCCTAATCGGTCCCTAACACTGCCGGGCACCAGCGATTGTTACAGCTGCGCATGTTGCCGGCAAGCACTATCCCTGCCCGGGAACAAGTGGAATCGCTTCATATAAACCACCTCTCGTGGCGATCTACAAAAAGCGCATCATATGAAGCGAATCAGCCCTAATCCGCTTAAGCGGTGCGTTTACACGGCGAATGTGAGGCGAACTAGGCAAGGCGAGTCATATGAAGCGAATTAATTCGCCCGTGTAAACAGGGCTTTAGTAGATAATTGGGTACTCATTTTTGGTGCCCCTATTTCATTACACTCAGATCAAGGTAGGGAGTTTGAGGCGGAGCTATTTCAGTCTATGCTAACGTTAATAGGCTGTCATAAAACCCGCACCAACCCCTACTGTCCTAGATCAAATGGGTTAGTCGAAAGATTTAATAGAACGTTAATTTCTGCTTTGGCTTGTATGGTGAATGAAGAACAAAGCGATTGGGACCTGCAGGCTAAATACGTAGCCCACACATATAACTGCACCATACACGCCGCTACTGGGGTCACTCCCAACACACTGGTATTCGGGGAAGAATTACGATTACCGTGTGATTTACAATATGGGGTGTTACAAGAGCACTCCTTTGTACGCCAGCTTTCATCCGATGGCTGGAGCGTTATTTTCATAACGCGCACGGTCAGGTACGAAATAATACAGGGAAAAGTACCCAGAGAAATAAAAACTCTTATGGTAATGCTGACTTCCCTAGATTTGCAGTGGGCGATCAGGTACTTAGATATCATGCGCCTACCACGAATATTAAACTCGTGCCTAACTGGGATGGGCCGTGGCAGGTCTGTGAAGTTGTGTCTGACACGATGGTTGTAATTCGAACCGACCAATTAAAGGCTCATAAATCTAACACATAATTACATAATCCGGGTCGAAGTTCCTAGAATTAAGGGGAGAGGATTCTACATTGATAATGCGTGATTTCAAATACGGGGTGTGGTTACTGAAATTATTACAACGACGAGGCCTGAGATAAATAGTTAACCGCCCTATTGGCCGTGTGTAATCATAATTCATACGAAACGTCCTGTGTATGATAGGAGAGCCTGACTTACTGGAGCTAGGATGACCCGGCGACCGCTGGTTACAAAGTGGGTCAGCGGGTATTCCATGTGACGTCACAGAGGCAGGAGTTGTTAGCTAAACCGTATACGACATTCCCTGAGCTGTCCTATGAAACACATTTTTATGTCGCTTTTCGAATAAACTTATATTTTCTAATTTATCCCCCATCATTCCTGTACTCTAATTTTATTCGAGGGGTGTGGATGTGGAATGTCATATTGCGGTATCTGGAATTCCTATAACAAGAGGAATATCAAGTAAAATAATTAACAAATTTTCATTATTATATTCATATTATCAATACTAAATCTATATATCAGTACCACTCGAGGATGGTATATATATAACAAATTAATAAATACCAATCGGTATGGGTATATAGCAAGTTAAATATATGAATAAATACGGGTTCCAACTCCCCGTCTCCCATATTCGGGACGTTATCCATCAGCTTTAATTCCATATATATGGATCCGCTTTTGGGTAACGCCATGAAGGGGTTGATTTGGACAACTCTTTTGGAATCATTAGAAATTTCTAAATTTAATGTTACAGCGAATATTTCCACTATTTCCAGTCGACCTGCAGACGGGAGGAGAGGCGGCGGCGGCCTGCGGCAGGCCCAGGAAATTCACTCCGAAATCAACATGGAAAATTAACACATTTGGCTTGCCTTAGGCCGGGGCGAAATAGCCGAACGGTTAAATATATATATATGTATATGCATATATATTTATATGCATATATTTATATATGCATATCTATATAGGTATATATATAGGTCATTTCATAGTAAATGAGGCCAATGTACTTTTCAGTATGTAATGGTCAAAAACAATTATGGAAAGAGTAGAGGAGGTATTTTCTTTATAGAACTGGTATTCTTACACTTCGGAGAGATAGATATGAAAAAAATAAGGCCTAATGTGAGATAGTAAAAAAAAGCCAACATTTTCATTCCAAAAATATTGTGTTTTAAAGGCATGAATTTGTGAGATCAAGTCTCCATCCACCACCTCCCAAATATTTTAATAGAAATAAAAGGTAATAACCAAAATTCACATAAATCAAATGTAAATGCAATAATATTTAGCTAATGTTTCTGTTGGTTTCTGTATCAGCAAGAAAAGTGATATACATGTTGCTTATGCCTAAGATGTATAATCACAGGTGTGAAAGTACAACGTCTGAACACTTTGACTTCTGGATACTGAATGGTTTATTCACGTCCAGGGCTCGCTGAACCGCCGGCTAAATTTCCATGACGTCATCTCATTTACATACTCCTTTGTCTCACCCACTGTCTAGAACCTCAAGCATCTCATTAGCATATATTACCAACGTGTCTGGACATCTATTACGCATATATCACATCCCCTCCTTAAAGTATTTCTGAAACATGCAACATATTACCTGTTTCGTTCAAAATTTGATATTCTCTCCCTGAGATACCCGTCCGACCTAAAATGATCCATTTTTTCCATTCCTCTGCGTGATTTTTGTATTTTATTTTGTCCCCAACTTTCATAGGTTTGTGCGGCTTATCACATTTCTTGTCATGATACACTTTCTGGCTTTGTTGCCTTTTCGCTGTCTGTACTTTCTTTGGATTTTGTGTTTCGGGTATCAAAATTTCTTCCGCCATCGGCAACCTCCCTCTCAGCCTTCTGCTCATGAGCAGCTGAGCCGGAGATGCATTCAAGACTGGCAATTGAGTGTTCCGATAGTTCAACAAAGCTAACTGAAATTCTGTATTTGTTTTTTCGCACTTCTTCAACATATCTTTTACCGTTTGCACAAACCTTTCCACCTGGCCATTGCTTCGTGGATAATCAGGACTAGAATACACAGCTTTAAAACCATAGTGTTGTCCGAACTTCCTGTACTCATGGCTCTTAAATTGCGGACCATTGTCCGAAATGACCTGACTAGGAATACCGTGCCTTGCAAAATTATCCTTCAACGCCTCAATGACTGTGACAGACGACGTATCACCTAACAACGTTACCTCTGGATATTTCATGTAATAATCCACAGTTATCAGGTAATTTTTATTGTTTAACTCAAACAAGTCTGCTCCTACTTTTTCATACGGTTGACAGGCTATCGGGTGATTAATCAATGGCTCATTATGCAAACTTTTGCGGTTGTTTTGGCAAGTGTCACACCGACTGACCTTATCCTCAATTTGTTTGTTTATGTTAGGCCAAAACATGCAGTCTCGCGCCAGCTGCTTGGATTTTGTCATGCTCAAATGTGTTTCGTGTCACGCCTCAATCATTTCACCGCGGAGACTCAGAGGAACCACCACCCGATTGCCTTTCATGACCAGATTGTTTTCTACTATTAACTTGTCTTTGTGTGGGATGTACGGTCTCAGACACGGCGGTGTCTGTATGCATGTAGTGTCCCACCCATCTTCAATGTGCGTTATCAACATGGACATGGACACATCCTTTTCATATTCTCTGACAATCTTACTCAACAAACTGGATGATTGCATGTCGACTGCGGAAATGCAGAACGTGTCATCGAACAGACTACCATGACCTACATTGGCACTATGTGCCCTGGATAACGTGTCTGCAAAAAACATCAAAGAACCCTTCACATGACATAGTTGAATACTGTAGTTTTGCAAACGCATTCGCATTCTCTGCATCTTGGCTGAAAGTTTGTGAATCGGTTTCTGCATTATCGCCACCAACAGCTTGTGGACCATTTGAATTTGAACCTCCTTGCCAAAGATATAGTCATGAAACCTCTGGCATCCGAACCATATGGCGAGCATTTCTTTTTTCAATAGTGGCATAGCCACACTGCGCTGAGTTAAGCGCACGAAATGCGAGTGCGATTGGCTTGTCGTCTTGCATTAATACGGCACCCAGACCTGACTGACAAGCATCTACTTGAATAACAATGGGTTTCTTGACATTGTAATGCAACAATACAGGAGCAATTCTTAACTTTTCCTTCAACTTATCAAACGCCCCCTTCTGTTCGGTTTGCCAGTGCCACACTACATCCTTAGCAAGAAGCGTGCGCAGTGGTTTGGCAATCTCGGACATGTTGGGTATGAACTTGTGCACATATCCAACCATGCCCAGGAACCTTTGGACACCTTGTTTGTCACACGGCTCTGGCATGTCAACTATTGCTTGTATTCTATCTGGATCAGGCTTCACACCTTGTTGGGTAAGTTGATGACCTACATACTTTACTCTAGTTTTGCATAGCAAAGATTTTGTCTCGTTTAATTTAAGATTTACCGACCTAGCTCGGTCCAACACGGCCTTGAGCCTCTCATTGTGTTCCTCAACCGTTGACCCATATACCAGAATGTTGTCTGTGACTATCCCGATACCGGGTAGATCGCCCATGACACAGTGCATTTTCTGAATAAAAATGTCACCGGCTGTTTTGATGCCAAAAGGCAGGCGGGTGTACCTGTACCGGCCCCATGGAGTGTTAAACGTGCACAGATGCAAACTTTCTTCATCTAATTCTATTTGCCAATACCCTGTCATTGCATCCAAAACTTAGAAATATTTCGCATCTGCCGTTTTGGCAATAAAGGCCCTCTCCTTATCGCTTTGTTCAACTCAGTCGGATCCAGACAAATCCTTATTTTATTTGGTTTCTTGACGATAGTTATGGAATTAACCCACTCGGTAGGTTCATGCTGCTCAACTATTAGACCTAACTCCACCATGCGATCAAGCTCACCACATACTTTACTTTGAATAGCAAATGGGATCCGTCTAGGTGGATCGATAACAGGTTGTACAGATTTATCAACATGAATGACAGCATTTGCCTTGATCAAACCCAAACCCAAACCCTGAAACACATCTTTGTATTCGCTTACCAGCTGTTCAGCCCGGGCGCTGGGACTATTCGTCGGCTTGGAAATGTTTGTTGGCACAGCACAGTTCACCTCATCAACCCACGCCAGCAGGTTCAATATCACGCAAGCCTGCTTGCACAAAACAGGCTGACAGCTCCACACCACTTGGAACTTGAAGTTTCTGCCGTTTATGCCAGCCGACGCCTCACTGTCGGGAGTGATCCGATGTCCCAAGAACGTCATCAACGAACACCTGCTGTTCGTCAGCTTCCCCGGAGCGACTCTGTCGAAGACGTTCCTCGGCAGCATGTTCGCCTCCGACCCGATGTCGAGCTTGAACTTGACAGGGCAACCGTTCACTTGGACGGTCGCGTACCACAGCTCGGCATCTTGCTCGGCACCGCGGTCATGGCACCGATGAACAGATCCGTTGTCAGCACATTGACCTCCGCCGGATCTGGGTTTTGCTCAACATTGTGAGGGTCGGGCTCTTCAACGGTAACCTCGTTGACTCTGCCAAGTCTGCTCCTGCAGACCTTACCGAAGTGCCCGATCTTCTTGCAGGCTATGCAAGCTTTGCCTTTCGCTGTGCAGACTCCCCGGCGGTGTTTGTATCCACAGTTCTGGCAGCGGATCTTGAACTTTCCTGCACCGGCACCACCAGAATTCCAAGATGGCGATTTCCAAGATGGCGTCGCTGATGAACGAACCGCCGGTGCACCGGTACGCGCAGTAGCATAGTTCTTAAGAAAATCAATTTCCTTACTCTCAACATCTGACTTGGTGTCCTCCAACAGATCCAAACTGAATTCACTCATTTCACACATACTCACACACTTCTCCAGAGTTAACTCAGCAGGTTGCAGCAGTTTGGTATGCAAATTAACGTTCCGTACACCAGACACTAACCGATCGCGCAACAGTGACTCCTCCACTGTTCAATATTCGCAATCCTTTACCTTGTCTCTCAATGCCGTGATGTACGTAGCCATAGTTTCTGTAGCTTGATTATGCAAATTAAACTTGTACCTTGTTATTTTCAAACTGCACTTGCCCACACAATATGTTTGAAATGCTTCCGTAAGTGGTCCGATCCTGTCTCGGTCATCGAGAGCGATGTCCATATTGGCGAAAACTTGTTGTGCTTCCTCACCAGCGACGTGAAGAAAGATGCAGCATTGCACTCATTCCGTCTTCAATATGACACCTGCAGCAGTGGCGTATATGTCATATGCTCTGATCCATGTTTTCCAGTTTGATCTTGTGTTGTTGCTGAGGACAAGCTGACCAGGTGGCCGCAAACCGGCAGTGTATTAGCGGGCGGCATTCTTCCTCAGACGACACCATGTGAAAGTACAACGTCTGAACACTTTGACTTCTGGATATTGAATGGTTTATTCACGTCCAGGGCTCGCTGAACCGCCGGCTAGACTTTCCATGACGTCATCTTATTTACATACTCCTTTGTCTCACCCACTGTCTAGAACCTCATGCATCTCATTAGCATATATTACCCACATGTCCGGACGTCTATTACGCATATATCATAACAGGGTATGATATATTATGTAAATATATAATTGCACACAAAAATATATCTAAATGATGAACAACAGTTCCCAAAGGACCTCCTCCCGTGGCAAGTGGAAGTATGTGAGTGGGCCACAGACCAGCATGTACCCTCATGGTTGGCTGGAGGTGCCCTATTGTTTGGGGGTTACTGCTATACCAACAGAGTGCTATCTTGGGCAGTTCTGGCCTGTAGCCATTTGTTGTAACTAATTAATTATTTCCTAATATTCACTGTTAATTTACTCAATCCGGTCCCAACTAAATGTTCTGGAAATATTCAGGAAATTAGATATCATTTTTTGCTTTCTGGTGATCTATTCCAATATGAAAACATCCCAAAACTCAGTGTGTCACTCCCAAAATTGTCAAACTGCAGATTAATCTTATATAAAATTTGACCTTGGTAATTAACTCGGTGGTCAAATGACCACCATAGCTAAAACGAGTTAAGCTCTCCAACCTGTTAAAGAAGGTGAAGACCCACAAGAAATGGTAAATAAATATAGCAATGTATTTAAAGGTTTAGGCACAATTAAAGTAAATGCTAAAATACATATAGATCCATCCATTGAGCCTGTAATTGATCCGCTGAGGCGCATCCCACATGCCATAGAAAACGAGGTACATAAAGAATTAGATCAAATGTTAAAATTAGGAGTAAATGGAGAACAAACAGAGCCAACTGCGTGGGTAAATTGAATGACAATTGTCAGAAAACCAGGTAAAACTAAATTAAATAGAGCTATATTAAGAAGTCCATACCCAAGACAGACCATAGATGAAGTAGTAGCTAAAAGACATGGGGCAAAATCCTTCTCAGTTCTCGATGCCAGGAGCGGATATTGGCAAATAGTATTAGACAATGAAAGCTCAAAGTTATGTACTTTCGACACACAATGGGGGAGGTACAGATACATGCGACTACCCTTTGGAATGAAGACTGCTGGTGATATTTTTATTAATGAAATGAACAAGATACTAAATGGGCTATCCGGAGTAAACATAATTGCAGATGACATATTGATTTACGGAAAGACAGTTAGCAAACATACCAAACACCTACAATTGGTATTAAAGAAAGCAAGAGAAGTAAACCTAAAACTAAACCTGAAAAATCCAAAATTGCAAAACTGAAGTCAACTATCTAGGACATGTTCTAACACAACAAGGTCTCAAACCAAATATACAGTGCATTGAAGCGGTAATAAACATGCCAACATGTACAGACAAAGCCGCCGTACAACAATTTTGGGGAATGATGGGTTACGTTAGCAAATTCATCCCTAATATGTCATAGACAACAACACCATTAAGAATATTGTTAAGCAAGGAAACAGCATGGCACTCGGATGAAAAACAAGAACATGGATTCAACACACTCAAAGCACTACTAATAAACGCACCAGTGCTTAAATATTATGATGTAAATAAAAAACCAACACTTCAGGGTTTGTATGCATGGAGCGGTGATATCGAGGCAAACCGCGGTTAGGGTGGGATTTCTGGTTTAGCCCCGAAAAGTCGGTATGCATGTAGCAGTGTTAGGCCTAACACCGTGAGCTTAAAGTCAGAGATTCTAACCCCAGCCCATAGCAGGTTTACAGCGGTGTTAGTGTTAGGTTAGTGTCAGGATAGAGCACAAATCTATTCAATGCTATCATATTTAACAGAATTAAATACGCAATAAGTGAAATTTAATCAAATTAACCCTAAAAACGAAGCGATATTAACGCTGCCGCCGCATCGGCGGTGATATTAATATTGTCGAATCGACGAATGTAAAGTAAACAAATCGCCGTCGCCGCTTCGACGTCGATATCCATATTGTCCCATATCAACAAAACACACATCGCCACAACCACCGCATCGGCGGCAATATATTAAGCCCAAATCTATTCAATGCTATCATATTTAACAGAATTACATAGGCAATAAGTGAAATTTCAGAAAATTAACCATAAATTTGAAGCAATATTAACGCTGCCGCCACATTGGCGGCGTTATTCATATTGTCGAATCGAGGGATTTCCCAAATCTATAAATACATTCACGTTTAGCTAACACTCACCGTTTAGGCCCCCATGCATACGGCATGACATAGTTCTTGACGCCGCCGATAACCAGTGGTAGCTACCCGGTGTTAGAGGGATAACACCACACGCCACTAACACTGCTCCATGTATACGGGCCCAGGTAGATGCATCCAAATCCGGGCTAGGTGCCACACTCTTCCAGGAAGGGTTACCCATAGCAATGGTGTCAAAGGCATTAGATGACACACAATCAAACTATGCTTTTATAGAAAAGGAGTTACTGGCAATATGTTTCAGATGTGTTAAATTTCATGAGTATATATTTGGCAAAGAAATAACTGTAGAAACAGATCACAAACTGTTAGTGTCTATAATGACAAAGCCACTACACAAGGTATCAACATGGATGCAAAGAATGTGAATGCGGTTGTAAAACTACAATATAAACGTTGTGTACCTAAAAGGGACAAAAATGTATTTGGCATACACACTCTCAATAGCACTCATAAAAAGTACCGAGCCTCACAACCTTTTCGACTAGGAAGTAACAGTAGCAGCCATTCACACGATAGAGGACAACATACAACAAATAGCACATCAAACTGAAAAAGATGAAACTCTAAAGGAGATCGTAAGACTGACCAAGAATGATTGGCCAAATCACAACCGGCAAGTAAGACAATATATAAAACCATACTTTACATATAGACACAAAACAACAACAAACAACAAAGTAGTGCTAAAAGGAAACCGTATCATAATACCAAAAATAATGCAAAGCGAAATGGTCAATAAAATACATGAAACACACTTAGGTATGGTAAAAAGTGAACAGCTAGACAGATATTATATATTTTGGCCTGGAATAGACAAACAAATAGAAGACAAAGTTGCACAGTGTCCAATATTCCAACATTTTATAAACCAACAACATGCCGAGCCACTCATCAAGCACACAACTACAACCATACCATATTACAAAGTAGGAATAGATTTCTTCAAAATAAAACAAAAAACATTTGTATTAGTTGTCAACTATTTCTCCAAATTTCCAGAAATTGTAGAAATGAACAACACATCTAGTTTCCACACAATGCAAGAGTTGAAAATACTCTTCTGCAGACATGGAATTCCGAACATTGTGATATCTGACAATGGCCCTCAATTTTCAAGTAATGAGTTCAAAGAGTTCACTGCTGACTATGGATTCACACATAAATTCTATAACCCAATGCACCCACAAAGCAATGAACAAGCGGAAAGATATGTGCAAACAATAAAACAAATGATAAAGAAATCCATGCTTGACACAAAAGACCTACACCTAGCTGCTAAATTACAGAAACACCTCATTAACTGGCCTGAGCGCATCACCCACACAACTGCTCATGAGAAGAAGGTGAAGATAGAAAATTCCAACACAACAAAAATAGGTAAAGCCTGCAATACAAAAATCCAAACCAGAACAAATCAAAAAAATACAACAAAAACTAAGAAAATACTTCGATAAAAGGGTAGGAAATAGACACACAACATTAGAAGTTGGAAACAAGATTAGATACCGAGACCACAGAAAAGAATGGGTGACAGGAAAAAAATAAAATAAAATAACCCCCAGTCCACAGACTACGAAATAATAAACACAGAGAATAACAAACTACGAAGAAACATATTCAAAGTTAGAGAAAATAATGCAAAGGACATGGCAACTCAAAACAGTAGTCATACAACAAGATTGGGATGGGTCGTAAACCCGGTCAAAAGGTTTGGCTTCCAATACAAATACACATTAGGGCACTCTGATATGCAAATAAGAAACAAACAACAACAAAGTACCATATACATATACAATATAAAGCAAGAACGTATAGCATGTTACACCAACAGGGCAGTAAAATCGTGCATGTTGGTAGTTAAGAATATTGCATGATGCATATGTAAAACAATGTTAGGCTAAAGAAATCATATGGTAATATTGCAAATTGATAGACTTATTGGATAAATGCATATTTGATCTAGATGTTAGACAAGAAACTATTTAGCATAAGTTATGGACGTTATTAAGTTGTTATGGAAAGGGATGATGTAAAATATACCAATGAGACATGTGAACACCCTTGAGTAGTTAAGAGACTATTTAGTATAAGATAGTATCAACAAGGATGTGGAAACAATCATCTCATAAAATATTTGAACTATAAACAAGTTAGCATATCTGTGCAACATCGGAGACATTCATAAGGCACAATGACAACGAACAATCTAATTGATAAAGTTAAGCCTAGCATTAGTTATTACAAGGACCAATGTTAAGACGTAAGTTGTTACAGGACATAGTAAAGCCCTAGTCACACCTACCCGGATCAGGGGCCGGACGATCCCCGGACCGTGGTCTGGCGTGATCCGTGGCTAGTCCTTGGTGATCCATGGCTGGTCCGGCCTCATCCGGGGTCTGCCCCGGATGTTTTAAAATGCTTAAAACATCGGGGGCAGTCGGGGGAATATTGCGATCCAGGCTCAATCCGGCATCGTCCGGGATGATCCGTGTGTAATCCCAGGGGTGGTCCGGGTAGTCCTGGGGTGGAGCGGGGGTAGGCCGTGTAGCGTCCGGGCCAGTCCAGGGCTGTCCAGACATTTTTTAACCCGGGGGGTGGTCCGGCTAAAAATCTGGGGCTCGTCCGGGTATGTGTGACTGGGGCTTAATATATGCTAATGAGACATGTGACCACCCGTGAGGGCGTGACATCACTAAGTATGAATAAACATTCGTTAACCAGATGTTGATTTATCAACACTTCATTACTTTACCCGGGAAGTAGATGATAAAACCACATCTACTTATTAAGTGGTACAACAGTAGCGCGACGTATAAGAGTGTTATGGGGCACTGATATGATACATTCTCCTGAACACCACACAAATACAAACTAACGAACTTATAATTAAATAGCAGAGTATGCACATATCAGAACAACTATTTATACGGGTATTCCGAGTTCGGCTCGTCTCTGACGAAGGATTGAGGCTGAGACCCAGCATGCCGGGCGCCAATTTCAGCTTACATACCGGAAACTGGGGATGGTGCCACGCCCACCCCTCTACTTCAATATAGACCATATAGTTTAAAGTCACGTGACTCCTGATGATCTAACTTTGTGGCATTATTGTCAGGCATTTCTTACTAATATAGATTGCCGTGAAATTGTCATGGCGAGTATTATAATTAGATAAAATACCACTTCTTCTACTCTGGTGGATGTGTATTCACCCCCCCCCCCCCCAACAGTGTACGCTGCAGCTGTGCCCCTGCGTGATGGTTCCCCCTTCCTGGGGGACCAGCGGAATTCGGAATGTCCGTACTTAGCAGCTGCACTATAAGGTCCAAATTCAATTAATTATTCACAAATAAATACAATTAAAAAAACTCTCTCCACAAACTGTACTCCCTGCATTCCTAATTATTTTAAAGTCCAAATTATTCCGTTGTTGTTTATACCGAGCCCAGCTGTTCAAAGTTAAATTGTCCCCTTTCAAAACCACTTGTCTTTGCACTAGGCATACTAGCAGACGACCCATCCCTTGCTGAGAATGAAGAAACGCAATTAAAATCAAACGTTATTAATTCAAATTTGATACACAATGACACCTAATTACGAAAGCCTTGAATTAAACTGTTGTAGCTAGTCAGCCGTGGCAGGTGTAATAGCACCGCCCATTGCTATTTCAAAAATACTTTAATTGAAGTCAGACGCTAACTTAAGGAAGAATATACAATGGTGTAGATCGGGGTCAAATAAATACATAAAGAGGAACGCCATTTTCCTCAATTATGTGTGTGAGCCTACAATTGAAAATTGATCTTATCTGTAAGTTCCAATGCCACAACTCACTTTCAGGGCGGCCCTTTTTTAGGCAACATAACGAAACAAATCTTAGTGCAATTCACTTTACAATCGCTTAAGCACCATGACGCAGCCCTTGCAATTAACCATTTGCATTTTACGTTTGGATATTTGTTCTTCCGAAGTGATCATCAATATGTCAGATGTGATTAGAGCTGACATAAAAAAGAATTCGGTCACGTTATCGGCAAAGACCACAACATATGTGAGCAGCCAGGGGAAATGGCCCGAAAGGGTCTTCCACTGTTTATTATAGCACGACTCTTCCACTTTCAGGAAGGATTAATTTGAGACAAATAACCTCCATTAGTTTCATGAAGTCTAGGTCGATTCGCCAGATGTGTGGTGAGTGGGTCGTGGAACATTTCAGCAGTTGTCTTGATTGCACCGTTGCCATATATGGAGGTACCTTTTCCCATGTTGGGTCACATAGGGAATGGAAAGCTGAATTCAAGCATAGGACTGGTATTCCACTGCAATTAAAATGTAGAAGTGGCTTCATTGTAATAATGACTTTAAATAAAACACCAGGAAGAAAAACACCATAAAATAAAGCTCCAAATTAGGATTACATACTGAGGATAGCGAAGGTCAATAAATAGTTGAACAAATTCACTCTTTCAAACTTATGTACTGTTCACTTGCTATGCAGCAACCCTATACATGTAGTAGGATGCCTATGGGTACTTGTGTTCACAGATATATTTAGTGTGTTGTTGGAGTTGTACGTCCTGGCAGCATCTCAGGTCATATCAGCCCCTTCACAGATAGATGGTTACCCAAAACAACAGTTAGGGGGCCTACCCAAAAACATACTGATGTGGCGTACTGGTACTGAACTTGGGTGATCAGTTGAGAACTGAGGTTTCCAATGTGGTATCAGCAAATACATTGAACTATGTCTTACTGGAGAATGGCGGAGAGCATCGCATCTAGCGTGGTATTCAAACGCGCATTCCTGCCAATCAGGGGCTATTAGCATAAACGTGAGTCTATCTAGGCTCCCTGGTGCATTCATCCTACACACCTACCTGTGTATGTGGCATTTCACATGTGGTTTCAGCACACCTCAATAAACTCGTTCCGCTGGAGTTAGAAGTGTCATACTTACAACTACACATACCCAGGTAGTGCACGTACACTACATACACAGGGGTGGTTTGACACTGTATAGTGCACCACTTGCGCAGAATCCTCGTCATGTCATGAAGGTGGCTGTGGTGGTGGCGGTTTTGCAAGGGGGGACATTGTGCCAAGAGTGGGATTTGAATCCATAATTCTGCCACTCCATGATTAAAGACAATCTAGACTTCCCGAACCAATCAACTTACCCATGCCTACCTGTGTACGTGGCATTTCACGCGAGTAAGTCAGTGCCCCTCCCGATATATTGTATCTATCTTTCATTGTAGTCGGTGTTTATCTTTACTTACATCCTTTCATTTGCTATATTTGATCAAAGGTTTCTGGTCACAACAGGAAGTTGAGTGCGGAAACAGCTGGCCCTAGATCCAGTAATGGCACTAAGACAAACCGACTGGCTGATACTTCTCGCCATTTTGCCTGGCGCTAAGCGTTGCTAGGATAAATCACGACTCGTTAGTTCAATGTCGGGATAAAGGTTCATTAAAGCAGCAAAATTCAATGAAAGCATCGACTTCTCAAAACTAAACCAGTTAGCTAGATTTAATGGTACATAGCAATATCCAGTTGTTCAGTATGCATGTCAAAATCAATTTTCCATGTTTCCATTTCAAGATGGCCATGTACCATAAACGTAAAATAAAGTAGATCATAGCGATGAACGTTTACATTCATTTAAAAATCATTAAAAAAGCTCAAAACAATCGGATTATACAACTTTAATATGTAAGACAAATCCAGGCAAAGAAGATACCCAATAATGAAAGATCTGACCAGGTGTTTAATGGAGTGAACAGATTGGCATTCCAAGCAATCTGCTACAAATTGGGGAGGGGTGTGTGGAGGAGACAATGTGGTTTGTGTTAATCTATATATAGCTCGAGACGTGAGTGTGCGCTGAACATGAAGCAGTGTAGACTGACAATGCGGCCGTCTGTGTCCCCGACACCAATACGGGTAGCACCCATTAGGCACCCCCATCAGCCAGTCTCTGACCCGGGCAGCGCCCTACTTCTGGTTATCACCGTGTGGGAACAGGAAAGGGCGGATTCCTTACACGCGGTATGCGGTATGCGGCATGCGGTATGCGGTATGCGGCATGCGGTATGCGGCATGTGGTATGCGGTATGCGAATGGTATGATTCCTTACATGCGGTATGCGGCATGCGGCATGCGGCACACGACTGGCTATATTTTAAAAATAAAAATAAACAAGTATACTCCTTACTGCACGGTATATGACCAAATATTGCATGTATATCTATGTACCTTTTCGGACGTCACATGGGGGTTCCTACCTTTATTATAACCAAATTATAGATAAGTATTCATATTTCTGTGCATATGGTAGCATTTTTAGCTTTCCCGTAACCCGTCTCCCGATTGGGACGGTCCATACATCCTAAACTGAGCCATGTTAGGAACATCCTTTTCGGTCAACAAAATCTGGGATGGTCCTAACAACCCTCGGAGCAAGCTAAACTGAGCCATGTTAGGACCGTCCCATTGGCTATATTTAAAAAAATATAAATAAACAAGTATACTCAATACTGCACTGTATATGACCTAATATGGCATTTATATATATGTACCTCTTGGTATGTCACATGGGCGTTCCTACCTTTATACTTACCAAATTATAGATAAGTAGTCATATTTTTGTGGCTATGGTAGCATTTTTACCAACCCGAACCCCACCACCACCACTACCATAGGTTTCCCCTCTGCACCCTTGTGTGTGACCGTTCCGTAATGCTCAGTTGCCTCTCCTCATCTAAAACTAATGGACAAGTGCGACTGATGTTTCTATTCGCACACCGCATGCCACATGCCGCACTGATCGCTACAGGGACCGATAAAACTAATGGACAAGTGCGACTGATGTTTCTATTCGCACACCGCATGCCACATGCTGCACTGATCGCTACAGCGACCGATCGAGTTGACGCATGCCGCATGCCGCATGCCGCATACCGCGTGTAAGGAATGTAGCCCATAGGCTTCAAGGCGTTTCAATTTTTTGTCGCATTCGCATTCACATTCGCATACCGCATGTAAGGAATGCTCCCTTTAGGTGCAGAAAGGTGTGACGTTGAGCTAACAGACTGAGCCTTTACACTGTCGCAGCATCACAGGTCACCGTAATACCAATAACGGACGTGAATCTCACAGAACACCGGCCTCCCCGGGTGGATCCATTCTTATCTGGTGTTCAATAAAACCACCAAATGATATTAAACATTTAATTTTGTTTAAAGGGGATGGATGCTGAAATGTACCTACTGCAAAAAAACTTAGATTCGATCATACTTCATACATATCTAAATGATCTGCATTCTTTAAGCGTTTATTGTTTTAGGGAAGGAATATATATTAAGTCAATTTAATAGACGCTGTCAACGCCTAAAATGCTTTAAAATGTATAATGTGTAGTATTTCTGTGTCCAGACCCAACTAGTTTTTACTACGAATAACCTTTCACTTTGCATAGTCAGATTGTTTTCTTTCACCCTTCCGCCATAGTTTTTATAATATATTTGCTTGAATATTATAATAGACTATTGAATAGTTAACGGTGAAGATATTCGAACTGAAAATATGCTAATTTAATTGTCATGTGCTTGTCCAAACTTTGACACCCTTGTCTTCATCACTAACAGGCTTTATTAAAGTGAGTTACGCCCTTTTATGTAGCAAGAAAGGTTGATTAATTGCACCATATCTAAGTTAGATATGTAGGTTAACATGTAGGTAATAGGACTGGTGATCGACAAATGCAATTCTGTCATCGAACACTGGGTGTTGGGTTGATTGACTTAAAGTTATAAAGGGGGGGTCTCTGGTAAGTTAGATTTAGATTAGTTAACATTCTTCATACTACAAAGGCTGACTGGGACGCGGCTGGCGCAGGGTTTTTAAGTCATTGGTTTGACTTGTTCGGATTCCCCGATCTCCCAAAACGGAAGACGGCCATCAAAGTCTGGTCGGTGAGAAAGTAGGTCAGTTTTTAAATTGGAGCTGTTTAAAAACATGCTTTGTTTTTTTCCAGGACGACCAGATTAATGAGTATAAATAATTATGGAAAAGGAGAGCAATGTGGTTAAATAACCAACACGATGCATTTATCTTACCCTCATACTTTAATTGCATTCGCATTCTCTGTGCGAGCAATATTATATTTACGACTCTCCCGTCGATTGTCAACTGCTTTTCTTAAAGCAACAGACACGTCATCTCTCCGATACGCTAAGTTCGAATCCCTAGAACGATATACTAAAGAACTATGTTTCGTACCTGGATGTCTATTGGTACTCACCGGATCAGCTTCAAATAAAAGTTACTTCAAGCCAAAGTAAATAGATTATGACGATAACCCGAATATATATATATACAAAACATATTGCAGAATCTCAAAACCATCGGAGTATGCAACTTTAAATGCGTGTATTTAACTATGTGTTTTTTCACTGCTTGTCCTAATTGGTGACAAAACGGCATCGTTGAGTCGGTAGAAAAGCTATATTTACAACGATGACAATACTGACACTCGGAATTCTTACACCACTCAAGCTTGACTGAGAACGCTAAATCCCCAGCAAATCTGATGAGTGATGGGACATGGCCATATGCATTTAGACCCCCTCCCCACTACCAGCCACTCTCTCCATGTCACTCAGCCAGGGACCGCCCCCTATATATACATATGTTTGATGTATAAGGATTATGCCAGTACAAAGACGGGAAGTTCTGGAAACACCCACCTCAGTCCTCTGGGCCGTATTCGATTAACACGACCCGGGCGACTCGGGTCACCCGAGTTGCTAGAATTTTCAAATCAAACACCGCGAGTGGAGTCGACAAATACACGTGCCGTGTGCAAAAGGTGACGACCCCAATAACCCACCACTTTGCTGGGGTTTGCTAGGAGCGATGACGTCACATTTGTGCTGGTACCGTCCTGTAGCAGTACAAGTCCTGTGTGTTTTGTTTAATGTTTTTTTCTTTTTTAATAATTCAGATTAATGAAATGGAAATATAACTAAACTATCCAATCAAAAAATACTTTAAATCTTATTTTCCTGTAGTTATACGGTTATTTAGACAAAAATTATTCGGATTAAACCACCATTTTGTCCACCCCGAGCGTGTTGGAGAGTGTTCGATAATGCAACCCGAGGATGTAGAGTCTGCGCATGCGCCAAAAAGTGGCTCGGGTGACCCGAGTTGATTAATCGAATACGGCCCAAGTGTCTCGCTGTGCGGCTCTATCAGACTCACCTGGTGGCGCCACCTATGTGCACTCATCTTGCTAAGCCCTTGCTTTGACTCGGCCAGGGTTCGAAGCCATGACCTCTCGCATGGGGCGCCAGCCATCACTCTTATCCCAGTAATGCGAAGGACAAGACAAGGTAACGACTCGTACCAATTAATTGTGTGACACTTTTGGTTTGAATCGGTCTGATGAAAACAGAAAGAGTTGACCTCTCCATAGTGATTTTTCTTGATTGCAAGAAAGCGTTTGACACAATAGACTGTGATATAAAATCAAAAGAGCTGGATTAGAGAACAAATACTGTAGATTCATATTCACCTACTTAATTACCAGACAACAATTCACTAAAAGTAACCCAACTGAATACTTCACTAGAACTGTTAGAATAGACGTGTACCAAGGACATCAACACTAGAACTACTCTTGTTTATGATATGTATGAACTACCTTCAATTCCAATCTGCCAAGTGTGTTTTCACACCTTTTCTGGGTGACCATGTCCACAATACAATTATAAAGTTGGCAATTGCCATACTAAACATTGTATTAAGAAAGGTCAATTCATGTTGAGCTGAGAAGAAACTTACCCTGAACACACAGACACAAATTGGAATATCTGATATTATGTGTGGTCTACTCTAATGTATGGGGCAGAGACATGGACAATCTCTAAGAAAATGTACAAACGTTTAGCAGCATTTGAGATGTGGACTTATCGAAGGATGATGAAAATATCATGGACAAAGAAGATCACCAACAAAGAAGTTCTCAGAAAAATTAAAAATAAGAAAAGCTTGTTTGCCACTATACAGACAAAGAAACTTATTTATTTTGGCCACATCATTCATCAGAGTTCAATATACCGTACATTGTTGGAAGGGAAGGTGAATGGCAGCAGAGGGAGAGGGAGACCAAGAACATCATGGTTTACAAATATTTCACAGTGGACAGGCTTGAATTATTCACAGTCTATCAGAACAGCACAACATCGGGACAAGTGGAGAACCATTGCATCCAACCCTCGACTAGAGGATGGAACTATTGATTGATTGATTGATATTCAGAAAAAGAAATCTAGAAAAGCTCAAGCACAATCAATAGAAGGATGCATAGGTGATGCTGTACTGAGATAAATAACTACTTAGGAACCACACTCGATTTTACATTGAATGCAAATCAGCAGTTATCAAGATTGAACAAAATTGTAAGCATACCGTTGTAAATTTTACATATTATATGTAACATGGGTAATTCATTGGGTGGAGGGGGGTAAGCACTGCACCTATACAGTAAACCTTAACCCTAATCGTGGCGCCACCTTCCACTAACTACACCAACTGCCTACACTCCCCTGGGATCGATGGTCATCACCTACAATCTATGGCGCCATCCTACGTACATAGAAGAAAGCAGCGAACTGACCAAATCACACCAACACTTGCTGTCTGAACTTGAACCGGCAAGGTTCGAACATGGCTTCAGAATTTACCCAGCCACCCACACTACGCAACCAATAATAGGACAGCTAGCACTGAGTGCCCGTGGCCCCTCAGGGGCGTAGCTAGACCTTTAACGATGTGTGCTCCTAATTGCGGCAGGGGGTTTAGGGGGCCGCTTAAGCTTAAGCTGGCGGATTTTACACATTTTAGACTTGAGTTTTTGACACTCCGGACTACTACATGCCTCCTCTCTCTTTCTCTCTCTCTCTTTATTTATTTATTTTTTGTTGACAAAACGATGTGGACGTTTTGGCGTATGTGCGTACGCCTAACTATGCCCCTGCCACTAGAACTTTAAACCTCAAACCCAGTACCTCACACCTAATACCTCTATATCCCTAACCACTACCACGCCACACATACCCACAATTGAATATCAGTTTTATACCACTTTTCCAGCTGAACGGACGTGGTGGCCCAATCGGTAGAGCGCTGGCTTTCCGTGTGGAACGTAGGGAGTTCGAATTCCTGCCGTGTCAAACCAATGACTTAGATAATTGATGCTTGTCTCTACCGAGCCTGGTGCTTGGCATTACTAGGACAGGGCACAGACTGGTTAGCTCAGTATCAGGATAATATGCTTGAGTGCGTTATCGGATCATGGCGCACTAGGCGGGTCATGGCGCACTAGGCCTGATGTCCCAGTTGGTTAGCAGTATAACGTGCACTATCATAAGTCAGTACCCATTCTGATATGACAGTAGCTATTGCTTGGGGGCAAGACCCCAATAAAAAACACAGAGCCTTAGTCCGCCTCCACCTTTGTAATCAATCTAATCTAATCAATACATGGATTTCTAAATCACCCATACTACGTCTGAACATAATCAACCTGAAACAAAACTTTCACACATACCTGCAACAGATGTCCCCTGTGCACCTCAATCCTACCCAACTTTAGCTTAATAGTGCTAGTATATATTATCTTTATTATTATCTCGTGTGTAAGTTGGCAAAGTAGACCATGGATAATATTGTCATTGACCAACTGATCATTCAGCCCACAGCTTCTAGTTTCACATATGAGCCTGTATCAAAAGGTGCTAGCTCTTCGTTTTTTGTCCATAGTGACGATTGACACAAAACAGTACAGAAATGGTTACACTGAAAACACAAGGACATTTGCTTCAAATCAATTTGTATTCTATTGGGATTATGAAACACCATGTAAAAAGCAAATCAGTTATCTTTATTTATTTATTTATTTGGAAAATACTGTGAAATGTTTTTTTTCTTCTGATCAAAATATTGGTATCCATGACAGAATGCATAAACAATAAAACCTCTCTAAATCGACCGACGATGGGACTGACTTTAAGTGGTCCATTTAGGGAGGTGGTCCATTTAGGGAATTGGAATATGGTTAGCATGATGTTCCACCATGATTCACTTTCACACGCAATCACATTATCCTGATTCTGAACTAACCAGTCCTTACCCTATTCTGGTAATGCTAAGCGCCAGGGTAGGTAGCGACAAGTATCAATTGTGTAAGTCATTGGTTTCTGGTTTTTAACTCCTAATTTTCCAGACGGAAACCCTGCACTCGGCCCATTCGGCCACTTCATCTGGAGATGTATATATAATGTTTCATGTATATATACCTTTATTTATATGTATATACAATCAAATTTGGCGACGGCATTGAGAAATGTTCTGGAGGGCCTAACTGCCGTATCTGCCCTTGATCATAGTAGGTTTGTGGTCCCGTCCGAAAGGGTCTCCCAACCTGGCTGCGCTACTTTGTGCCTCTGACAGTGACACCGACAGGGTACTATGTCCTGTCATGTTTGCTGTCAGAGTCACGATGAGCCAAGCAAGCTGGACACCCGCTTCCAGTTTTACAGGTTGTGGGATTTACGAACCCACTGGCATAAGGTAGTTCTGGCAGCATGGCCCAGTATCTCACTCAGTGTCGGTTTGAGTGTCTGCTGAGCTAGAGAGGCCTCGCCCTATCCTTGTGATGCCAAATGCTAGGCTAGGTGGGCACCAGCAAGTATATATTTGGTTAATGTTTGGTTTCAATCTGCTGGGGATTGATCCCACTACCTCCTACAAGGGTCGTGGGCACTCTACCCACTCTATGTATGCACATATGTATGCATATATGTATATATATATATATTTATATATATATATATACACATAACATATACAGTATACATATGTAGGTATAAATGTACATATGAAAGTATATATATACATCATCATCATGCTGTCGGTTGCGATGTGACAAAGACTGCTTTCATTACTTGACTGCTGCTCTCCATTTAGCTCTCTGCTGTGAGAGTTGCGTCCATGACTCGATCTTAATGTCTCTCAGCTTCAGGTTTCTCTTGATGGTATCCTTGAACCGGAGATGATAGCGCCCTTTCTTTCTGTAACCAAAAGACAGTTGAGAATAGAGGATCTGCTTTGGTAGCCTGTCTGATGACATCCTCATGAGGTGTCCAGTCCACCAGAGATTTTTTTTGATCAGAAGATCTTCCATAGAGGGCAGCCCCGTCCGTTTGAGTATTTCCTTATTTGTCACTTTGTCCTTCCAGGTTAGCCTCATGATTGAATGCAGATGTCGCATCATGAAGGCATGCAGCTTTTTCACCTCTCGTCTGTACACTGTCCAGGCCTCGGCTCCGTATAGTAGGGTGGATAGCCCGATTGCATGGTAGATCTTGCCTTTGACCCAAATGGACACATGGTGGTTGTTCCAGAGTCTCTGGCATAGTCGGCCGAAAGATGCACTAGCCTTGGCCATCCTTCTCTGTATTTCAGCATCAATGCGTCCATCACTTGATATAGTGCTTCCGAGGTAGGTGAATTCCGGAACAGAGTTCAGCTTGTTTCCGTCAACCATGATCTCCTCCTCTCGGTTCTTGTAGAGTTGGGTTGGTACAGCACCTCCGTCTTCTTGATGTTAATCTTCAGGCCAAACTTCTTTGATGCATTGGAGAAAGCGTCCACTATTTTCTGGATCTCTTCAGCAGAGTGGGCAACCAACATAGAGTGTGTATATATACACACATTATGTCCCCACATCCGTCTACGGAGAAAAGGATTGAAAGCCTAAATTTAGAAGACATAATTTTTGTTGACTGACCGGGCAAAAATGTCCCCACCCATGAATTATTTTAAAAAAAGAGTGTAGTTTGTTCGTAGTGAATTTCCTTCAAGGACTGTCCAAGTGCCACCTGATATTAGTTGACCTAGCACTAGAAGTCTCTGTGGTGCCATGTACATGGAATCTTATTAAACCAAAATTTGTTAAGCAAATATATCCTCAAAGTTCTCTCCGCTACCACCTTACAGTAAGTTACACCATGCACTGCAATATGCAAGCTAAATATATGTTGTATAATGAATTATCCTAATTTAAATAGAAGAGAGGAAGAAGGAAATATTTTACGGGTTGGTCGACGGGAGCTAAAGTGATAGGAGCCAATGGAGAACCAACATTGATTCGGTGTGGAGTTGGTGATGGTGGCGCCACCGTCGGCTCCAGGACTAACTAACCCCTCTGGGAGTCGGTCAGGCCTCTCAGAATTGTCCTTTTCTATTTCGGTCAGGCTGTGTGGCTCTTGCCAGAGACTACTAATGTGCTCAGACCAACTTGGTTATTTTGCTGTGTGTCCGGGACCAGTGGGAGTAGTTCTTAATCTTATACATATGGTACATATTCGTGATGTCTAAGCAGCCCGTACATTTCCACAAACCCAGCCCACATACCCCTACAAGTCTTCAAGCACATTCACGATCATGACCTTGTGAATGCTGCCCTTTCCTCTCATTACTTTCACCCACCCACCATCCACATCCACTATTCCCATTCGGCGCCTACACCCCCTCTCCCCACACCCACTACCCACCCACCTCACTGTCAATTCACCAGCATACTCCGCGATGTGCGGGGCCCGGGAGGGGGGTAATGTGAGAAGGGGGAGGGGGAAGCGGGAGGAGGAGAGGGGGAAGGGGAGGGGAAGGGGGCAATATACATACGGGACTGTCGGTAAGCTCTAACAAGAATTCCAAGTGGTCTATGAAGTCCTATCAGAGTAAACGAATAAAGAAGACCCCCCAAAAATAGATACACAGAATATGAACTAATAAATCTGTGCACCCAGTCAAAGTCCGGGGGGGGACGTCAATTCAAATTCACTTTATATTGGATATAAACACAATCCATTCGGCAAATCATCTCTGAATAAGATATGGTCCGACTACCAATCGTGCAGCCCTGAAAAGAGACTTTTTTTTTCATTGCAGAATAAGCCAATTTACCAATAAGGAAATCTAGAGGAAGAACAGCACTGACAGAAACGCCGGTGTTCCAATCAGGCAAGATGTTGGAAATAGTTTATTTGTTTTACTATTAAAGCTACGAAACTTGAGACCAAATGTGTATCCCTTGATCGAAATGAGATAAAGTAATGTTTTGTTTGTCATTGTCTATTGGAGTTTCCCATCCTTTCAAAATGTAAGGACGGGTACAGACTTGTGAGAGCGCACAACCATGAGGAATTTGTTGTGTTGTTCCCCTTCATTCCCATTATCCTTATGCCTGGTACACACCTACCGTTTGTGCGCACACACCTCCCGTATACGATCGAAAACTGCCCGTTTCACGCACAAAAATCGCTAGGTGTGCGCACCACGCGCACACCTAGCGATTGCGATTCGCGTATAAACTCAGTTTTTAGGGCTAAAACTGGCCGATTACGATTGCGATTCGCGATTCGAAAAATGAATCGGCCCGTTTTCAGTTTTAAGCGGGTCAGGTCGAGTCATGAGTTTTAGTGCGCGAATCGTAAACGGGAGGTGTGTACTAGGCATTATACTGCGTAAGTCAGTCATTGTTCTTTCCTGCTAATGTCCAGAGTGCCAGTATACGCTTTCTTCGTCTTCGTCTTCTGTGAGTCATTCATTTAGTCGGTCCTGGTTGGAACCCTCAACACCCTGCACAAGAATCCAGCCAGCACCCTTATGCTAGGTACACACCTACCGTATACGATTCGCGCACTAAAAATCGCGACCCGACCCGACCCGCTTAAAACTGAAAACGGGCCGATTCATTTTTCGAATCGCGAATCGCAATCGTAAGGAAGCAGTTTTAGCCCTAAAAAGTCGCGCATCGCAATCGGTAGGTGTGCTAGGGGAGTGCACACCTCAGGATTTTTGGGCCGTTTTAGATCGTATACGGTAGGTGGGTGCGGAAAAACGGTAGGTGTGTACCTAGCATTAGCAATGATGCCATCTTGTTCTGTAATAAATTAACGTATGTGATGCAGAATCCAGTATGTTAATATCCGCGGAATATAACTATTGCAATGATTAGTCCTTGCCCACTCCTAATAATGCCGATAGGCAGACAAAGTAGGAACACATGTTTCTGAATCGTTGGATTGACTGGGTTTGGGTTCGAAACCACAACCTCCCCTGGTATTATGTGTTTCCATATGTATCAATGTGCTTATTTATTGTCTATAATTAGTTTTTTTCGTGACAACCTAAGCTAAGTCTACTTTCAAATTGCACAACTAATAAAATACTATGCATTTAAGTAGACAAGTCACAACCCCAGATTTCCAAAGTCACTTTGCTCACATGGCTGTGGGGGTAACGGGATGAGGTGGACACCAGATGTAGAATGCATGTACGCAGATCGCGTCCTATTTCAAGTATCTATAAATAACCAGCTTCCTAATTTCAGGTATGAATATTAATCCACGCCTCATCCTCTATCGGACGCGGTGGCTGATTCGGTACAGCGCATGGTTCCGTGCCGAAAGTCAAGAGTTCAAAACCCGGCCGAGTTAAACCAATTCATACTTCTCGCTACCTAGCCTGGCGCTCGGCATTACTAGGATATGGCAAGGTCTGGTTAGCTCAGTGTCCAGAATAATATGATTGAGTGGGGTATTGGAACATGGAGCTGACAGCCTTCGCTCCCAGTGGAGCAACACTATAAAGTGGACGTGAGTGTACAAGTCCGTACCTGTGCTGATATGACTGTAGATTTTGCTATGACGTAAAACACCAACAATCAAACAACCTATCGGTTAAAGGTGCAGTAACATGACTAGCAAAACTGTATTTATCCATAATTTGTATATCTGTACACTACCTATTGTCTACTCGTTATTTCCCGCTTAATCAAGGCTGTCTTGTTCGCCTGTCACTCTGTGACTATTCAGAGCAGCGAACCATGGTGGCCATTCTCAGCTATTGGAGTGATACTGACCAGAGAATACCTAGACTGCTTATTAAGGTTTTCTCTGTGAAATACCGCTAAAACATGCTTAAAATACTGGACTTGCAGCCAAATCGGTAAGAACGTTGGATTCCTATGTGCAACGTCGAGAATTCGAACCAAAGAATTATCAAATTTAACCTTGTCAATATCTGTCCTAGCCCTGGAGATTATTAGAATACAGCAATGACTGGTTAGATCAGTATCAGGATAATGTGACTGAAGGGGATATCGGGTGATGGTGTCGGTCCTTCAGTGGGGAAGCACTATAAAGTAGTTATGAGAGCGCACTATCCCAAGTCGGTAGCCGTCCTGAGATGAGCTTAGATGTTGTTAGGACATAATACTCCAATAAACAAACAAATATCCTTCGAGTAATAATAGAAAAGGGTTATAAAGGAGCCATCTATTGCAGTTGAGAAGTATCATGATGCTTCTGAGGAATGTACCGTCAAGCCTATGAAAACCAATGAATGTGCAGCCCTTTGTTCATAGCATTGAACCTATGTAGTTCCCCATATCCCGTCACTGACTCTATGTTATTGAATATGTGTAAACTGTTCAGCTCATAGAACCCATATTCCATGTAGGGTTATTTGAACTCCAACCCATGGGATCGACCCAACTGGGTCAAACCAAACAATAACACAAATGATACATAGCCACTGCATAGCCTTGCAATAATATATATATATATATATATATATATATATATATATATATACAACTGGTTGGCCCAGGGACAGGATATGACTGAGTCCGACATCGTGCCATTATGCCAGTGGCATGGTATCCCAGTGCCGCAGCACTAAAAGGTCACCGTCAATGCGCCGCGTACCAATTCACCACCAATACTCCAGTCGGTTCCTAAAACACACCATTCTGGCCGTACTGATAGGACACTAAACATGCCTAGTTCACAATGGAATTTCTCTCAACAGCTTCTCGCGGGTGTTTAGTCAGCCTCGGAGTTGCCGGATTACTCTACCTGATGTGAGACGATAATGACACCCCGATATATTGCCCACCGGCAAGAAGGCTACCATAAACCTCATTGGGAACTCAAAAGTCAGCTGACAGAAGTTTCGTAAAATCAGAAATCAGTGGAGCGTGGCCATTTGAACTAATCCTACTTTAGATCATAATGCATTGTAACGGTCACTAAAGTACAGCCGCTGTTTCTGCTAATAACCAGCAGTCCCAGAAGGTATCTAGTGTAGGCACCTTCAGGTACAGTCGGAATGTGGTTATCTCTTCGTTTTATCCTGTCCAAGTCTGCCTCGGGTCTGAACAGCGCTGAGGTAAAGTAGGTCACAGTTTGGAAGCAGCGATGTACGTCATGTTGCTAGTGTGAACCAACACTATCTTCCTGCCCTTTCTTCTCCTCTAAGGTAGTTCATGTTTGATTGTTGCCACTGACCGCGCCTCTTCCCGCCCATCCTTTCTCTCTGGTCTCAACATTCCTATTCTTCAAAGTCCGCCTTACACTGCGAGACAAACCTCTCTTGAAAGAGCGATAATTGTTTGAAGAGGAGATATCCAGGAGATATGCTTGTTGGTAAACGCTAACATCGCAATACCAGCTGTATGGTGGCTAACCTTAGAAATAGGTTCGAGATTAGGACAAATGATGCTTGGAATGTAATGAACAGAAGACAAGTCCAGCCCAATTTACCGGTTTGTATCAACCCGATAGCCAAAGTTCAACAATGTTGAACCTCCTCAGTACTTAAATGGGTGACCACCTGGGAAGTCAAGGGGCCAAGGACATCCTGATACAAGCTTATTTACTCCTAAGTAAATAGTAGGATAAGTAACTGACATCCTGATACATGCTTATGTTCTACTAAGTCAATAGTGGATAACTAACTGACATCGTGATACAGGCTTATAAACTACTAAGTCAATAGTGGATAACTAACTGACATCCTGATACAGGCTTATATACGAATAGGTCAATAGTGGATAAGTAACTGACATCCTGCTACAGGCATACAGCCTACCAAGTCAGTAGTTTATGATAGTATGTAAGTAACTGACATCCTTACCAAGTCAGTAGTGGATAAAAACAGTGGAAAGTAACTATAAGTAACTACGCAACTAACTAGTTGTAGAACTACCAAACTTATGGAAGCGAGATGGGGGAGAAAGATTAGAGAAATAATGGATGTAGGCGATAGCTACACAACAACTGAAAGTGGCAAAACATGAGACTATATTAGAATTAGTATTACTGCATAGCAGCGAAAACAATTCATTAGAATAAACCGTTATGTGCAGCATGGATACAACGTCACAATAAAAGAAGGAAAAGTGTACCTATACCGTGATACAGGCCTATGCCCTACCCAACTAGTAGTGGATACTTAACTGACATAAACCCTATATAAGTACAGACGTGCTGAACAATCAGTAGTGAGATAACCCTGCGGTCGCTCGTCTCGGATCGTGTATCGCGGACACCAGCGCGAGTACCTGATGTAATGTATGTAGGCTCACATCTCCCACGTGGGTTTGTGAATGGTGTGACGTCACTGCCATCCAGGAGAGGCGGGGACTGTGTTGCGGCACTTCACACTCCTTGTACACGCCGAGACCCTGCACCTTGTGTAACCGCCAGGCCGGATGCTGCCTCACCCAGCTGGCCGACCAATACTGGTCCCATTTACACCGCCTGTATTTAGCTCCCCCCCCCTCACATCAACCCACTCACACAGACGAGATGGCCGAATGAGTTCAGTGTCTGTCTCCCATTTTGGTAGATCGTGGGCTTTGAACCTCATGGGTTCGAATCCTGGTTGAGTAAACGCAATGACTTAACAATTTATACTTGTCACTTCCGAGCCAGGTGCTTGGCATTACTAGGATATGACAAGGACTGGTTGGATCAGTGTCAGGATAATGTGACTGAGTCAGGTCATGGTGCTGGCAGCCTGCTCTCCCAGTGGGGCAGCACTATAAAATCACCATGAGCGTGCACTGTGGCAAGTCGGTACCCGTCCTGATATAACGTTAGATGTTGCCAGTATGTAAACCTCCAACAACTAACCACCAACCCACCCCCTCACCGTCTCGCCTTCATCTCTAATCCCCTTCCACCTGACCAGAGGGTTCACCGAATCAATAAGAGTGCTGACAGGCTGACCTGTGAGTTTGAAACTGGCCAAATCAATCTAATGACTTACATAGCTAATATTTGTCGCTACCTAGCCAGCTGCTCAGCATTAATAGACTAGGGCAACCACTGGTTTTCTCAGTACATGTATCAGGATAATGTGCGTGAAAGGGAGATCGGATCATGGTGCCAGCCGCCTCCTCTTTCAGTAGGGCAGCATTACAAAATCGCCATCAGTAGGCACTGTCACAAGACCAGAACTGATAAGACCTTACTTGTTGTTGGAACACCCTGACAAACAACAAACAAGCACCAAGTCTCTCTCAGACTATCCCATCTCGACTCCACTCCACATTTATTTCTCTCTAAAACCCAAGTCACACCTATCTGGACGAGCCCCGTATTTTTAGCCGGACCACCCCCGGACCACTCCTTCGGACTGTCCCAGACAGCCCCGGAAAAAATTGCTATTTTGGTCGTTTTGGGGCTAGCTGGCACACCTACTCGGATGAGCCACCATCTAGCCACAGACCAGAGGCCAGATTGTCCCGGACTGAGCCAGACCACCCCCGGATTACCCGGTGTATCCATGGAGTAGTCACAGATTAGTCCTGGACAACCCCGGACAACCCTGCATCAAGCCCGGACCACCCACGGACTCCCCAGTCTATCCAGGGATTATCCCCGGACTGGGCCCGAGACCCCCGGACAACCCAGGATGAGCCCCGGACCATCCCCGGACAGCTCGGATGATCCCCGTTGCACCCCCAGTTCACCGCCGGACAGCCCGGACCACCCCCAAACTACTCCCGGATAGCCTGGGGTATAAAAGACAGCGCCATGCTGGAGGGCTCATTTCCAAATCCGGCACCGCCAGGGACACATCACATCATGACCAAACCAACTGGGAAGAGAGTAGCATCGAAGAGGATTGCGCAGAAGGAGCCCACCCCACACAAGGTGGCCACCAAAACACAGAGAAGACCACCACCGTCACCCTCAACTTCAGGGTTGTCATCAGACGAGGAATCTGCCTGGGACGTGTCGCCACTTCCCCGTGCTGTGATGCTGCCTCCACCAGTCCAGTTGTCACAGGGGAAGATGGCAGTGAAGCACAAGAAGCTGGACTCTCTACCTCTGACAAGTGAGCAGCACATGGAGATGTTGGAGTGGTTACGCTTAAATGACTACATTTATATCAAAGGACGAACCGACTACAAGAACACCGCCTTAAAGGGCGCATTCCTTACACGCGGTATGCGGTATGCGAATGCGAATGCAACAAAAAATCGAAACGCCTTGAAGCCTATGAGCTACATTCCTTACACGCGGTATGCGAATGCGAATGCGAATGCGTTTTTCCGATCGGTCCATGTAGCGATCGGTGTGGCATGCGGCATGCGTTATGCGGCATGGGGGTGCGAATAGAAAACCATCAGTCGCATTTGTCCATTAGTTTTAGACAAGGAGAGGCGACTGAGCATTATGGAACGGTCACACACAAGGGTGTGGAGGGGACACACAGGCCTAGAGGGACGGTACTAACATGGCTCAGTTTAGCTTGCTCCGAGGGATGTTAGGACCATCCCAGATTTTGTTGACCAAAAAGGACGGTCCTAACATGGCTCAGTTTAGGATGTTAGGACCATCCCAATCGGGAGACAGACGGTTACGGGAAAGCTAAAAATGCTACCATATGCACAGAAATATGAATAGTTATCTATAATTTGGTTATAATAAAGGTAGGAACCCCCATGTGACGTACGAAAAGGTACATAGATATAAATGCAATATTTGGTCATATACAGTGCAGTAAGGAGTATATTTGTTTATTTTTATTTTTTAAATATAGCCAGTCGTGTGCCGCATGCCGCATACCGTGTGTAAGGAATCATGCCATTCGCATACTGCATGCCGCATGCCGCATACTGCATACCGCGTGTAAGGAATGCCCGCTTAAAGAGGCGTGCCTGGGAGTAGACGGCGAAGGAGATGGGGTTGGACGACTCTAAGCCATGCATCACCTGGTGCGAGTCGATACGGAACAAGGTGGGAAAACTCAGCGATGTCAAGTCCAGTGTCGCAGCGAGGGAGTTGTCCAATCGGGAGATCTACATCAAGGAGCATTTCGGCTTCCTGAGGAGTCACATCGTGCGGCAGCCATCCAGATCAGGTGTCACTCTGCAGACCCGGGTGCAACCCGTGCCACCGGCTTTGACAGCAACAACAACCACAGCAACAGCTACACCCACAGCAACAGCTTCAACTTCCTCTGCAGCCCCTCTCGCCCTACTACCTACTTCCAGTGATGCCAATGACAACAATTTGATGCCAGCTGACCAGACACCACCACCAGCAACTCAACTAGCAACTCAACCAGCAACTCAACCAGCAACTCAACCAGCAACTCAACCAGCAACTCAACCAGCAACTCAACCAGCAACTCAACCAGCAACACAATCAGCAACTCAACCCACAACTCCTCAACTGGCAATCAAGGGGAAGACAAAACCACATAGACCAAATACAGACATTAAGCAATTGCTGTCGAACCTGCGGGACCAGCAGGAGGAGGCTGGAATAATGCAGGGCCGGATAATCGGCATGCTACACCCATTGAAAGTGTCGTCGCCGATACTGTGGGGATCGTGGCTGGGGTCGATTGCAGAAGATATCGCCCCCTCACTTTTGGGACAGTTCTACAAAGAAAGTTTTGCCTTGGCATTGCGTTTATGGATGGAAAGCCTACAACTGGCACGGCAGAAGGAACAAACACAAGAGCTACAAATTCCACAACCACAAGCACCACCTCCACAGCCTCAACTACCAGCCCTGTTCCCTGCTTTCCCTGTGCCATCGACAGGATTACAACCATTGGGGCAGAGCCAGAGAGGCCCGCAAACCGTGTGGACGACTCCCTGACAGCTCCGAAGTATGGGATGCCATCGACTGGAACACCATGGGTCCCACATGCCCATCCAGTATGCCAGCGAGCAGTGTCAGAAACTTAAGGGACTCTCGGATCTCAGCTTTAAGACGTTAATGGTTGGGATGGGACATGATCCTGATGTTCAGCCTCTGTGATTGTGAACTGAACTTCTGTACATTGTGTTTATTGAGTTATGATGTAAATCGTGAGTGATTGTGATTGTGATTGTGAACAGAGTTGTGGTTGTGTCCATCTCATAGAGTTTATTATTATCACTTGTTGACAATAAAAATATGAACCCAAAAATAAATTGTGTTTGTTACTTAGTCCATTTAGTTGATAGTCATTTGTAATAAAGGTAATAATTATCTGAAAGTAAATAATAAATAATTACCAAATGTCCCACCCATTTCCAAAAACATCTCCCTCTTGATAAATAGCGCATGTAATACAAAGACTAGAGAGTAAAGCTCTTATAGGAACAATAAACAACAAGAAATAACAAACAAATTAAATTAATTTAAGATATCTTTATTATTAGCTAGGCTTCTTTTCATATCACATTCGCAATAATAATACATATTTCATCCAGAGGCACACACATATAATTGCACAATTCAATGTTAAGTACAATTCTCAGGTCACTATTTCATATCATGTGGGTCAGCCACATTAACAGTTCACACTTTGTAATAGTTCATATCATTGCATCTTGCAAAGACACAGATCCAGCCTCATACACGTAATAGGCACTAAGATATTACCTCTGGTATTTTGCAGCCATTGTCATTCTGTTCCCATGTGCGCTGTAGATGCCAGCGAGAGGATTGCTCAGTCTCCAGGCTCCAGGAACGATGTTGTGATTGGTGTCCTCCTGGTCCATCTCTGCATTGTGATGAGCTCCATACCGTATCCGCGTCAAATTAGGTAGGCAGATACATGCCAACACTATCGACACAAATGTTGCTGGCTTCTGTCTCATGGTTGTTAGGATGCACTGGTCGTGGTGAGCCAGAATCCCGAATGCATTTTCGATGATTCGGCGAACCCTGGACAGTTGGTAGTTGAAGATTCTTTCCAGAATTGTTAGGTGATGCTTGGAGAACGGCTTCAGCAACCACATTCGCAGGGCGAACACATCATCAGCAACTATGAAGTAAGGCATATCCCACTCATCATGTGGTAGTGGTTCTGCAGCTGGAATACCAAGTCGTTCCTCTTCTATGTACTGCTTCAGTTCTGAACAGTTGAAGGCTTGAGCATCTCCTGCAGAGCCATTTCTCCCAAAGTCCACCCAGGAGAATTTGTAGTCACCATCCACTAGAGCCATCAATATGATAAAGTGGAATCCCTTGTAGTTGTAGTACTCAGATCCTCCATGGGCTGGGCATTGGATCGGGATATGTTTCCCATCATAGGCTCCTAGGCAATGGTGAAACTGCCATCTTGTTGAGAACTGCTCAGCAATACCTCTTCATTGTGGTTCTGTAGTTGGAGCCTGGATGACCTCTTCAGCATACTCTGCAATTATAGCTTCACACACATCACAAACGGTGAGCGAGATGGTGTTGTGAGGAACTCGGAAACTGTACATGAGTGAATGATAGCTGTCACCAGAGGCTATGTATCGCAGTGTGACTGACAGTTTCAATCCAGGTGTTAACGCCTTTCTGTAGAAAGTGTCCTGCTTCGTGATTCTAGGAAGGATGTGATGGAGAACCTACTTGAACATAGCTGGATCCATGCGACAAAGGTTTCTGTAGGCACAAACATCTTTGATACGTAACTCTTGCATTAGACTTGTGAACTGGCCAAATTGAATTCTTCTCTCCAACCATGGATGCACCCACACACTCTGTCTTCTCTTAAGTCTTCTGTGGATCTGCAGAACTTGGAGCATAATCATGTTGTTAATATTCTGTCATTGATGTAGCTGTAATTGCCAGTTCAGCAGCTGTAGTTGCTGCCTCCGCTACTGCATGCATGCATCCATTATGTGAACCTTCTGAGAGTCAAGCTGCAAGTGATGAATGAAGTGGACTTGCTCCTTCTATATATATATATACAAAAATGGGGCTCATCCTGGAAAGATCGGTGGTAAACCGGGCTATCCATTGTGATATGTGGTTTATCGGTGGTCATCCGGCTTGTCCGGGTCTTATTCAGGCAGTCTGGGAGTGGTCCGTGGCTCTGTCAGGGCTAGTCCGGGACTGGTCTGGGTTAAAACGTGGCTCATCCGGTTTTAAAAACACCTCTACTGCCCCAGACTTCCCCGGACTGCCCCGGAGTGGGCACATACTACCCCCGGACAACTCCTGGACTACCCAGATGAGTCACAGATTACACCCAGGTGATGCTGGATCGAGCCTGGATTGCAATATTCCCTGGATCGCCCCAGATGTTTTAAACATTTTAAAACATCTGGAGCTGACTGCAGATGAGGCCGGACCAGCCACGGATCACCAAGTATCACGAAGGTCCACCAAGGACCAGCTATGGATGAGCCACAGATCGCCACAGACCATGCCGCATCATGGGTCGGGGCTCGTCCGGCCCCTGATCCGGGTAGGTGTGAGCTAGGCTTAAGCATCACTTTCGTCCTAGAATTTTAACCCCCCAAAAAAACCACAGTAATCAACTGGACAAACATTGAACCCTGCCCTGTAAACCACAAAGACTTACGATGTGCAGAACAAGTGAATAATTGTGATTTTCTATGCCCGGAAGTGCAGTGCCTGGCGCTGACACAAGGTTATTCGGAAGAAAAGAGGGTTGCTTCTTATCGCTAATTTGCATATCATTGTGGATTAATTAAGAGAGGGCAATGGCGGATTGATTAAGTGTGGAAATAATATGACTGGGTGGAATATCAACTTACACTTAATGCTATCCCAGTACGACAGTGCTAAAAAGCTGCCATGAGTACACATTCCACAAGGCGGTACCCGTCTTGGCACTGACCTCAGAAGTTGATAGGACATCAATCCAAAAAACATATCCCTTGCTGTTCCCCACGGCTTTAAACACGGCGTTAAACCATTAGCTCTTTGAAGTAGAGCCTAGTAAAGACTTTGCCATTCTAAGATATTAGAACTGTCTCTAACCTGATGCATAATACTATTGTATTTCCGTCTATTGTAGTCAGTTTCCAGGACCACCAACCAGCATTCTGATGGCCCTCAGAAGAACTAATGTATGTAGCAGCTCCCTGTGCAGTGTATTCTGTGGAAAAGGTCTTATACGGGATTTCTATTACGGACCAGCCCTCTGGTGGAAGTGGGGAGAAGTAATGGTGTGTGTCGCAGGTTACTGCGCAGTGTTTTCCGTGGAAGGGTCCTGTAGAGGATTTCCAGTACCACGCAGCGGTCTGAGGGCAGTGAGAAGAACTACTGTTGTGGGTTGCAGTTTTCTGTGCACGCTTAGTACTAGTACTAGTAGTTGAGGTCTACTGGTTTAACCGGTTTACAAGTAAGAATAACACCAGTGCCACACACACCGCAGAACAGATGCATGTATTGGTCGTAATGCTCGCATTGCGCTTGATGTGTGGAGAGGAACCTCCCCCCGCCTGCCGCTGTCGCGCAGCATTCACGCCTCCCCGCGCCACCCGCCTCTCAGCTTTCTCCCTCGCCCTCCCCCCGGCCCGCCGCTTCCTCACTTCCCCCGACCTCGCCGTCCCCTCCCCCGCTGCCGCTGTCGCGCAGCATTCACGCCTCCCCGCGCCACCCGCCTCTCAGCTTTCTCCCTCGCCCTCCCCGGCCGTCGTTTTCTCACCTCCCCCGACCTCGCCGTCCCCTCCTCCCTTATAAGGCCGCCCGCCGGCCTCCCTCAGTCACTCGCCTTCCTGCCGTCCTCCCTGCTGCTCCATTTTTCTCCACCCACACACCCAACTCTTCTTCTACTACTGGTGGAGGGCTCTTCGCCGCCCCTCCCCTGAACTCTCTAAGCTTAAGGTATACCTCCGCTCCATCTGAGCCTCCTTTACCTCGTCACCTTGCTTGCTTTATTCTGCTCCTCATGAGCCTCCTGACTTGCATTGTCTATTGTACCTAATCTCTTGTTGCTCCTCATGAGCCTCCTTACTTGCTTTTTGTATACCTGCTTCTCTGAGGCGTACCAATAAACGCCTCTTTTGTCCACATCCGCCTCGCTTTCTTCCTTTTCGCACATCAATATACTGCACATTCTGTGAGAATACAACAATGTATTCTTATGCATGACAAACATAGAAAATGTCGTAAAACTCCAAAATCGGATGTTGACAGTCTGATGAACTCAGAGGTCATCGGATAATAGCCTCTTTAATAAGCATATTCGGTTCGCAGAATACTGCACGACTTGGAACTTGCAAGTGCCACGTCACTACAACTGCTAATAAGCGCCAATTTGTTAAGGTGTTTAGCGAGTGTTACCTCAAGTGCTGTGGAATGTGGTATTCTGTAGGCTGTGTGCTTTCCGCAGGCTGCCTCGGGTGGCAACGTAGATGAGGTGAAGTGTGATGACTATGGGAAATGGGGCTTCACCGTCCCCACACGGCCAAGACACGCTGCTCTCCGAAGGGCCCTGTGTAACGTACACCAGCCGATTGAGCTACCCGTATTGGTGTTTGAAGTTCTAGCAACATACAGTCATATTACCAAGGGTGGTGCTATGTTGGGCTAGTGCGTATTCATCGCGGCTTTATAGTGATACCGGACTGGAATACAATGCCGCTGGGACCATGTCCCGATGTCCCGCTCAGACACACTATCCTGACACTGAACCAGCCATGCCTTGTGCTACCTTAGTAATAATGCTAACCGACAGACAATGTAGCGACAAGAATCAATGTTGTGCGTCATTGGTTTGACTCCACCAGGGATTGAACTCAAGACCTCGGTAGCGCTCTACCCACTCAGCCATCCCATCGGGTCCAATACGCAAGCAGATCCGATGTCTTGTTGTTGAAGTGTTGTACACATACGGACACAAGCTGTCTCCTAGTTGGGATCGAACCCACATTTATATCACTCAGCATGGAGTGTCATAACGACTGGACTACTTAGGGTCCATGCCACAATTAACATGTACCCACCTTCCCACCTATACACATGACCCTCTTGCCTTCTGGGATTAGGCCAGCCTACTACATATATCCCCCCGGTATGTTCCATATGTTCAAGACACCATGTCCATCGTATAATCTATTTGTTTAATGCTTAATATTAGAAATCTTCACGTAGGCCACATCCACACCTACCGCCCTACATATATATACACACGCAACATCAGTGTGAGTAACCACGCAGGACACAATGTGACAGCAGCGTAATCAGCAAGTCAGTATGGAGAGAGTGGTGCTCATTATCATACAGCATACCTAGACTGGAATCGAACCCACATTTATGCCATTCCTGAATTACCTCAGGTCCTTGATGCAATAAACCTACCATAGTACCAATATATATAATACCTGATATGTGATACATGTGCATACTCCCTAATGTCAAGTACACACCTACCGTATAGGATTCGCGCACTAAAACTCGTGACGACCTTATGACTGAAAACGGGCTGATTCATTTTTCGAATCGCGAATCGTAATCGCAAGCAAGCAGTTTTAGCCCTGAAACTGAGTTTTAAGTCGCGAATCGCAATCGGTAGATGTGCTAGGGTATCGCACACCTACCGACTTTTGGGCAGTTTTAGATCGTAAACGGTAGGTGGGTGCGGATAAACGGTAGGTGTGTACCTGGCATAACACTCTGTCTGGTGATCTGAGTGCAGCCTATCACAATATATATATATATACAATATAGAGAGATAGGCATATACATATATATATATGTGCTATATAATCCATTATGGGAATATAAACAAGGACACTGTCTATCTTCAGTTCCCTATGTAATAGTATATTCACTGTATCCTATCTAACTGACTCTGTGTAGTACAGTATTGGCCAGACTGGTGCCACCTGTGAGGGGCTCTAGGCACTGTATGCCAGTGGCGCCTGGCCGTTATCGCCTATAGGCCCGTCGGGATGGTCAAATTTTAACTTTAGGTGGGCATTTAATATATCTCCACCAGAGAATATATATCTTCTTCTCAACCACGTCAGTCTTATCGTTGTTCTGTTTATCTGGGGCCAACTGTTTATAAATGATATAGATATATATCAGGATTATTGATATACGCACAGTGACCAGCACAATGGACTGATTCTCTATGCTTTCCAGATATAGAAATAATCTGCCTTCTACGCAAGCCAACATTTCGAGAATAACTGATTCTTCACGCGATGTCTCCGCCGGTACTATTCAGAATGAAAATGTTCTCCTTTTGTAAGGCTGAGTAAATAATGGAGTTGCGCTTGTTTGAAAAGTGAGTGGGTACAAAGATGAGTGGCTGCCTGCAGGTAGGCAGATGAGTGGCTGTCTGCAGGTCGGCAGATGAGCGGCTGCATGCAGGTAGGCAGATGAGTGGCTGCCTGCAGGTCGGCAGGTGAGCGGCTGCCTGCAGGTCGGCAGCAGCGACGCGTCAATGCAGGGTAGGCGGGGACCTCTACAACACTCGGGTGCTGCTACTTCGTTTTTTGCACATAGCTGTTTGGTCGTTTATGTTGACATTACCCTCCCGGGGAATGTGCGTCAGACTTGGTGACGTTAAAGGTCAACTAGCATGACTTGATAAGCATCATATTTTTGGTCATGTGATCCAACATACCTGAGGCACATTTGACCATTTAATACACTGGAAAATACACACACATTGCCAGCATACACACAGTAGGATATGTGTCGTGTACTGGTGGAGCAGCCGTGGGTCAAGCTGCCTGCACACAGGGGTCGGTGCACGCGAGGATTCCAGGGTTACTAATTAGGGTGACAAGAGTCAGAACTATGTAGTGGAAATTGTAATGGGTGCTAGGATATATTCAGTCAAATATTTGCTAAGATAATGTCCACTAAAATATATATGTATAGACAACGCACTGCAATCTATACAGACAATTATCCATGACAATGATCTAGCTGAGTTCGGTCACCAGGAAGCATTTGCTTTTAGGTTCAAAGTGTGTTTGAAGTATAAGGTTCATAGTGAAGAATAGGCGTGGGAAGGCACACACTCCCAACTTCCGGGGTGTAAACTGGAACTTGGCGACCCAACGTGCTGGGTCGCAGCTTCAGTCCTTTATGAGGATCCATAGGAAAACACGTACCGCTGGTGGAATGAACGTCGTGTTAGTCGTATTGACTAAAGTAGGAAGTATTCCAGATTGAGGTTAACTGGCTAGACGTACAATGTCAGTAATGCTAACCTTTTGAAGTTGATTATAATTCCAAGCGCTTTCCCACCAATAATTTGTCACAGCAACCAAAATAAGACCAATGCTATTCCGATATGCTCTGATAGCATAGCAGAAATACTAAAGGGAAGGAGTCAATTGTGATTAGGTATGTGTAGCAATATGTGTGTTTAATGTCTATATATAGCATGTAAGCCTGGCAGTGGAGAGATTCGGCCTGAGTATATATATATATATATTACCCAAATACATTTAATATATAATGAGCCTGTCTCAAAAGGTGCTAGCTCTTCGTTAGTAATGATTGACACAAAACAGCACAGAAACTGTTACACTGAAAACACAAGGACATTTGCTTCAAATCAATATGTGGGATTATGAAACACCATGTAAAATACAAATCAGTTTATCCTGAGCAAATGCATAAGCAGATAGTGTGTTGATCGTTTCTATGGACAAAGTTTTGTCCCATATTGCTTAGCACCTTTTGAGACAGTCTCATATACTCAAGAAAGAAGTCGGATGGTGACTGTGTTTTGCTGTGATGTACATGATGGTGGGTACATTCCTGCAAGTAGTTGCATCGTGTTGTCATGGGAGTGGGACTGTGTGGTAGAACGCCATGAATGGTCTCCTTTTGTTTATTTGTATGCGTGTTCACTTTAATCCGTTTGCAGATCCTGTTGATTGGCGACACAATGTATGCAGGGATTAATGTTGGCATAAGTCACACAGCACGTCAACGCACTTGGTTGGTCCTAGGACGTATCAAGCAAGCCGTGGGTGTAGCTTGTCAGTAAACTGTCTATTTATACACTCATGTGACTGTGAAGCTTTCTGAATCCCGATAGTATATATATATATATATATATATATATATATATATATATATATACGCGCAACTTCTGCATGAGTAATCACCGTAGTTTTCCTTTTCATTTCATCATTTTCTCTTTCACTATGGATTCAGCCGGGCGTGTGTTTGTCTGTGGGGGCTTTCATATATACAGCTAAGGTTATATTAGGACGGGTACAGCCATATGACAGGGCACTCTCAGTGTGGCTTTACATTACTGCCCCACTAGGAGACCGGGCTTTTTTTTTGTCTTTTTTTTTTGTGTGACAAGTTTTTTATTCTGCCCATAACGTATAAGCTCCCGTGAGGGTGCTTGTTTTCAATGCTGGACAGCTGTGGTACTAGATTGGTCTGGTCCCGCACTCAGGAGTCTTTACCTGATCTTTCTCGGGCCAACCTTTGCGGTTTTTGGTGTTAGTAGTTTCTATATTAGTTTTTTTTTTAATTTTCAAGTTTATTCCTAACCTGTATATGATAACTTAGCCTACTATGTACATCTACACAGATGACATACAGGCCTGTGGGAGAGGATCCCATCCCATTGTGGTTTGTTACAGCATCCTTTCACCCATGCCCTGTCCTTAGATAGTACACCAGTGTGCCAGAACTCCCCTGGACCCTTCAGGACTGCGACTAGGTGGGATGGCTGTGTTGTATGGTTAGCCATTTCGTATTTCAGGGTGATTCGGATGCATGACCGTGGCCTGCCTGGTTCTGCTTTGGTTTGTGCCAGTACACATACCCAGACGGACTGCGCCCTATGGTGATAGTCATTTCAAATTCCATAGTACTTAGTAGGGCTAGTTTCCGTATTTGTAATATCTACCATCTTTTCTGGCCGGTCTTTTGCTTTTTGTGCCAGAACACAGCAAGCAGTGACTGCGCCCAAGATCAGGTGAGATATTGTTTCTTCAGTAGGTGGTTGTGTATTATGTTTTCTTTAAGGACCTTTTATAGTGGTCCATGCTTTTGATTGCCCGTTGTTGTGTGGGTTGATTATTCCAGGCATGTGCCGCCATGGCAAATACACTTCTCTCATAAATTTTGGTGTTACTTATTGCTGTCAGTAGAACTGGGGCTGCCATTTGCCTGGTGTCCCTACGGGGGGGTTGCTGTGTAGCCTGGTTTTGTGGTGTAATGGTGTGCCAGTATTTTGAGGTGCGTTTCCCTTCTACTTGTTAGTAGTGTTGCATTGCATTTTTTGTGTAATTCGATTGTGGGATATCTTTTGTTCACCTGAAGGCATACTTTGAGGGCTCTATTTTGTAGCACCTGTAGTTTGTTTAATAGTTTTGTATTTCCTCCCATGTATACTACATCGCCATAGTCAAAGTAGGGGAGGATCATGCCTTTATATATTTCAATTGCCATGCTTTCAGTCATGTAGTATCTCAGTTTAGCCAGTAGTCATATTTTATGGTTTACTTTTTTGATAGTATTTGTTATGCAGAGGTCATAATTTAGGTGTCTGTCTAGATCCACTCCCAGATATCGGTAGTTGTCTACTTGTTCTAGTTTGGTGTTTCCCAGAAGACACTTTATTTTCTCATTACTTGTTAGGCTGGTACCAAATAGTACTGTTTTTGACTTGCTGTCTTTTATGGTTATCCTATTTAGTTGGCACCACTCGATTAGTTTTGTTAGTGTTAGATTCAGTTTCATTTCTATTTCTTCGGTTGTTTTGCCTGCAGCATATACCACGGTGTCATCTGCATATAGTTGGATGTTTTCAATTTCTAGCCAGTTGTTTAGATCGTTAATATATATGAGGAAGAGAAGTGGCCCCAGGACTGACCCTTGGGGTACTCTGCAAGTTATCTTTTACTCATTGGATATGGATCCATTTACTGTGGTGCATTGCTTTCTGTTTTCTAGATAGCTCGCTAGCCATTTTCCTGTTACTCCCGTTATTCCCATTTGGGTTAGTTTGCTCCTTAGGATAGGGTGGTCCACCGTGTCAAACGCTTTGCTGAAGTCTATGAACGCTGCACCCACTAGGTTATTTTTATTGATACTGTTTGCAATATCAGTTATTAAGTTAGCAATTGTTTTTATTGTCGAGTGGTATTTTCTGAAACCGCCCTGTTTACTGTTTAATATTTTGTGTTCATTTAGGTGGTCCATAATATGTCTATGCATTATTTTTTCCATTAGTTTACCAGGCAGTGGGAGTATGGAGATCGGTCTATAGTTTCCCAGTACCTGTTTATCCCCTCCTTTGTGGAGCGGTGTTACTTTGGCTAGTTTCCAGCAGTCCACATAAGTACCTTCTGTGAACGATTTGTTGTATAGCTCACATATAACATCTGGGATGCATCCGAATGCATCTTTCAATACTATACTCGAGGTATGTTCAATGCTCGAAGGCTTGTTGCAATCAATTGATTTTATGAGCTCACTTATCTCTTTTATTGTGGTTGTGCAATCTCCAATGTCTGTGTTTAATTGTTGCGCTTTCGTGGTCCAGTTTGTGTTGAATTGTTTGGATAGTTTATTGGCTATGGTTGAAAAATGTTTGTTCATTATATTAGCAGTATGGTTGTTGCAACATGTCCTCACATCTCACTCGGTTATATTATCCTAATATTGAACACTCCTTTCCCTATCGTATTAATGCCGAGTGCACGGCTAGGTAGCTACAACTATCAATTTTGTAAGTCATTGGTTTGATGTGGTTGGGGTTTAAACACGACTTGCTGCCTAGCATGCACCCAGTGCCTTTACCCATTTCACCATCCCTTCTGATGGATTCGATGGAAGCCCCATACACATGGATTCTTCAGCTCTATTTAATTTGGCAAATTTAACATGATAAAATTATCGTGAATATGGTCGATAAGCTTGACCTAATTTAGGCATCACTGGAGGCTGAACGGGTTGTCGTGATGGGGGGGGGGGGGACACAAATGCAACTATCGTATATGGGTGGAGTATCCTTCATTTTAAATGTATTTGAAATGTTATCATCACTTAATAGAGTATATAGCATATACTTGTTTACACACATATATGAATATATTTGCACTTATATTCAGAAAATGGCAGTCATCCTCGGTGTGCTATCTGAATGATATGATACTATAGTTGCACTTTTGTGTCAGTTGGTTCATCTATTTGGAGCTTAGATTTAGAAGCGATAAGACCCCTAAAATACCACATAGCAGCAATGTGAAGAATATGAAGTGGAATGCTCAACCACAGAGCGGCCTGTCCCTGTCCACACTACACCACCTTCGCCATACGCGCACCAGAGTCCTACCTACCCAAGTCACCCATTAATCTATATCAAACACTCTTCTCTATTTCACACATTGCAAAGGTTCATGAAAGATAAAAGCTCTTCACCCTGCATATACAAATATGGTATGACGACAGGACATTATAGATAGCGAAATGAGTGAGCCCCTTTCGTACAAGGTAATACTGATCAACACAACACTGGACAACTTATATGTAAATATACTTAGCTTATAATAGTTATATTAATGAACAAGTTTAGGACATACATTTCTATAATTGGAAATATCAACCATTTTATTTTCCTTTCACACAAATTAAAGTAGCTGCTGCTACTCAGCAAAGATATTGATAGAAGACGAAGCAGAAACAGGAACAGAAGAACAAGAGCCAGAAGACGAGCTGGAAGAGAGTACTAGAGGACGAAGAAGAGGAATAAAACAAGTAGAAGAAGAAACAGAAAACATTGCTAGTTGATGGACTATACTGACCATGAGCAACTTGGTCAACAGCTCACATTCCACCAATCCAGCAAACATTGCTCTGGGTGAGGTCATTACACTACCACACCACCCGTCATAGAGGCTCACTGACCCAGCATTTGGGCATTAATAAATGGGGGGCGGGTCACTGGCATCCCCAACTTAGAGCCAGACAAATCTTTAGTTGATAATAAGTTTATGATGTCATTAATTCCCCGTACGGTGTGAAGTCTGGGCGTACATTCTTTACTGGCATGCAGTACCTTCTTTGGAGGGATGCGGATATGCCATGCGTGGCGGGGTGTTGACGGGTGGGAGCGGCGTCACGCCCCGTGTGAACGTGAGTGTTGTTGTTTGTGTGTCTGACGTCTGTACACACACATGGCTGCACCACCCTGTCCACACTCAGGCAACACTCACTGCAGGAGTGCACACACGGCACATGGGCACAGTAACCCACACTCACACCCTTCCACTCACCCAAACACACTCACACCCACCCGCCAAACCTCACACATACCCACGCTGACACACACGAATAAGTGCCACTCCCACCCACTCGCTCGTGCCTACCTACACACACCCCACTCCCACCCACGTGCAGTGTACCTGCACACATATACGCCCACACATCCACTTCCACACTCCTAGTTAGACTCACCCACTACACATACTGTCCTTCACACTCTTCTCCTGACATATACACCCACATACAACTTTACAAGTGGCATGCTTCCTACACACGTATCCACACTCATGCCTTCCCACACGCCCACCTACATACATTCACACCTACACAACCATACACGCACACCGTATATCTGTAGACACGCTTCCACTGATGAGGTACCACTCTGTTCCCACGCACACATACTGACATATTTACATTTACACCCCGACAAACACATATATATATATATATATATATATATATATATATATATATATATCACATGCATAGCAACACAACACTATTCACATCTGTCTAACCTGTACATGTACACCTCCACACACCTACTCGTATACCTAGCCCCACACATAGATCCACCATGCACCTACTCTCACACACATAGATCCTCCACACACACATATGTCTTCCACACACCTACCAACACACATAATAGATCCACCACACACATACTCACACCACTTCCCCTCCACACAATACACCTACTCACACATACCTACACACAGACACATAACTCCCTCATCCACTTACTCACACACACACTCACCACACACATACTCACACACCTACCCACACAGACACATTGATCCACGATGCACCTATTCATACACCTACCCACACATATAGATCCAATAGATCCACCATACACACATGGGCACCCACACACATATATCCACCATACATCTATGCCCACACCTATCACACACACATAGATCCACTATATACCTACTCACACACCTACTCACACACATAGATCCACCAGACACACACGGGCACCCACACACATATATCCACCAGATACACACGGACACCCACATACATAGATCCACCATACACCTATTCACACACCTACCACACACACATAGATCCACTATATACCTACTCCCACACCTACTCACACACATAGATCCACCAGACACACACGGGCACACACACATATATGCACCATACACATACAGACACCCACATACATAGATCCACCATACACCTACTCACACACCTACCACACACACCTAGATCCACTATATACCTACTCACACACCTACTCACACATATAGATCCACCATCCACACACGGGCACCCACACACATATATCCACCATACACACACGGACACACATATATAAATCCACCATACACCTACTCACACACCTACCACACACACATAGATCCAGTATATACCTACTCACACACCTAATCACACATATAGATCCACCAGACACACACGGGCACCCACACACATATATCCACCATACACACACGGACACACACATATAAATCCACCATACACCTACTCACACACCTACCACACACACAGAGATCCAGTATATACCTACTCACACACCTAATCACACATGTAGATCCACCAGACACACACGGGCACCCACACACATATATCCACCAGATACACACGGACACCCACATACATAGATCCACCATACACCTACTCACACACCTACCACACACACATAGATCCACTATATACCTACTCACACACCTACTCACACATATAGATACACCATACACACACGGACACCCACACACATATATCCACCAGATACACACGGACACCCACATACATAGATCCACCATACACCTACTCACACACCTACCACACACACATAGATCCACTATATACCTACTCCCACACCTACTCACACATATAGATACACCATACACACACGGGCACCCACACACATATATCCATCAGATACACACGGACACCCACATACTTAAATCCACCATACACTTACTCACACACCTACCACACACACATAGATCCACTATATACCTACGCCCACACCTACTCACACACATAGATCCACCAGACACACACGGGCACACACACATATATCCACCATACACACACAGACCCCACATACATAGATCCACCATACACCTACTCACACACCTACCACACACACATAGATCCACTATATACATACTCACACACCTACTCACACACATAGATCCACCAGACACACACGGACACCCACACACATATATCCACCATACACACACGGACACCCACATACATATATCCACCATACACCTACTCACACACCTACCACACACACATATATCCACCATACACACATGGACACACACATATAAATCCACCATACACCTACTCACACACCTACCACACACACATAGATCCACTATATACATACTCACACACCTACTCACACATATAGATCCACCATACACACACGGGCACCCACACACATATATCCACCATACACACATGGACACACACATATAAATCCACCATACACCTACTCACACACCTACCACACACATAGATCCACTATATACCTACTCCCACACCTACTCACACAAATAGATCCACCATACACACACGGGCACACACACACATATATCCACCAGATACACACGGACACCCACATACATAGATCCACCATACACCTACTCACACACCTACCACACACACATAGATCCACTATATACATACTCACAAACCTACTCACACACATAGATCCACCATACACACATATAAATCCATCATACACCTACTCACACACCTACCCACACACACACATCGACCAACTATTTACCTACTCCCACCTCCCCACATGCATAGATCCACCAAACACCTACCCAGATACATAGATCCACCACATATATATATATATATATATATATATCCATCACACAGCTACCCACACACATATATCCACCACACACCTGCTCACATATAGATCCACTACACACATATGCACATCTACTCACACGCCTACCACACATATATCCACCACACACAGACTCGCACATAGATCCACCACACACCTACTCACATGCCTGCCACACATATATCCACCACACACAGACTCGCACATAGATCCACCACACACCTACTCACATGCCTACCACACATATATCCACCATACACAGACTCGCACATAGATCCACCACACACCTACTCACATGCCTACCACACATATATCCACCACACACAGACTCGCACATAGATCCACCACACACCTACTCACATGCCTACCACACATATATCCACCACACACAGACTCGCACATAGATCCACCACACACCTACTCACATGCCTACCACACATATATCCACCACACACAGACTCGCACATAGATCCACCACACACCTACTCACACGCCTACCACACATATATCCACCATACACAGACTCGCACATAGATCCACCACACACCTACTCACATGCCTACCACACATATATCCACCACACACAGACTCGCACATAGATCCACCATACACATACTCACACTCCTACCATCCACCATACACGTATTCACACACCTACCCACACACACACATTGATCCATCATACACTTATGCACCTACCCACACACATCCATCCACCATACACATACACACACCTACCCACACACATACATCCACCATACACATACACACACCTACCCACACACATACATCCACCATACACATACACACACCTACCCACACACACATTGATCCACCATACACATACACACACCTACCCACACACATACATCCACCATACACATACACACACCTACCCACACACATACATCCACCATACGCATACACACACCTACCCACACACATACATCCACCATACACATACACACACCCACCCACACACATACATCCACCATACACATACACACACACCCACACACATACATCCACTAATCACATATGCACACCTACTCAACGCCTACCACACATAGATCCACCACACACATACTCACACTCCTACCCCCCCCCCCCGCACACACATTGATCCACCATGCACCTATTCACACACATACCCACACACCCAGATCCACCACACACTTACCACAACAGACACACACACATCCACCATTCACATACATCCACCTGCCTACACGCATCCACCACATACCTACCCACACCTACCCAACACACATACTCACATCAATCGTGCCATACATCTGTAATCACCCCTCACCCGACCCCCCCCCCCCCGCCCCCCCCCCCCCCAAAACCCACACATTTACATAAACGATTCACCCGCCCCCCACACCTACGCACTCCCCCCCCCTCCGACTAACAGCTCCTCCTCTGCCCACACCTTCAGAGACCCTGGGGGGGGGGGGGGGGGGGTGCGGCCGGGTAAAGGTTTCGGGAAGCAATGAAACAGTATCACTATCAAGGGTTCGGTGGGCATCATCAGAACATCACCTAGATAAAAGATTCACCCGTACTTGCAGTACAGGGGTGAATAACAACCCTATAAAAAAGCTGGCGAAAACTGCTTTAGTATGGAACAGAAAGTTTAATCTCTGGTTCCAGTATCAAATGGCTACTTCTATCTGTACAGAGTTGGTGAAATGGGAGAGAATGCAAAAAGACAACATGGCGGCCAGAGAACGCCGTCGATTTCACTTTTAAATTGGATTAAAGTATATGTTTTATTATATTTTCACCCGTGTACTGCGAGTACCCGGTGAATCCTTTATCTAAACATCACTGTGCCCGGCTCCTAGTCGCGGCCTGGTCGCTGGTTCCTCTCGGCACCTCGCGTCTAGGTGCCCGTGGGAGAGGGCGCTGCAGGGTGGGGTGGGTCGAGGATGTGGTGTGGCAATACGGCGAGAGGGTTATCTGGTTATAAGTATAACGCTACCAACTTAGTAGGAAATTGCCGGTCTCCTGGTCACGTGACAGCCGGTAAGAGTTGGCAGCCTGCCATCAACACACAAATCCTGTCTGTGCAGACGCAGCAATTACTGCATTTGTCACCTTCACTATTCTGAGGGCACGTTGTGGAATTCGGGTTTTAGTTCATTATATACTCTTGTTTAATACAGGTCATGTTAATATGTTCAACTTCTGTTTCTATGACCTCATGATGTAAAAATGTATTCACATGAAATGTGATAGGTAGTCAGTTCTGTTTTCTTTTATATGTAGTTGCCTCATGTATAAGTAATTCCCTATTCATACCATGCTTACCTCAGGCAATAGGATTAGGAAGTATATAATATGTCACACAGAGTTACCTTATTTACAAATAGTTGTCTATACTTATACATATACGATCCTTAGACACCAGTCTCAACTCATCTACGAGGATATATAGACGTATATATATATACTACTCATTGTTCTCTCTCTCTTTCCTTTACCGTAGCCTGAAACTTATATATATATATATAGTACAAACTTCCTAAATCGACCGACCATGGGATTGACTTTAAGTGGTCCATTTAGGGAGGTGGTCAGCTTAGAGAGTTAGAATATCCTTACAATGGTATCGTTGGGACCCAAATAAAGCGATCGATATAGGGGAGTGGTCGATATGTGGAGGGGTCGGTATAGAGAGGGTTTATATATATATATATATGTATATATATATATATATGTATATATATATATATATATGTATATATATATATGTGTGTGTATCCCTTAATTATCAGAGTTACATATTTCTTAACTCTATGTAATATTATTAATTTTACAGTAAGTGTCTGTATCTAACAGTAACACTCTTACTTATCTCATAATGATGTACCTGTAGATACAATATGTATTTACTAGCAGTCATCAAATTGCGTCACTCATAAGAAAGTACCTGTATATATACCATAGTTACTTACCTGAATTATAAAGTAGTCACTTCACTTATAAAAAAAGGTGTATGTATATACCAAATTACCATATTTACTTACCTCAGTCAAAAGGTATCTATCTACCTGTACATAGCACCATTAGTTACTGACTTGATATGATGCTACATGTATATACTATATGTAGTTCCTCAGTCATAAAGTAGATACCTGTATACAGGACCGTAGGTACTTCATTTATATGGAGGACCTAACTCACAAAGTAGGTACATGCATTTAACGCCCTTAGTTACTTCAATCCTTAGGAGGCACCATGTCCTCTTACCTCAGTCGTCATGTATATAGCACCCTTAGCTACTTCATTCATAAAGATATAGCATATGTACTGACCTGAGTTGTAATGTAGTAACCTGTATGTAACCCCATTACCTATCTCACTTCTAAGTACGTGCATGTATGTATTTAGTTACTTCAGTCACAAAGTAAATAGTTTCCTTCATGGACCACCCTTAGATACAATCTTCATGAGGAGGTACCTCTATATATATCAATCAATCAATAGTTCCGTCCTCTAGTCGAGGATTGGATGCAATGGTTCTCCACTTGTCCCGATGTTGTGCTGTTCTGATAGACTGTGAACAATTCAAGCCTGTCCACTGTGAAATATTTGTAAACCATGATGTTCTTGGTCTCCCTCTCCCTCTGCTGCCATTCACCTTCCCTTCCAACAATGTACGGTATATTGAACTCTGACGAATGATGTGGCCAAAATAAATAAGTTTCTTTGTCTGTATAGTGGCAAACAAGCTTTTCTTATTTTTAATTTTTCTGAGAACTTCTTTGTTGGTGATCTTCTTTGTCCATGATATTTTCATCATCCTTCGATAAGTCCACATCTCAAATGCTGCTAAACGTTTGTACATTTTCTTAGAGATTGTCCATGTCTCTGCCCCATACATTAGAGTAGACCACACATAACACTGAAGAATACGCTTCCTTGTTTGTATTAATATCTTACTTGATGTTAACACTCTATACATTTTGGAGAATGTTGTTCGGGCTATTGTTATCCTTCTTTTAATTTCTTCCTCACATCTCCCATCATTTGTAATCTTTTGTCCGAGATATATGAATTCGGATACTTGTTCTATGTTTGTGCCATCTATGGTTATATTGACATTTGGTTTATCTGTCTTTTTACTTATAATCATTGTTTTGGTCTTCCTGGCATTCATCTTCTTGTTGAATAGTATTCCAGCTTTATTGATTCTATTCACTATATCTTGTAGGTTTTTCTCACTGTCTGCTAGTATTACACTGTCATCGGCATATCTAAGATTGTTGACGTTCATGCCACCTATTGTCACTCCCTTGCAATCTTCAATGTGTCTGAAAATCATCTCTGTGTACAGGTTAAATAGACATGGTGACAATACACACCCCTGTCGAACTCCTGTCGGACTCCTCGTTTAATCTATATATATATCTAATTTAATTACCTCAGTTACAAAGTACTTAGCTTCACTTCCCATGCTCATAAGTAGGGACCTGCATATATATCATACTGACGTACATCATGAAAATATAATACCCTATATATAACCCCTTTGGCTTCTAAGTAGGTGTCTGTATATAACATATCTACTTACCTCAGTTATAACGTAGGTACCACCGCTACTTCGCGCTATTTCTTTACCTCAGTCCCAAAGTGGTTACCTGTATATAACACAGCTACACTCACATGTAGGTAGGTATCTGTTCATATCTATCTCATATTGACTTACCTAGTTCACAAAGTAGCTACTTGGATATAACATACTCACTCTTCTCATACATGTCCACCTTGCACACTTCAGAAAACAAGGTCTGCCCTTCCTTGTTCCCCTACTGGTTGGCCTAGTGTCAGGATAATGTGACTGAGTGGGATATCAGGTCATGGTACTGGTGATGCCCAATGAGGCAGCACTATAAAGTCGCCATGAGTGTGCACTGTCACAAGTCGGTACCCGTACTGATATGACCTTAAATGTTGCTAGGATGTAAGACAACACACACACACACCCCTAATTCCCTACCCGTGAATCATCTATTCAAGCGTCACTTCGATCTTAGTCATTCTGTCTCCCGCATCCGCCGCCTGTGGATATGTTTCATATCGATAGTTGCAGTTGATCGCTACCACGCTGTAGTTACGTATGTACATAACCGCACCTTGATTTTCGATGTGCGTCATTCATATATATATATAACTTTCTGGAATCATAGTCACTTAGAATTCATTACAAAATGTTTATTCAGCTGATATTTCCACCACCAATCCACCAACCCACAGTGATCAAAACAAATTGTTGGGCGTGCTCACTGTACAACATGCTCTGTGGAAAAGGTTTAACGCAGGAATTCCACCACCAACCAGCTTACCCACTGATGGCAGCGAAAGATTGAATCTTGTTGGCTGGGAGGGAGGGAGGGGGTGTGTGTGTGTGTGGGGGGGGGGGGGCTCACTGTGCATCCGTGGAGCATAAGGCGTTTATCAAATGATTTTAAAGTTGCATGGTCCGATGGCGTTTGAATTTTTGTCTTATTTTTTAGATAAATATATCAAAGTGATCATTAAGAGCTACTAATCATTAGACTGGAGTCATTTTGATGAAAAATGACTAGTTTTGAAGCAATTTGACCTGAATGGACCCAAAATAATTTCGACAAGCTTGCCAAAACTCCTGAGGCTATGACCTAGATGGTCATCTCATGGACACCACGTGATGTGAGATGACCTACTAATCCTGGAACCTGACAGGGCTGTAGGTAGGTATTTCTGTTTAGGTGCCCACACAGTCTGCTTAATAAAAATATAAGCAGAATTAAATAATTTCATAATATACAGAAATATGTAGTGCTTATATTGATTTAAAAAAAGTATTTCCCAGCCATGCTTTATTCACTGAATAATTGGGTTACAATATTTGTGTGGCATCCAGACACCACTGGTTACATCTGTGATGGAAATTTGTAATGTTATTTCTGAACACATCAAATAATTTTAAAAGAAATTAAGCATGCATACATGTTATGAAATACTTCCTTCTGATTTGGGAACAGTTTTGTTTGATATATCAATGCAATACAAGATGTTAGTAAGGATCCAACCATGTCCCATATGTCATGTTGCAAATGGCTGACTGTAAAATGGGGTTTTTGATACAAAAACACTTCATAACTAAAAATACCAAAGCTGCATGTGGTTTATTTTATTTCCCTTATTTCTTACATCAAATCTGAACATGAATATGAAAAGTATAAGGAAAAAAGTAAGTAGGATCTTTTGTTATTGATGTTTAAAAATCCCATCCCATGCTGACCAGTTTTCAGGAGAGTGACCAATATATAAGAAATGCAAATTCATTAGATAGCAATGCAGATTTCCAGGTTTAATGCTATGATGGTAGCAACTGTTCTGATCATGCGTTATCGTTATATATATATGGACCAAAAATATAGATATATATATATTAATCGGCCAATACTAATATATATATATAAATTTCACAATTTAAATGACCCAAATTGAATAATTGTCCATGTTGCCGGTAACATGCATAATTCAAAAGCTATGACCACGGGCCCCATAGTGATGCTCACCTTAGATACCAAATACAGTACAGCATTCGGTAACCATGATCAGAGTTGATCTCCGACAGAGCAGAGCAGTTCGAATTCATTCCTCACCGTATCACCAAGTCGGAAAGACGTTGAGAACTGAGTACTACAAAATTCAGCATTACAGGCAGTCTGTCACCAAAAAGGATACATACATAATGCTGAAAGTATCTAAGACTAGAGCTCATGCATGCGGGAGGTTTTCCAAGGAATTATTGGCGACAGGTCGACGACATGAACAGTCGCCGGTGGCTAGCCCATCAGGACGCCATTCAAAGTCGCCGTTGGCGACGGGACGAACCCTCTCATGTTGATCAACATAAGTTGAAATCTTACAAAAGTTAAACAACAGACTGGATAATCCAAAACGCAGACGAACAGGACCCAGGGTGAGCAGCCTTGGCAGCTCACCAGTGCATGGTCCATCATCATACATCACACTGTATTGTACTGTATGGGTTTTAGGTACGAGGAGCGGGGTATAACTAGGCCCTCCAATTGTTCAAAGCGCATATTGTCCAGTAAGCTGTCTTTGTTGTTGTTGGCAACATCTGAGGTCATATCACAATGTGTATTGATTTGTGACTGTACACTCTTACTGTTATGGCCCTGTCACATTACGACGCTTCTCGCCAGCGTGCTGCCAACGCGCAAAATCACTTTTAATCGTTGAGATACGTCAAACTTTTCAGCGTCAGTGCAACATATTGGTAGCGTGTTTTGGTGCGCCGTCCTTGGCGTTGGCGAGAAGCGTCGTAATGTGACAGCAGCATTAGAGACTTGTTAGTGTTGTCCAACTTGGAAGGCAGACCGCCAGCACCATGTCCCGATTTCCCACTCAGTCAAATTATCCTGAAACTGAACCAAGTAGCCCTTGCTCTATCCTAGTGAAGTGTCTACTCGCCTTGAGCAATTTGCGCACTCGTCCAACGGGCGCGCAAATTGCTTCCGCATGTGCACGCGAGGGTTCGCGGGGGTAAAGCGTTGCTTAGCGACTAGCTAAGCAATGGAAGGAGGTCGGGCGTTCGGGGCCTGACCCGGCAGACGTGTTTATTCGCGCTCTGTCATTTCAGCCGATATTTGGTCTTTTTCTCATCTAAATTCTAAAACTAATGTAATCAAACCACACGGGAGGGAAAGGGAGTTATTTACGCCTTTAATAGGTATACATATTTCGCTGGTATCCTTATTAGTTATGGTAAGAATAAAGTCGTGAGCTCTTGTGAAGGTGGACTGAGACGTTCCTTGCATTCTTTACTATCCTCCAGTATTGTTGTAGATTAACCGCTATGGAAAACCTGATATTCGATTGCTTTATATGTAATTACGGGCCTTAAGCCTAAGCAGGCCTTATGCAGTTACTTAACCCATCTGCGGGAATATAATGACAAACTATAACCGAATCTAACGTAGTGTTACTTTAGGGCGGAAATTAACGACATTAACTTAGAACTGATTATCAGTGACAGCGGCGGCATCCCTAGCCGTACGCGTACTTCTGGAATTATTCAGTAACACAATTAATATACCGAAATGCGAAGGGGACAGCCAGCTAGTTGAAATAACCTAACTTATGGAAGTAGGGAAACTTTAGGCCTATAAACGCGCTCGAAGGCGAATTGCGTATGTAGATGAAACTCTGGCTGCCCGCCTTTAGCGCGGAGAGGACACCGACGGCGACGGACTAACTGCAGACGGGAGGAGGAGCCGCAGGAGCCCGCGGCAGGCCCAGGAATTTCACATGGAAATTATTACATAATATTACATAAAATTAACACGTTAGGCTCGCCTTAAGCGGGGGCAGATTAGCCGAACGGTTATACTAGTAATGCCGAGGGCCAGGCTTGGTAGTGAAAACTATCAATTGTGTAAGCGATTTCTTTGATTCGTTTGGATTGCGAACTCCCGACCTTCCACACGGGAAGCCTACGCTCTACGGATTCGACTACTGCGTCCGGTGTCCATTAAGTAATTTACTGAATGTCTGTATCCAATCTTATTTGTTTAAATAATCATTACTACCCATGAATCTGTGCATGCTCCATCAGTGCAATAGTGCACTGGTGTCTAATGCAGGCTTTTCTTTGGGCACTTACACTCTGCTATCCATTTCCAATGGACCGCACAGCGAATTTTCTGGGTTGGTTAAAATTAGGAAATTTACTGAAAGTGCATTATCACCATGGAGGTAATTAGATTTGAAGCTGCATGGTGTATTTGTAGCATCAACTTAAACAACAAACTAAGACCTTTACCGAGATTTGGTCCTAATTATACACATTTGGTTATGGCACACTTGTTAATCACCTGTAACGGCGTACCGAGTTTTTCTTGAAGGCTATGGCGTCCAGCATGTCAACGTGCACATCAACAGTAATGTCGCTTATTTACACGTCAAGCACCAACAAAGCTAACCATATTTAATCAACTTTACTGGAAACTAATGTTAAGTAGTGATAGCAGTCAACCAAAAATATTTATCTTAAAATGTGGCAGAACAAACTCAAAACCATTGACTTCAATGTGCATAGTCTGATGAACGGATCAAATCTTCAAAGCCAAAATAATTATCTTAATTTGATTCTAGATATCCAATTTAATAGAACCCGTTACTACTGCAGCCTATGGTGTCAGAGTTTTGATGTGCCTGCCCAAATGAATATGTCACATTTGTCCTTCAATTATGTCAGAAAGGAGAAATTTCAAATGAAAGTTACTTCAAAGCAAAATCAGATAGGTTGTAGCGATAAGCCTACTATATGTAGCTAGAGTACTGACAGAATCCCAAAACCATTGAACTATGCTACTTTAACATTGCGCAAAAGTTAACGAGATAAAGACTTATCTAAAATCTAAGAGCAGCACATGTGTACAAGACGTCCGCACTATAAATCCGCGTGTGTGAAACCCTTTCATTGCTGGTGGCTGAATTAGAATATGTTGACACGGATACCGTCTCAACAGATGGTGGGCGTTGGTTATGCTTGTCGAAGTCATATCCAACGTAAACATGTTGACCACGTTACAGTAATAAACAACATAAACGTCCATGGCCTGACGTCAGCACATACTTCACCCTTACACTCACCTGCACACGCAGGCTGCAGATATGTGTTTATGTGCCATACATATCACATATACCAAATACGCATATATCCCACATCGATAAAATGTATATTGTATAAAACACGGATATATCCCATACATAGACCATGCATATCATATAGCCAAAAGGCAATATATCCCGTAAAAACGACGTGCACCATTTATACAAAATGTGTATATATATCATATATATATCGGATAAATGTCATATATTCCATATACTAATACCATATAGCATATAGCCCAAACATGTACATTTTCATAATCATAATATGTATGTATATCATAATATATACAAAATGTATATATCTCATGCAGCAACATGTATATATAGTAATTCGTATATATAGCCTATCATAACCGTAAACATCAATTATATCAAGTATACCAAACTCATATTTTGTATATATGGCTACATTCGTTGATTAGGCAGGGGAAATTTCAATTGGTCTTTCTAACTCCCCAGATCCTTGCCATATCGTCGTCATGTCAACTACCACACTACGTAGCGACAATTGTCAAGTTTTAAAGGTGATGTTACCAGAGTTGGAACCCGGTGAATAATAACTGGTTGTTCAGCAGTCTCCAGTTACTCCTCTTATACTCACTACTATCAGGAGGATTCTGGCAACTGTCTGCCAGTCTCCCCCCACTAAATACCAAATCACAACTCATAAGAAAGAAAGGGAGACAAGTCACACAAGATTGACAGTGATTAGGTTGAGCTTTATTGCTAAAACTCTTGTTCACCTGCTAGTGACCTGCCATGCTGACTCACCTACAACCTGCTACACAGACCCACATACTTTCTGCTTGTTCAGTCAAAATCAGTGCCTACAGCCCATTGAACCTAAGCCCTGGGGGTGTTACACACAGCTCAGTGGTGAACTGCTTCCTTTGATATCTCAAGAGTGAGTCTCTGGTCTGTCCAGCAAGTGCAAGGAGTACAAGGGTGACTGGGCTCACACAGCCATATATGAAGAACTTCTCTCCAAACCACAATCCACGAACCCAACACCGGTGCTTATCACGTTTTGGAAAAGAGCTCTTCATTTAGTATATTACAGGGGCTTGAATATATCTGGTAGCGATGCACCATTGAAAGAGTATCCACATATGGTTGGGGTTCACTGCTCACAAAGGTGGCTGAAGAGAGGTACTATTGAATATTCAGACAAAGTATTGTGGATTGTATATGGGGATACTCACTTGCAATTAAAATTATTACCGGTCTAATATATTAATTTCCCACTATGGAGTGTCGTACTATTTTAATAACCCTTCACTATCCCTGCTGGTTGTCTGTCCTCCATCGGGTAACTTTGCTTGAGAGCGCCTAATTCCTTATTGGTTAGCCTTTTGGTCAAGTGATAATTTAATCAAAGCAGAATCACCCATATATAATAAGTGCACACAATAGTTTATACATACTTCATGAAGTTAGTTGGTTGGTTATTGGAGTCCTATCAGGATGGGTACCGACTTGTGACAGTGCACACTCGTGGTGACTTTATAGTGCTGTCCCACTGAGAGACCAGGCCACCAGCACCATGACCTGATATGACACTAAGTCAGATTATCCTGACACTGAGTCAACGAGCCCTTGTCCTATACTAATAATGCTGAGCGCACGGTCATGGTTCGAACCCGTCGGTTCGAATCCCACGATCTACCAATTCGGGAGACGGACGCTCAACTCATTCGGTCATCCCGACTGGTACTACTTTATGATGTACATGTTTACATATTTGTATTTATATATGTGACTAACCAGACAATATGCTGTCATTTGTATTATCGTGAAACAGTCACAGCCTATCATTTCCCGTATGTAACGCCTCATACATGTGTGCATAACTAAAACGCAACAATTCCAGTGTAGACACTCCCCAATTGTAGGCTATATCCATTTGAAATTTGGCATTATGTATATATACATGTATGTGTGTGTATCTTGAGTAAACACATCATCCACATGCACGTATATATGCGTGGTAGCAATAATGATTTACCACCACCTACTTTTCATACATATGGTGCTTAGTCTTGCAGGAGACCACACCGGTAGCCTCGGGCTTGCAGTAAGGGCCCGTAGTCTGAAATGGTAGTCGAGATCTGCACATTCCTGCGGACACTAAACTCAAGATTTCGACGTAATGTTAGTTTAACTGCCTTGCGTCACCACACAACAGGCGTTGCCCTAGCAATCACTCCCACGCGGAGGCGTCAGCGCAGGCGCATCTCTACTTCCGGGCGTGTTTCCGGCGAAAGTAAATTCTAACAAAACAAAATCCAGAGATTACAAAAGAAACAAACACAGCCCACCATCACTCGGCAATGCTACACACATCCCAATCATCAACAACAGAGCCCCACCCACTGTCCGTGTCATTGTCCCTCACCCTCCCACCCTCACCCCGACGCACACGCGCACACAGTCCACCTCCACCACCTCCTGGTCACCGACCGCCGAAGTCAGCCACTCCCTCAACCCACCACCCACCCGCCCACTGCTCCCGCTCCCCACACCCTCCCAACCAATCCTCCCACCCTCCCAACCAATCCTCCCACCCTCCCAACTATTCCTCCCACCCTTCCAACCAATCGTCCCACCCTCCCAACCAATCCTCCCACCCTCCCAACCAATCCTCCCACCCTCCCAACCAATCCTCCCACCCTCCCAACCAATCATCCCACCCTCCCCACCAATCATCCCACCCTCCCAACCAATCATCCCACCCTCCTCACCAATCCTCCCACCCTCCCAACCAATCATCCCACCCTCCCCACCAATCCTCCCACCCTCCCCACCAATCCTCCCACCCTCCCAACCATTCCTCCCACCCTCCCCACCAATCCTCCCACCCTCCCACCCAATCCTCCCACCCTCCTCACCAATCATCCCACCCTCCCAACCAATCCTCCCACCCTCCCCACCAATCCTCCCACCCTCCCAACCAATCCTCCCACCCTCCCCACCAATCCTCCCACCCTCCCAACCAATCATCACACCCTCCCCACCAATCCTCCCACCCTCCCAACCAATCCTCCCACCCTCCCCACCAATCCTCCCACCCTCCCAACTAATCCTCCCACCCTCCCAACCAATCCTCCCACCCTCCCCACCAATCCTCCCACGCTCCCAACCAATCCTCCCACCCTCCCCACCAATCCTCCCACCCTCCCAACCAATCCTCCCACCCTCCCCACCAATCCTCCCACCCTCCCAACCAATCCTCCCACCCTCCCAACCAATCCTCCCACCCTCCCCACCAATCCTCCCACCCTCCCAACCAATCCTCCCACCCTCCCCACCAATCCTCCCACCCTCCCAACCAATCCTCCCACCCTCCCAACCAATCCTCCCACCCTCCCAACCAATCCTCCCACCCTCCCACCCAATCCTCCCACCCTCCCCACCAATCCTCCCACCCTCCCAACCAATCCTCCCACCCTCCCCACCAATCTTCCCACCCTCCCAACCAATCCTCCCACCCTCCCCACCAATCCTCCCACCCTCCCAACCAATCCTCCCACCCTCCCCACCAATCCTCCCACTCTCCCAATCCTACTATCTTCCCATTCTCCAAATGCTCCCCCTCCCCATCGTCCCACTTCCCCGCTCTCATACTCCTCAACTCTCCCACCACCCACCCTACAACGCCGTTTACTCTCCAACTCCCCCACCTTCACACTTCCTCACCTCCACACCCCCACTCTCCCCCTCCTGGGTCCTCTCCCTCCCTCAATTTCGCATCCCCTCCTCCCACTTCCCACCCTCCCATTTCTTCACATTCGCACTACAAGCCATCCCACCCCGGCAGTCCCCTCATCACACCCTCTCACTCCCCACACCCTCTCACCCCCCACACCCTCCCACTCGCCATTCCCTCTCACTTCCCCAAAATTACATTCCCCACACCCTCCCACTCCTCACTTTCCCACTCTCCATACCCTCCCATTTTCCCCACCCTTCCATTTCCCTCACACCCTCCCACACCCCATACCCTCCCGCTCTGCACACCCTCCCACTCCGCACACCCGCCCACTCCCTACACCCCCACTCCCCACACCCCCACTCCCCACACCCTCATGTGATGAACGTGTTGACACCATGAGCTGCGTGATGGAACTGTTTATTTACAACCGTTCTCTCAGCATGCCTCAGTCATGACCTCACCGTGACCTCTGACCTGGATACATAACATCTCCTTTTCAATATATACTTAAATTAACATGAGTGACTTCAGGTATTCCCCTTATATATCTAAGTGAATATTTTCCTTAAAGTTGCATAGTCCGATGGTTTTGAATTTCTGTATTTTTTCTGAGATAAATATATTAGATCGATCACTAGTATCTACTTTACATTAGTTCATAGTTACTTTTATTTTAAATGGTAAACATTTGATATATTTTGAGTGCAAACATGGAAAATTAGTTTGGGCATGCTTGCCAAAACTCTGACACCATAGACTTCTGGAGTAACAGGTTCTGTTAAATTGACTCAGTATTGCCTTCTACGCAGAAACAAATGGTTAATAAGTGCATCAGTATCTAAGTTAGATATGTAAAATCAAATCTAGATAATTGGCTTGGTTTTGAAGATTTGATATTTCATCGGACTATGCAGCTTTAATCTAGAACATCTTCACCTCCTTTTCAACTTTTTTTTTTAACACTATTGTATTGTATTACTGGTAGGTGCTTGACTATACTTAATTTTCTACATGTTTGTGCGGTGTGAAAAAACATGCATTGTATAAGTTTACATCTAGACATATATATAAATATTTAATCTTCCTTTTACGTCTAACATTGTGAATCTGCATGAAACTTAAACTATTGTTCATTTCTTGCGTGAGTTCATATCTAAACATAGACATCAACAACTATATTACGTTTTAACTATATTGTTGTGAGGCTGAGTTCTGCTTAAACAATTAATTATTTGTACCTTAATAAGGACATACATTATCGTAAAGAGAAATGTACACTATACCTACAGTAGGAATTCCTAACAGAGATCTCAATCTACTACCTAGATACAATTGCCCATCAGATACACTCAAAGATTGAAAAATATGTATCAAACTCTTAGCCGCACCTGAGTCTACAAGACCAGATAAATGAAATCCGTCAAATTCAATATTAATCGAAGGATGTGCATCAATTGCACTTTCTAGTTTCCCGTTGGTGTAGTACCGCTCATGTTAACATTACCCGAAAGTTATTTTATTTTATATGGACAATCGCACATCATGTGTGCTTCATTCCATAAGAAACAAGATATTGTATGCTTTGGCGCTGTACTAGGCCTTCTTTGCCTAAAAGCATTGCTTTTCCGCGACTGTGGATAGGCGTGGGATATTCCTATCAGTAATGTCTGCATGTGTGCAACGGGTGAAAAATGTCCATTGCTCCCCTGCTGTTGTGTTGACAGCGCATGCTCCGCTGTGTGCTGTGCGACTGGAGTGTGCCTAATTACAGCAGTATTTTCTACCCGACCGACTGCCATAGGTTTGCGTGCGGCAATCTACCATGTACACCTTGGTTGTAAGAACTAACATGAGAAGGTGTCGCAGCATTCACAGTGTGAATCGCTGAATGCTCAGAAACACCACTGCCTAATGACAAGTTATCTATGCACTTCCTAAGAGACTTAATCTCACCTTGAATAGTCTTAAGGACCTGACTGTCTGAACCAGAGGATTTAGAACCTGTGTCAGAAGAGAAAGACTTGGAAAAATCCAAAGAAGTACCATTTAGGCTATTCAATTTCTCACAAATAGCTAAATTACCAAGACGTGACTTAGCACATCTCTGCTGCCTAATAACAGACCTATCACTGAGAATAGACATTTCGAAGGCTTCTTCAAGAGTTTTTGGTCAGTTCGTTTCTACATACCACATGGCATTATCATGAAGTAAGGAGTTGAGAAATCTCCCTAGGCCGAATATCGGAATATTTTACACATTTTTGTTGAACCTTATACTATATATTTTTGTAATGTTGTTACCTTTATCACTATGACTATAATTGCGCTTTTATGGCAAACAAAGATTTGTTATCATGAATTCTTACGCTAGGTATGTTTGTATCCTTACTTTTATTCTATAATCTAATTACAAATTTGTACTGGTCTTTTCACATATTATGAAGAAATCTTAAAGTATAATGTAAACACCATTGGGTTACTGTATTTGAATACTGATACATATGTGTATATATATTTCTAATATGCTGAGGTCTCTCTTCATTATTGTTATACATTATATTGTTTCAGATTATGTCATGACTTATCTTAATAACCAAATCTGGTTGTTGGTTTACTTTGTCGGCCGTATTGTCTTATGTAGGGACTTGTTTTGTTGTTTGGTTTGTTCCACTTTTTGTTTGTACTTTGTTTGTTGAAATGCCATTTGTGTGTTGTATTGATGTTGGTTGTTTGTGTCCTTTCAGTAGGACATTTATAAATGAATTTTATGTTACGGTGCAAAATGTTGTGGTCATTGTTAATGATTTCATAATCTCTTGGTCCAGGGGTATTTGTTTTAATGATTTTACCGGATTTCCACTCATATTTGTGGTTCTTGTATCTAATGTTGTCCCCGATTTTAAGCATGTACATTGTTGCTCCTGCTTGTTTCTCAAAGTATTTTTTGTGTGTTAATTGTTTACATTTGAAAAACGTCAATGGTGAACTTTGTATTTGCGGTTAAAGCTGATAGTTTAGCCTTGGTGTTTGGGTTTGTAACCTTCGATACATCAGTAGTTGTGCTGGTGATGTGCCAATGCCCTGTAGTGTAGTGTTTCTGTAGTTTAGGAGGCTGGTATTTACGTCACTATTATCCTTAATGGTCTTTTTCATCATCATTCTAACAGTTTGTACATACCTTTATACTTGTCCATTGCTTTGAGCATGCATATGGTTGGTGTATACAGGTGTAAAACCATATGGACAAGAAAACCTTGTATAATCTGCACTCTTCAACTGTGGGCCATTATCGGATACCACATATTTAGGTATACTTACCTAGCAAAGGTTTGTTTGAGCGCATCAATAATCGATTTGCTAGTCATTTGGTTTAATGCTAGTACTTCATGATATTTGGTGTAATAATCAATGATACATATGTAATTTGTTTTGTTTACATGAAACAAGTCTACTCCTATTTTATGGAAAGGTATGTCCATGACCGAGTGACTTATTAGGGGTTCTTGGTGTTGTGTATTTCTGAATTCTTGGCAAATTTGGCATCTGGAAATTGTGTCGTCTAATTGACTGTTCATGCCTGGCCAAAAAACTGTATCTCTTGCTAATTGTTTACATTTTACTATTCCTAAATGTGACTCATGAAGTTTATTTAACATATTTGCCTGTAATGATTTTGGAATTATTATTTGATTTCCTTTTAATAATATGTCATCTGTTATATCTTGACTATAAGTATAAAATGGTTTTATATCAGGTGCTACCCCTCTGTTGCTACTCGGCCAACAACTGATAGTTAAATGTTTTACTTCTTGTAATGTGTTGTCCATATTGGTGGCAGATTTGATGTGCTGTATGTTATCAGTGTTGATCTCCACGGCAGCTACTGAAATGTCCTTATCGAAGAGGTCGTTCGGTTCTATACTAGTTGTGTGTGCTCTGGATAGGGTATCTGCAAAATAGAGGGTGGATCCCTTTGCAAAAATCACCTTTAAATTATAATTTTGCAACCTCATTCTCATGCGCTGCATGCTAGCTGACAATTCATGTATAGGTTTGAGCATAATTGATACCAATGGTTTATGGTCTGTCTGTATGGTAATTTGTTTCCATAAATATATTCTTGAAATTTCTTGCACCCAAAACATATCGCCAGAAGTTCTTTTCATTAACTGCATAACTGATTTGAGATTTATCTAATGCATTTGAAGCCATGGCAATGGGTTGATTATTTTGGAATATGGTGGCTCCCAAACTGTATTGGAAGCATCTACTTCTAATACTATTTATTCAGCTCTGTCAAAATCTCTTAGAATAGGTGCATTGCTCAATAAATGCTTCAGTTCCTTAAATGCATTTATTTGGGGTTCTTCCCAATGCCATGCTACATTTTTCTGAATGACAGTTCTTAGAGGCTTGGTGAGTTGCGCCATGTTGGGTATGAACTTGCTTACGTACCCAATCATGCCTAGAAATCTTTGTACTGCAGCTTTATCTGTGGTGCTGGGCATTTCTAAAATAGCTTGTACTCTTTCTGCATTGGTCTTTAGACCTTCCACAGTGATTAGATGGCCTACATAATTTACACTGGATTGGCATATTTTTGTTTTACATGGGTTTAACTTAAGATTCATTTCTCTGGCATGCAATAACATTGCTTCTAATCGCTCATTATGTTTGTTTATTGTTTTCCCATGTATCAAAATATTGTTTGATATTACATGAACTCCTGTCAGGTTTTGCAACATCTCATTCATTTCTTGGATGAATATGTCCCCTGCAGTCTTTAGACCAAATGGTAATCTGGTGTATCGGAACCTACCCCATGGAGTGTTAAACTTGGAACTGTCTTCGTCCAACTGTATCTGCCAGTATCCGCTATTTGCATCCAGAACTGAAAAATACTTGGCCGTGTATCTGAGCTACTACCTCTTCTACTGTACGCACTGGATAAGGCCCTCACAGTATCACTTTGTTTAATTTGGTGGGGTCCAAACAAACCCTAATTTTGCCCGGCTTTTTTACGATGGTTATAGAGTTTACTCATGGGGCTGGTTTTTCTTCTTTAATTATGACACCTAAATCTAACATTTGTTTTAATTCTTTTTGTATGTCTTCAGTAATTGCCAAAGGTACCCTACGCGGGGGTTCTATTACAGGGGGTATATTTACATCGATATGAAGTTTTGCATTGGCTTTTATTAAGCCTAATCCATCAAATACATCTGAATACTTATTGCCCATATCTTGTGCTGTCTTCCTACTTGGTTCACTCCTCATTGTATCGATACGAGCCAATAGTCCCAGTGTGACACATGGCTCCTTCCCGAGGATGCCACTCCCTGCATCGGTCACATGGAATGGCAGTTCTGTTCCATTAACGTTCAGTTTGGTTTCCCCTTTGGGTCGGATCCGATGTCCAGTGTGTGTGACCAGATGACACTTTGACGGCTGTAAGGTGACACCCACGAGTTTACGGTAGATTTCCAATGACAGGCTGTTGGCCTCCGAACCAGCAATTAATGGGCCAATCTTGTCTCTTTCTGATGCGTCTATTTCCAATGTCTTTTGTATCTTTTGCGCCTCGCTACCAGCAATATGAAGGAACGTGCAATACTGTATCTTTTCGGATTTTGATGCTGCACCCGATGAGTAGCATACATTTCATATAAGAGTAGCCATGTTCTCGTCTACATTCAATGGACTCGGGGCTTTCAATCCACTTAAAGCGATATTGTACTGTTTGTCCCCCACATCTGAGAACATGTAATGAACGTGTTGACACTGTGAGCTGTGTGATGGAAAGGTTTATTTACAACTGTTCTCCAAGCATGCCTCAGTCATGACCTCACCATGACCTCTGAACTTGATACATAACACCTCCGACTCCACACACCCTCCCACTCCCTACACCCTCCTACTCCGCACACCCTACCACTTCCCTCCCACCCTCCCACTCCGCACACCCTACCACTCTCCACACACTCCCACTCTCACACACTCCGACTCCCCACACTCTTCCACTACCCACACCACCTCACTCCCCACACCACCTAACTCTCCACACCCTCCAACCGCTGCGCCTTCCCACTTCCCCAATTTCCCACTCTCGACAACCACACTCCCCTCGCCAACATAACTTCTAACTCCCCACTCCCTCCCATCCCCTCGTACTCTCCCCAACCCCTTCCCCTGCCGTATCCCTCCGCGCATTCTCCCCCTCGTTACACTCCGATTCCCGCAGCCACCCACTTCCCCACCCGCATACTCCCGTACCTTCCAACTCCCCAGCACATCTACCGCCTCTACTCTCTCACGCCCCACACAGTGTCACTTTCCACCACTTTCCACCACTTCTCAGCCCCACCGTCCGACCCCGCTCCGGCGCCCACACCCTCCTTGCACATCGCCTCACCCTCCATCCAATTCTCACTCTCTAGCTCCTCCCTACTCTCTCAGTCTCCAACACCCACCCACTTCTGCTCTCCTTCAACCCCACGCGCTGCCGCACTTTTGGGCATCCCCTGCCTCACGCCCCCAACCCACATACCCCTCCTTATACACCCACCATCACACACACATACTCGCAAACTCCTTCCACGCTCCCACATATACAACTCTCCCCCCCCCCCCCCTCATCCCTCCTCCCCGTGCCCCTTTGCTCCCCCCATTTCCCGCTCCTTCCACTTCCCTTCCTACACCGCTCCTCCCGCTAGTGCCCCTTTAATGTCCCTGGTCCTCCTTTTCCCCCTGCCCACCCCTCCATCCACTTCCACCCGCACACCTCGCCTTCCCACCCTTCCTGCCCCTCCCTCCCACCCACTCTGTCCCCTCCTTCCCCGCCTCCGCCTCCGCATCCCCAACCAGCGCGCACACCACTGGGGTTGATGTATTAGGTGGGTAAAAGCGCGTGGCTCGGATTTACATTGTAATTGCGGCGCAAGGTGACTGAACGGCCCGGTGATTGACAGCCGCTGGCCCCGCCCCTTGCCGGCCGTGCCCGGGTATTTAGGCCGGGGCTGGGGGCGCTGGTTTGGCAGAACGTGTCGACACGCTAGGTTGACACGTCGTATCACTATCACTAGTATCAGTCATCGGGCTCTCCGAGCAGGTGAGCGACAGTACGCCCATTGTCTCCCCGAGCAAACCTCGCCCGGCCGCGCAAAATCGAAGCCCTGTCACACCGCCACACACTCGGCAGGGGAACGACACTCGCCGCCCCTCCACCGGATACCGGCCAAGGAGAGCGGTTCCCGCAGTGCCCACAGCAAAGGAAGCTGACTGACAAACAGGACACACGCAGGACACACATATACCAGTCGACTGGTACCCAGTGGGTGTGCATACGTGTGCGCGGGTTGGTTGTTCCAATTTGACGCGCCCTTTTCGTCAGTCATTAGGTGGCAACAAAGACAAAGTGACTCTGTTTTCGGGTGTATTTAAGACTGTAGAGGAATCGGCATCCTCGTACTAACGACGGACAGCGTCAGTCAATCCGCCAAGTTTGGGTGAAACTCCGCGGATAACGGGAGGTGAGTGTGGTTTAATCAAGTCTTTATATATATTGTTATGTAAGCACGTCTCACATCTAGTGATTTAAATTCATAATGAATATTATATGCTTGTTGCCATTATGCAGATATGGATATGTTGATATCTGCACCGAATACCCCAGTTCCAGTGAGGGAGGGCACATCAATCCTTGCAAATCAATCTTTCTACTTTCTTCTTTTGTGTGTAAGAATTGTTATTTGCACATCATCATACATCATATCGACTTTTCTTCATTGCAAGGCAAAGACGGTCTATTTTGCCAATATCATAGTGCTTCAGGAGGGCAACACTATAAAGTTACCGTGAACGTGCATTGTCAGAAGGCGGCACCCGTCCTCATATGACCTTAGATGGTGCTAGGAGGTAAAACCACAAAAAAGAAGCATCCAAGTATATTCGTAAATGCTTATTACACTACATAAATAGCGTTACAAGTGCACAATACATATATATGTGGGTCATATTTATACATATATGAACAGAAGATATGTCTATATATAATATATATATATAATATTTATTTGACATAGGCATTATATATATGCGTGTGCGCATCGTACACATGTATACATATTGACATACTACACAGTTAACTACATATACATGCCCATTGTCCATGTGCATGCAATACATACATATCGTAGTCTATAGCGATATGTTTACACTGACTAGATAGGCAATATGCAATATGCATATTATAGGCTTATTACAGGTTTGCGCCTATAATTATATATGACTATGTCCACTACCTCTGTGGGCTCTAACTAGTCGAAGCGCCATCTTGCTGGAGGTGGTGGGGCAGGTTTGTGAGGGGGTGGAGACGATGTGTGAGTGTTGTTGTGGTGCCCCTGGCTGCTGAGGACCCTGTCAGTCCCTGGTGTCTGCGTGATACACAGCGGGGGGGGGGGGGTGACCGGAAGTTAAGGACACCAGGAGGGCCCCCCCCCCCCCCCCCCACACACACACGCGTACACACCTGCGCACCCAGCGACTTGTTAAATAGGAACATGCAAACATGGCCGCATCGGCATGGGCTTTGGGGGAGGTGCTGCCGACGTGCTGTCCCAGCCCCATCTCGCCCCACGACACACGCACTAGGCCCCCCTACTCCAGCCCTCGAACACCAGCAATCGCACACATAGTAACATATACTATAGTCAGCTCATTATCTGTCACACTCAGTGACTCACACAGGTTCCACCAGGCATAGGTGCATGCCTGGGACACGACACACATTATATATATAATATATATATATATATATAATATATATATGTCTGTTTGTTAGGGGTTTACGTCCTAGCAACGTCTCATATAAGGACAAATGCCGACTTGTAACTGTCACAAGTTGGTGGGTGCACTCGTGACTTTATAGTGCTGCCCTTTTGTAGAGAGGGCCGCCGATACCATGGCGCGATATCCCACTCAGTCACAGTTTCCTGATTGTGAGAACAACTGATTTTGCTCTGTCCTACTAATGCCGATAACCAGGCTAGGTTGCGACAAGTATAACTTTGATAAGATCTTAGTTTGAGTTTAATTCTGCCGAGGTTTGAACCCACGACCACCAGCAGGGGAAGCCAGCTATCGCTCTTACCAATTCAGTCATCCTCCACGGCTATATATATAGTATATATATAATAAATATACTTAAAATCGGTCCCCTGGTCGGTCGATTTAGAGAGGGTTTATTGTATATATATATATATATATATATATATATATATATATATATATATAATATGTATCTATATATGTATATACACACCACTTGGTCGTTAGATATATCGCCCAATTTGAATCGCTGTTGTATTAAAAGGGGAAGCGTTCCTTATTCGTTTAAATACACAACCGGTGCACTCTACTTACTACTCAATACTCCAGTCTATTTAGTTAGACTTCTTTTAGATCGGAACTTACAAAGTAATTGATGTGAACCGACAAGGAAGATTTGAGTTGTGTAGCTTGGGCTTGTTTCCCGCTTCTCATTAGAGCTCGGGCATGAGTGCGCAGGGTTGAAAAAGAAAATGTCGAGGATAAAAAAAATCTCAAGTTATTTCAATACTTAGCCTCAGAAAATGCAATACGTGAAGTAATGCATCGTGTTGGGTTTCCGTGTTGCTTCGGTGGTGGTTGCGCATGCGCAGCTTTACTGAAAGAATGCACAAGGCACACTGGCGCAGGTGCGTGTTGAGGAACGAGGGTAATTGTCGAAGAAGAATGAAGCGCCCAGGTTTGCATCAGGTGTGGTGTGTATCCCGGTAACACGCACGTAGAGTCAAACACTGAATCAGGATCCAGTTCACTACTCTAAACCAGTTACAGCTGTATGATCACGTTTCATCCAGCATCCTGGTGCACTCATTGAACACTGCTTCCAGTTTGGTCGTCCTGTACTGCAATGCAGGAACATGGGCAGACATTATCCCCTATCTCGTTTTTTGGTGTGCACACCCGATATTAATTTAACATCTTTTTACCTCAAGTATCTACAAAATTAACTATTTTCAATCAAACTTACTTGAAACTGAAGTAACGGAGATGATAGCGTTCACCCTACAGTATTGCTTTGATCCTGTCTATCCAACTCAGAGAGTGGTGCACTCAGTAAACATGTGTTACTGCATAAAAGGCAATACTAGGCCAAATTAAGAGAACTTGTCGCTGCTGAAGCCTATGGTGTCCAACATTTCGACATGGCTGCGAACAGAAATGTTACATGGTTTCACGTCAAATGTTTCCAAAGTTTACCCTATGAAATAATGGTTACTTCAAGCAAGGCAAAGTAAATTATATTACTGAAGATAATATCTGTATCTAAAAAACATGGGAGAAACCCAATATCATCGGACTATGGAACTTTAATGTGTTCATCCATTAGCAGGGTGATTCGATTTGAGTAATTGAGTCTTTCTACTGCTGCTTCCATCTATGGTGTTTCACCATTAAAAGTATAATAAGGAGAACATATTTGTATATAATTACGTACCTACCTATAAAGGTCAACCCTGCATAAAAGGGGCAGCTAAACAAGATTAAAACAATGTGTACATTGAAGAATTGTTAGCACAATGTGGAGATTCCTTAATCACATGTGTTTACTGATGTCAAGTACTACTCTATAGTGGGTTGTTGTAATAAAATGCTGCACTGTGTATATATACATATATATAGATTAGTTAGACGAATCTTACCTGGTATGGATGATGGATAACTGCTGTTTTCCCGAGGCATATGCCTCGGATAGACATGGGCGAGGGAGAAGGAAGCACATCCGCGTCCAGTAATCTTTATCTACTTATTCAGGATAAAAATGATCTAAAACAATAATAATCATGGATCTGTAATGTTTCCTTGGTACAAGCAAACGGTATAGACGTGGTAGGGCGTGGTGGGTGGGCCCTCGCCCACGTCTATCCGAGGCTTTTACCTCAGGAAAACAACAGTTATCCATCATCTATACCCAGGTAAGATTCGTCTAACTAATCTATTTTACCTCGGTATAAAGCCTCAGGCTAGCCGCAGGCTAGGGAGAACTTTATGTAATATCATTTTTTTCCCCATGTATTGTATTATTTATTACTTTCGTTAACTATTTCAACATTTTGTAAAAACATATCATGTAACATTTAGACAGTATTAATGAGATTGAAAAATATTTTGTTTCTCACCTATGTACTTTAGTCTTTGAGTAATCGTCTGGCGATACCGCTTGACTTTTCTAGTCGTTTGTTGTAATGTTTTGCAAACGATCTAGCGGTCTTCCAGCCTGCATGTGCTAGGATTCGTTTTACCGAAATCCCTAGCAACCGTGCTTTTGAAACCATGGTGCCTCGCGTTGAATGAGACACATATCGGTCCGTATTGACTCCTGCCAATTTTAACACTGTAATTGTCCATGGTGCGAGAGTATCTAGCGAAATGCCCTTGTGGGGCTTAATAAAGCTCACCAAAAGCTGTCTTGAATTCCTTAATTCACTGGTCTTGGATATATACGCCCGTATGGCTGAAACTACACATAGTTTTGGGTCCTCTATGAAACCTGTAAAGTTCACTGTAGACAGAGGGTCTCCCATGCAGTTAGATTTTAATAACTGTGTTAAATCAAACATAGCTTCTTTCCTATCTATCACCAGGCCATCTAGTGATGAGGCGACTATAGTTTGTCCTTGCTGGCCTGTCACTAGTAAGAGTAGCATGGCTACTTTAAACTCTAACTTCTTAACATCTAAGTGTTTGTTATGCGGCCATCGTTTGAAAAGTTTAAACATGACCGACACATCCCAAAACTGATTATATTTAGGTTGGGGGGGGGTTACGTTCAGAGATTGACCTTAGGATCCAGTGGATAACTTGATGTTTTCTCACTGTTTGGCCATCTATTCGAGGTAGAATAATCGACAATGCACATCTGGCTGCATTAATAGCCCCAAATCCTAGGCCTTCATCTTTTAACATGCGTAAGAATCTTGCTACCTGAGAAACGGAAGGATTCATAGGTTTGACCTTTTGTATCTGGCAATGAACGCCCCACTTCCTTAAGTAAGTAGTGTACATTTTAACTGTACCCTTCCTCCATGCATGTGAAGCTAATCTTTGTTGAGTAATTTTGTCTAGGCCAAATTGTTGTAAATATTTATTTAGAAAAGGAATGCTAGCAGTGGTGTCGTCGACACGTCTCCGTGGCATGTCAATGGGCCTTGATGTGTTAGATTTCCTGGGGATCTTCGGAATCGTAGGCAGTGTTTGGCTGTCGCCACTATGCCTGGTAGCCATGGTTGTGTGTCCCATTCGGGGACTATTAAAATTGTGTGAGCTTTGTCCATCTTGATTTTTCTGGCCACTCGGCTGATAATGCTGAATGGGGGGAAAATGTAATAAAATTCATTTTCCCAAATTAAAGAAAACACATCTACCTGCCAGGCATTTGGTTCTGGGTGCCACAAAACATACTTTTGTATTTTATAATTATTTCTGGAGGCAAATAGGTCGATATCGGGTCGACCCCATTTTTGACATATGTTTTTGAAAATCGCTGTATTTAGGGACCATTCCACATTGTCATGGAAATGTCTACTCTTTTTGTCAGCTAGGGTATTCTGAACCCCTGGAATATGTGCTACTCTTAGCCAGACATGGTTTTGTTGCGCCCAATCCCAAATCATTTTTGCTATGTTATTGCATGGTTTCGACTTTGTCCCCCCCCGTGTTTCTTACATATGCCATAGCCGTTGTATTGTCCGTTAGAATGCGAACATGATTTTGGGGCACTCTGATTAAGCTTGCTAGCCCTAAATAAATGGCTTTTAATTCCAGGGCATTAATATGATCAGAAATTTCATTTTGTAACCATCTCCCTCCTGTCGCTACATCGTTTCGATGTGCTCCCCAACCTTCTAGCGAAGCGTCGGTCATGACTACCGTGTTGGGTTCTCCCATTCTAATGGGATTGGGAGAGTCATGAACATGTTCAAACCACCAGGTAATATCCTGTAGTCCCTCTTCGGAAATAAACATTTTTCGTTTGAAGTTTCCTTTACTGCGTGCAAAAGCCAAATTCTTATCTATCTCTAGAGATTTTATGTGGGCCTTACCATATAGAATAGCAGAAGCATACGCTATCATTATACCGATTAGGACAGTGACCTGCCTTATCTTTGGCCTAGTTAGCTCGACCAAGTGGGTCGCTGTATCTAGAAACTTTTGGAGTTTCTGTTTCGTAAGCGAGACCGTCATTGTTTCTGTATTAACAATAAACCCCAAACATTTAAATTCGGTTGTCGGTTTGAACACCGACTTGTCTTTATGAATATAAAAACCCAGCCTTGTCAGCATTTGGCAAAGATCGGTAACTGCATTTTGACATTCTTTAAATGACTGTGCCATAATAAATGAATCATCAATGTATGGGAACAGAGTATGTCCTTTCCTAGCCATAACTGAGAAAACTGGCTTTAATAGCTTAGTAAACAGGCGAGGGGCGCAAGCCAAACCATTAGGAATACAGGTAAATTGGAAAAGTTTGTTATTCCAAATAAATCTTAAGAACTTTCTGTGTTCTGTGCATATAGGAACTGTATAATAAGCGTCTCGTAAAGCGACACTGGCCATCCAGGCCTCTGGTGTAACCAAATCCCTGGCAGTTTCTAATGAGAACATTTTAAAATGTTGGTATTCAACTATTTCATTTAATTTAGTTAAAGCTAGGATCATTCTGATCTTACCATTTGGTTTAGGTCGGGAAAATATATTAGAAATAAATTCACCTGGTGTGTGACTAACTTGCTCTATAATACCTTTTCTTTCAAAATGAGACACCTGATTTTCTAACGCTTCCTTTTCTATTTCATTAAATTTATAAGGGAAAGGAATACGTGTTTGTTTTGGAATTTCTGAAAACGGATTCTGTACTCCTCTAACGGTGTCCAAAATGTCCCTATCATTAGTTATTTTACACCATTCAGGAAAATGTGTAGCAATGTTCCCTGCATTAAAATTCCTTACATCTCTTTGTGTTTCCTCCATTACCATGTCTGCTGCCACTGGCACTGAAGTCTGCGTGGCAGTTTCTTTTTGTTCCCTGGGCATGGGAACGGTTGTTTGGGTGTGTACTCCCTTCTGAACAGGCGGTTCCCGTCGTTCCACCCGAAGGACTCTCGGTCCCCTCTTCCCCTTGGTTGGAAGCCGTAGGAGGGGCTGGACCTTCCCGCTCTTGCTCCCCGGTGGTTCCGAAAATCTGTCCGGGGTCTCCGAAATCTGGAAGAATTATCCAGTTTCCGTTTCACTTCCATGTTCTTTCCACTCTTAGCCTCTGCCTCAACCTCTTTAAAGAGGTAAGGGAGTTGGCCACTGAACATTTTCGTCTTGTCGAGTGGCTTCCCTTTCAGTGGTTTCGGTGCTAAGAACAATGTGTACTCTTTACCGTCGTTGTCTGTGACCTTCTTCGATCTCGCTACTTCCTTACCAGCATCTGTCATGACTGCCTTAAAGACGTTTTCGTATCGTCTGTAGCTAAGGAAGTTGCTAGCCGCGGTAAGCAACGCAATATTCTTATCCATAGAGCGAGCTAGCGAGGAGAATTTGTTCTCCGTCTGCATCCTATTAGTGATGGGTGCCACTGACATCAGCGCCCCTAACACCGCCTTGTGCATGGTGAAAAGTACATTTTCAAACTTATGTCTGTCGTCACTCAGACGGACTCCTGAGTCCATCTCCTTCACCACCGTGTTCGGAATTCCTTTGATTCCCGAAATCTGCTCCGTCAATTTCATGATGACCTCTGCCGGCTTAAAGGTGTTGAAATGCCCTTTAATCGTCTCTCGCATCATAGTTGTTGCAGGTACTTTCTTACCCTTCTGTTTTGGGCACTTTTTGCAGACTTTTCCACCAATTTTGGCTTCTGCCCTCTCCATGTCAGAGTCCGACTCGGTGGAAGATGAGTCGGAAGAAGAGTCCGATGAAGAATGCTTCTTTTTCTTATTTTTGCTCTTCTTCTTGCTCTTTTTTACTCGCTTGGCTTTACTGGCCTTAGTGAACTCGTCACCAGACGAGCTGATGGCTCTCTTCCTTTTCTTAGGTTTTGGCGCCTTTGGACAAACTAATTCGTCCGCCAAGTCAGTGTCCTCTAGATCAGACACATCCTCCCAGTCCGAATCAAGGATAGGGAGAGGCCGGCCTGTAGCTGGGTGTGCGTTCGGCTGGATCTGTTGTAGCTTTAACTCCAACATCTGGCTAATCTGGGCATCCAGGTCTACCGGATAAGTGGCCCGTCATCACTTTCCCTGTCAGACGGAACGTCTGCACCGGGCTGTGGGGATGGCGGTGCCGTCAACCCGGGTGACGAGTCATAGCCCGTGGGTGCATGCCCCTCTGCTGCAGCCGGTGGTGGCTTGTTTCACTTTGTAGCCATCGGTAGTCTGTAACCAAATAAATTGTTACTTTAAACCGGAATCAACTCAATGTGAACACAAACGTGACGCCAGGTTTAACCCGGGTTGAGGATCTATGTGGTCTTGAGTAACGTATTTACACCGTTCTCAGTACAGGCGTGGTAAACTAAGTGTATTGTCGTAGGTGTGTGGTATCGAAACCAACCATACGAGGGGTAGGCCTCTGAGACCTCCCACGCTCTCTGTTCCGTACACTTCTCCCTCCCGCGGCTTCTATGCCACCAGTTGGAGAAAATGCTACGAAACTTGGAGGTACACCTCAAAAAACTGTGGGGAGTCTATAAAAGAAACCCAGGATCATCCCCAACAACACCCTCTATTAGGGTCCGAGGGAATCTCCGCAGGAGATGTGACAATGCCAACATCTCTACCTGTGTGTAAACAGGTATCGATAGAACAAAGGTTTCGGTTTGTAAAACAAAGCAATGCATTGTTCTACCCGTATTGATAAAAACACTAATCTTGTCCAAAATGGACCTCAGAAAGTTCTGAACTTTCATATCTAGATGCTAATATGCATCATAAACAAGCTAAACCAAAGTTTTGATTACTACTTACAGTTATTTAGCTTGTTGTAGACAAATTTTGCCAGAGCAACTCAACGAACGTCCTCCCGTCATGAGTTGTTTATGCTAATTGCTGGACCTGGATGTGCTTCCTTCTCCCTAGCCTGCGGCTTGCCTGAGGCCTTATACCGAGGTAAAATATATATATATATAATGTGTGTGTTGATTCTGGATGTATAGTTGAAATAATAGCACCACCCTTCCTACTGCATCGGATGTGTCTATGCGTTAAAAAATGGGGTGAACAGTGGTGGTTAAAGGTGGTGATGTCCCCCTCGCCGGTGTCGCCATGTGAGACATAACGGAACTAACCCTTGCTTAAAGGTACATAGTCCGATGAAGCATCAAATTTTCAAAACCAAAACACTTACCTAGATTTGATACTACATATTGATCTTCGATACTGGTACAGTTTTTAAGCATTCGTTGTCACATAGAAGGGCATGGGGAGTCAATTTAATAGAACCTGTTACTGCATAAGCCTATGGCATCAGAGTTTTGGTGTCCTTACGAAAATTAATTTGGCATGTTGTCACTTCAAATATCTCTAAACTTAGCCATTTAAACTAAAAGTTACTTCAACCTAAAGTAAAGTAGCATATAATGACCAAATTAATTAATTTATCTCAGAAAATGACAGAAACTCAAAGCGATCGGACTATGCAACTTTAACACATCGGGTAGGTAGTCACACAGATGATAAGTAGCATCGGAAAGTGCACTAAATGTAAGAGTGCATAGTGTTGGACTACCAATACCAAGGTAGTCGCTGTTGTTGTCTGCGCATGCGCAGTGCTATTGATTGAATACATGAGTCATAGTAGCGCAGGTGATAGGTCGGGAAAGATGGTAAGTGTCGAAGAATAAATAACACCTAGGTTGGCAACAACACCCTCATTCACTAGTTGAATGAACTCGACAACTGTACCTAGCCATCGCCTCGCTCCACCCTCACCTGCTCACCTGCACATCAAACAGCTACACACAGACGCTACCATTGAGCACCATTGCACTAATAATCCTGCAAACACGCATGCTGCTCATTGTTATCAACCAAGTCCACCCATAGATGCATCTAATTTTACCCAAATCTAGACTGAGGTATACCACTGCAGACACTGAATGCTTGGTACAAACAAAGACCCTATAATACTAAGACCGCTCACTCAGCCTGTACTCTCTAATCAAAATGATCAACCCCACCACTTGGTGCGCTGACTGTTCTCTTGGTTAAACAGGTGCTATATTATATGTATAAATGTATATAGGAATGTGAAAGAGGTGTGATGATGGCGATGCTGATGATGATGCTGATGATGATGTGTATTTGTTCATAGCAATTTCAGATTGATGTGTATTCATACTTACCTATATCATGTATAATATAATTGTATGTGTTTACATGTGAAACACCAACCAGCAGCTGGGCTGATCAAACCCACCACAAGGTGGCACTGCAAAATTTACATTACCATTGGAGAGATAGGGAGTGAGCCATCTTAGTATTATAGGGTCTTTGGTACAAAGTAGGTACATCAGAATCAGGTAGTTGGCTAAATTAGCTTTACATAAACCTAGACTGTACCTACATGACCCTGCATAGAAAACTAACCAAAACAGCACCTACATATAGATGGACATATTGAAGTTTGATCCTTGCTAGATCATGCACAGCCACTTAAGTAGCTTAATTAGCTAACAATATTTTATTATCTCATAATTGTTTTTGTAATTTAATAATGCAAATGACTGACGCACTCAAACATCGTATTTAGATGCGTCAAACTGTTTGCCAACAAATATATGTATATATATAAGTACAATTGGATATAATTGTGGGAGAACATGTCCTTAAAGTTAAACAGCATATATAAACCTATACTTCTTAGAAGGGATATACCTAGATATACGTATTTTTCGACCAATTATACATTTAGACACTTAGGTAATGCATGTAATCACATAGTTCCCTGTATATATATATATATATATATATATATATATATATATATATATATATATATTATATATATTATATATATATATATATATCTAAATACCTATATATATCAAGATATATTTACTAATTTAATATTATATTAATAATATATATTCTGCTTAATGACTTAACATATTACTAGATGGGTATGTATATATTGGTGTATATAGGTATTTATATATACATGATTCGCATTGCACAAACAATGCATCAAGGGATCTTTCTTAAAACGAGAATATACACTATAAGGAGAGCTAACCCTGCTCTGACAAAGCATGAATTGGGGCTATTTTAGGGATCGTAAAGGGCGATAACTCAGGCGTCGACCATTGGCAGCAGAACACTCAGCCCTCCTCCCACCAAGGCCCCTCACGTAGCCGCCGTCTCCACCTCCTCTGGTCGTGTTCCGACGTCGGCGCCTTTGAAGCGCTGCCAACAAAAGGTGCCCTGCAAAGTGGAAAATGTGTAAATTACCCACAGCGGCAGGCACCATTCTTTCTGTCGCAAATCTCGAAGCTTATTAGCTGAGACATCTCAGAGTGAGGTGAAGGAGGGAGTGGGAGGTGGGGGTGATGAGACGGTGGTGGGAGTGGTAGTAGTTGTGGTGGCGGAGGTGTTACTGAGTTACTAGCGTTATTTACGAAGACTAGGGTGCTTAGCATGTACGGGTAGTCTAAATGCAATTTTCTTGTTTACTGTCTTGATATGAAATGACTCATCCTACAGCCTTCTGGCCGTGAATATGGCATATGCTGCCGACCCGGCGTAAATCAATCACCAATCAATCAATAAATCAATCCTACAGCCTTGACCCAGGGTTCCACAACACACGGCTGCATCACCAAGAGGTATACACACTAGTTGATTATACAAGCACACATATATCCACACACACAAAACAACAACAAAATATATGTATATGCATGCATGTATAGACAGATACATAAACGCACCTATTCACAAACATATACAGTAAAACCTCCCTAAATGACTACCTCCACAGATCGACCACTCCCCTATACCGATCGCTTTATTTGGTTCCCAACAATACCATTGTAACCATATTCTAAGTCCATAAACCGACCACCTCCCTAACTCGACCACTTAAAGTCGGTCCCGAGGTCGGTCGATTTAGAGAGGTTTTACTGTATACACAACTGTACATACGCTGAAATCTAGATAAGCAAACACACATACAAACATGCATACAAATATATACAAGTGTATATTGTATGCTAATATATATATATACACAAATGCATGATAATGCATGCAAATGCATTCAAATTTATACATATGTATAATATTTATATAAATGTATGCAAATATCTGTAAATATACGCATATGCACATATATACCACCTGATGCCGGGCCTCTTGGCTATTCTCAATATAGGGGGACCAGCACATCCAACCAATCAGGTAGTCGGTTCACCTCCGTCAGAATGGGAGTGGAAGATTAACAGGGATAGTCATCATAGTATGTTCTTCTGCAGGGGCATGCGCATGTATGTGTATACACGTGGGGTGTCTCTATGCATATATCCCCATGCATCAGTTTCTGTGTTAATGCACAAATAAACTGAAACAGGAAGTCAATACAAGTCAACACAAATGTGATGCATCAAAGACTAGCCAATACGTAGTAATTCACCTCATCGGATGATTAACCCTTCCGAGCAGTTGAACATTTATTCTTCTGTAAGGTAATATATATAATATATATAATATATATAATATATATAATATATATAATATATATAATATATATAATATATATAATATATATAATATATATAATATATATAATATATGTAATGTATATAATATATATAATAAATATACTACATATAATATGTATAATATATACAATATATACCATGGGTTGAATGAGCGCAAGCTCATTCAGGGTCATTGCGGGGTGCATGCCTCCCCCCCCCCCTCCTCCGGGGTGGGGGGTGGGGCGGGGGCAGCATGCTGAGGGGGGTGCAACCATAATATTCTCACATGTCAATCACCCACTCCTACTCACCTCTCCATACTACTCATCTCTCCTCCTACTCACCTCCCCATGCCCTCTCACCTCCACTAGAGCCAATCACAACACTCCCCCAGTTGAGCTCCTTAGCTGCAAACCCCTTGATGGTCATTCCGCTCCCAACCACAGGACTGACCACAGCTATGTTTCTTGCGTCAATGCCATAATAAGGCAATAAATCAACTACACACCAACAATTGGCTTGGCCGACTTAATCATAAGATTATACAAATATAATTATTATATCATATCTCCTTAATAATCATAAGCTAATTAAGCAAAATGTTTAATGACATTTATCACAATTATATACTATATTTAACATACTTAAGTATTATACTTTACTATATTAAGTAACTTATGCTACCCGCTAGTTACCATCATATAGACATGATTCTCGCCTTGATCACCTGTCTCACCTCATCGATCCCACTTTCATACTTGACTGCGATCACACCATGACTTTGTCCCTCTCAGCTCTCGGCAGGCCCCTACTGTGATGCAATGCCTCTGGGGGCCGCCCGGAATAGAAGTCATGTTATCCCAACTAAATGCTTCCAGGTCGTGTGTACCGATGCTGCAATGGACTTGAATGAGCATAAGCTCATTGCGGGGTCATTGCGGGGTGCACTGGGCAGCGAAGCTGTTGGGCCACGTCTTCCCTCCCTCTCCCCCCCCCCCCTCCCTCGGGGTGGGAGGGGCGGCGGTATGAGGGGGGGTGCAACCATAATATTCTCACATGTCAATCACCCACTCAGGCCCCTCCTACTCACCTCTCCATGCCCTCTCACCTCCACTACAGCCAATCACAACACTCCCCAAGCTGAGCTCCTCAGTTGCAAACCCCTTGATGGTAACTCCGCTCCCAACTGCAGGACTGACCACAACTACCTTTCATTACTCACCCACCCACTCCATGACTTAATCATAACATTATATAACTATAATTATGATATCATATCTCCTTATTAATCATAAGCTAATTAAGCAAAATGTTTAATGACATTTATCACAATTATATACTATATTTATCATACTTAAATGTTATACTTTACTATATTAAGTAACTTTGTCTACCCGCTAGTTACCATCATATACACATGATTCTCGCCTTGATCACTTGTCTCACCTCATTGATCCCACTTTCATACTTGACTGCGATCACACCATAACCTTTTCCCTCTCAGCTTTCAGGAGGCCCCTACCTCCGGGTGCCACCCGGAATAAAGTCATGTTATCGCAACTAAATGATTCCACCTCTTGTGTACCGATACTGCAATGATAATATATATATCATCATCATCATCATCATGCTGTCGGTCGCGATGCGACAAAGACTGCTTTCATTACTTGACTGCCGCTCTCCATTGTGCGGTTGTACATTTCATGAAAGCTGCCTGCAAAAGTGGTGAAGTGCTGCTGGCTTTTGCAAGTTACCAGCGGCACTCTCTCGGGGAGCAAATAGAGGTTTCACACCGGCAAGAACATGTCAAGACAGGCGCAAAACTATTTGTCCCTGCAGTGGCTGGTCGGGAGATGTTGCGAGTTCCATACATCAACCACCCTTAATGCTGCCACAGTGACATGGTTTTCTGTTTAGGGTTTGCTCCCTTAGCCTTCGGTTCTGTCAAGAACCTGTACCACAAGGCAGTGGTTTACAACTCTGCAGGGCAGGGGCGTCAAACTCCCTGAGGTATTGCTATACCTGCAATACCTGCATACCATAATATATATATAATATATATAATATATATAATATATATAATATATAATATATAATGTATATACTATATATATAATATATATAATATATCATATAGAATGTATATACTATATAAATAATATATATGTGTGATATAATCTATCATATAAATATCTTATAATAATGATTATTTATTATTCTACAATTTGATGACTTTCTTGTGCATGTTATATATTTGCTGCGGGCCAGTACGCTGCTTTGCTGCTGCCCCTCCCCCCACCTTCTACTGAGTGCACTGTAGCTGCTTACCTCGCCCACTACACATCTATATTTACTTTTAAGCTTTGTATAGGTAGGGTGTTTATTGCTCGGCCAAGCGCCTTATCGAATAAATTAGGCTGTTCACCAACCTCCCGTCTCGCCCTCTTCTGTTCACTTAGCCTGACTTTATAATGTATATACATATATATAATATATAATATATATAATATATACTATATATACTATACGTAATACATGTAATATATGTAATACATGTAATACATGTAATACATGTAATACATGTGATAGTTTCTAATACATGTAATACATGTAATACATGTAATACATGTAATACATGTAATACATGTAATGCATGTAATACATGCAATACATGTAATACATGCAATACATGCAATACATGTAATATATGTAATATATGCAATATATGTAATATGTGTATTATAATACCATTATAATTATATAAATAACGGAGCTCACTTACAGGTTGTATTGTATTTATTACTGTCCGCAATTGATACTGTTAATGTGAGTCGCGCGGCAACCTCCCTCGGCCTGCGCGCCTATGGGGTGCCACCTGTACTGCGCCATATTGGATTCACTTTCCACTGAATTTCAATTGAAGCAGACATGTCGAGAGCTCAGCTCAGCTCAGCTCAGCTATGTATTGCGATATATGTGGTACGTCGCACAAGACAGACAAGTGTAAAAAGAAGGGCCGGAAAGGAAAGAAATTGGTGTCGACTAGAGTTACACGGGCTTCAACTCGACAAACAGGTGATAGTTTGAAAGCCTCGCGAGAGAGTTCACCTGAAATCTTGGAAGGAATGGCGTCATTGGCGTTGGAGGAACAGGAGACTTCAATTCTGAAGGAGATAAATGACATGGAGCTGGAAGAGCGAGTGTTGGGCTTGCAAGAGAGGCGAACAGTCATGAGAAGACGACTGGAGCGGCAGCGAGCAGGCGGGGACGAACCAGGGAAGGAGACGACGATGGCGGCGGTGGCCTCGACAGAGCGAGTGACGGCAGCCATGACAGACGAATGGCCGCCGGCAGCAACAGCCGGTGCAGGTGCCGCAATGGTCGGGAACGTGAAGGACGAACACTCAAGCTACGGAGTGTCGAAACCTCGACACAGGTCGCGGACGAGGCGGAGGCGGCGAACGCCGTCGGATTCGCGAAGCAGAAGTAGCAGTAGTACTCGACGACTTCGAAGTAAGTGGAGTATCAGAAGATTTGCTGTATTAGGAAAGGAAGTGAAGAAGTTGATTTGTTATGAATTGCTCACTGCCTCAGTTAGATGGTGTTTAGATATACAAGGCTTGACTGTTGCAGACTATCGTTCTTTCTTAGAACATATATGTTTTATGGCATCTAGGGCTCGACAAAATGATTTCTTAGACTCAACACATGTCGAGTATGACAAAGAAGTTCGGAAGCTAGCAGAAATACAGGGTTTTGCAGCGTTCGGTAGCAGTAATACGGGCCTGTGCATGTACCACTATGGCATGCACAACATGCGGTCGAAAAAGCAGTCGAGTAATGTGCGTAGAACAACAGCTTACACAAAAGAAGGTAAGACTGGATGTTTCAAGTGGAATAAAGATGGGGGCTGTAGTAGGAGTGATGAAAATTGTAATTATGGTCACTGGTGCATGAAATGCGGGAGTAAAAGCCATAAAAAGGTTAATTGTACTAAGGATTGACGAGTTAGGTCGATTATCAAACAGACCGGTGGGCATAAAAGTGAGTCTGTAATACATGGCAAATTGGTAAAAGACACTGATAGTATTATTATGTTGAATAATAACCCCATGTTGGTCTTTGGAAATGTAGGAATTAATAATTTGCCGTTACCATGTATGAGCGACAATTTAATTGAGAATAATGTTGAAGTCATACACTTGGAGCAGCATAGTGCTGACAGTAAGTTACATGATAAGCATGAAGTTAATTACACGCCTATAATTGGGAATGTTACATGTGCCTTGTCTGCGAAAGAAGTAGTGGGCGGACCTAATGAGGTTCAAAGTACTCTGACCATGCAATTAGGTAATTGTAGTCAAGGAGAGCCAAAAGGTGTGAGCCAGGTTAACAGTATTACCCCCAATGTCATAATAAATGAAGTTGCATGTGCTAGTGATACCCAGACAGTAGGTCAAAACATAGGGAGTGAGCAAACTGATGAAAATTATGCTGTAAATTCTGAGGTATCGCAAATTGATAGTCAAGTCAACAGAATATGGCAATGTTGGATTAATCATGATAGTAATAATGAAAATGACATGTTATATGTTGAATCAATAGTGGAAAAATACAGTTGTTGGAATTTTTATATTAGGGAATTTCCGCATAGTAAACCTGTTGTAGTTCGGGTTGATTTTGACTGTATAGACGGTAGATGCAAATGTATGCATTAGATAGCAGGCAATCAGATGCAACTTAAACCTTGTCGGTTCATTTGTGAGCTATTTGTAAGAGGTGATACCGATCCAGATTGGGTCTATATTTTGTGGGGTGTAGTGTTTGGCTTCCACATTACAAATATCAACTGTATGGTGAATTATGAACCTGTTTTTTAAAAAATCGGTAACACTATTTATAGGGATATTATCACGCAGAAGTTGTTGCTGGAATTAAACCAGCAGATAATTACTGTGACAAATGAAATACCTCAATGCGTTCACAATATTTTTTGTATCCCTAAGGAGGGTGGGGGACGAGGAATAGTGGACTGCAGCAGGCCAAAGGATAAATCTATTAATAATTACACGGAGAAGGTAGCTTTGAAGTTTAATTATAAAAGTATAGATGATGTGGTAGATAGCATGGAACAGGGAGATTATTTGGCTACGGTGCATCTGAAGGATGCATATCGAGCTATTCCTATCCATCCTGTGGACAGACCGAGGCAGGGTTTGATATGGGATTTTGGAGGTGAAGATAAGAAAGGCCCTGTATACCTGTTGGACAATAGGCTCTGTATGGGGTTGTCCTCAAGCCCTTTTGTTTTTTAGAAAGTGTCAGATTTTGTAGTAAAATGTGCAGTTAGAGAGGGAGTGAGTCGTATAGTAAATTATCTGGATGATTTTTGCGTCATCGGTTCGACTTACGAGAGCACTGTGATTTTGCAAAATAAATTGATTAGTCTTCTGCGAAGATTAGGGTTCTACATAAGTTATAAGAAACTAATTAGTCCCAGTACGAAAATTCGATTTCTTGGGATAATAGTCGATACAGTAAAGCTAGAATTGACTCTTCCGAGAGATAAGCTTGATAAATTAAGTAAGACTTTGGAAGCCTTCAAAGGGAAGAAGAAAGAAATGAAGAAGAACCTTGAAAGACTATCGGGATTGTTAGCCCACTGCGCCAAGGTAGTGCGTGGTGGGCGAACTTTTTCTCGTCGAGTATACGACTTAATAAATACCGTGGCTCGTCCATATTATAAGGTGAGGTTGAACTCGGCATTCAGAGAGGATGTATACTGGTGGAGCCATTTTACCGAGGAGTTTAATGGGAAAGCTTTAATGCTAGGGAAGTTTTCAGCAGTAAGATCAATTTATAGTGATGCGAGTAAGTGGGGGTATGGTGCTATGCACAATGCCGACTGGTTAGTAGGTTGTTACGACAAGCAAGTAGATAAGCAATTGCAGGAGGTAGTTGGGCACCACTATAGCCGTCCAGAAAGCAAGGTGCTGGAAGCTCATATTAATGTACAGGAGATGTGGGCGGTATATGCAGCGGTGGAGAGATGGGCGCCTGATTGGCAGGGAGCTTCCATAGTTATGGTGACAGATAGTGCCACAGTAGAGTCAGCTTTGACCACAGGAAGGTCAAAATGCAAACTAATAATGCATTACATGAGAAGGCTATTTTGGTTATCTATAAAATATAACTTTGTATTTACCGATGTGCATATTATGAGTGAGTCGAATATTATAACGGATGCTTTGAGTAGATTGAATGATGCTTATATGCAAGAGATCATATATAAAGCAGATTGTAATAAATGTTTATGCTGTATTAGTTTGTTTGAGCGCCCATTCTCTTTACAGGGGTCGATAGACTTAAGGAGGAGCAGAAAGAGTTCCAACTAAAATCATACGCTCCTAACTCTGTGACGGCTAGGGAGGTGCAGGTGAATAAATATCTGGCGTTTGTGGAGCAGTTTTCGGAAACTCACGCTCCGCTTCCGTGCAATTCTTCACAGGTTGCGTTATATGCTACCTGACTGGCGAGGACCTTAAAATATTCCTCGATTATTAATTATCTAAGTGGGCTTAATTATTTTCTTAAAAGGAATGGGGCAGTACCCATTGATTATTCTGACTTTGTTATTTCTTCCACGTTGCGGGGGATTCGAAGGGAGCTTGGGGACGCACCTAAGCAAGCCATGCCGTTGCTACCAAATATGTTGAGGTGTATTTTTTCTCAATTGTCGAATAGCTCGGGGGCATATTGCATGGCGTGCGGCCGTCCTCTGTAGTTTCAGGGGTCGTTGAGAAAGTCGAATGTAACATTTTCAGAAGCAATGCTACGGCGGAAAGACTTTAAGATCTACCCATGGGGGATGATTTTGAAAATTTGTAAGTCAAAAACAATTCAGTTCTCAGAGAGGTCAGTAATCATTCCTATAGCTTGGTGTGTAGAATTGGAGTTATGCGCAGTCCATTGGACTGAAAAACATTTTGAAGATAGGCCGGCTGCAGGAGGGGAGTGTGCCTTTTTGTTACCTGACAGTAAGGGAGGTAATTTCCCCTTAAGTTATGAAATTTACCAATCGACATTAAAGATATTTGGAGGTCGAGTTGGGTTAGATGTTGAGTTATTATCATCTCACTCCTTACGGAAGGGGGGATGCACTTATTTGTCAATTTGTGGGGCCTCACTGGAGGAAATACGTACAAGAGGAGACTGGAGTAGCAATGGTGTTTTCGAGTATTTAAAAACACCATTGACTACTAGGATAATGAATGACATGAGAGTGGCAGCCAGGTTGGCTGATGAATTTAATTGAGTTGGGTTGGGGACCTGGTAGGTTTTGGCATATTTATCAGTCCTGCCAGAGACTAATAAACTAGTACTCAGCCCAACTCATGAATTGTTACCTTCTGTCGCAGTGACCTTTATGTGTATTATAATACCATTATAATTATATAAATAATGGAGCTCACATACGTATTGTATTAATTACTGTCCGCAATTGATACTGTTAATGTGAGTCGCGCGGCAACCTCCCTCGGCCTGTGCGCCTATGGGGCGCCACCTGTACTGTGCCATATTGGATGCACTTTCCACTGAATTTCAATTTTTGTGGTGGGCATATTTATCAGTCCTGCCAGAGACTAATAAACTAGTACTCAGCCCAACTCATGAATTGTTACCTTCTGTCGCAGTGACCTTTATATGTATATATATTATGTATAATAAACACAAACATGCCCGAAGTAGACAGAAAACGTAATGCCAAAACTCACTGGAAATTTCCAGACCAGACTTGATGAGGGACGTGAAACCAGGTTGCACAGATATTTTGTCAGTGCTTCTGCACAATTAGACACCTGAGATGACTCCACCACACACACACACCACACACACACACACCAGTAGCACACGCTGTGTCTGCCTCCATTGACTACTGCTTTCACCTCCTATATCGGTCTGGTCTGGTGTCAAACTATTTAGGAATGGAGAATTCTCTTATTGCTTAGCCCAGTAATGGCGATCAATACTAATTTTATATAGATATATATATATACTCTCTAATCGATTATGGGAATAGAAACAAGGACAACTATCTATTATATATATATAATATATATAATATATATAATATATATAATATATATAATATATATAATATATATAATATATATCATATATATAATATATATATAATATATATAATATATATCATATATATCATATATATAATATATATTATATATATAATATATATAATATATATCATATATTATATATATAATATATATCATTATATGTACAAGTATAGTCACGGTGGGGCGCATATAATAAAGGAAGCTAACACTTGTAACAGGGGAAATGTTAGTGTCGGTATCCCACCTGAGTACAGTCCTGCTGTGTATGGGAAAGCATGAGGTCAAACCGGTAGTTGGGCAGACTGGGAAGCGGTGACACGCAGGGTGTGTGTGTGGGAGGGGGGGGGGGTCTCATGGCCAGGGTGCCTAGACTTCTCCCCTGCACCCGTATCTCTCCACTAACTCAACTACGCATGTATTCATATATATATATATATATATATATATATATATATATATATACATATATAAACACACACATATATATATATATATATGTATTTCTCCCCATAGGTATACGTATATCTATATATATTGCATACATGGGAATACACAGATGTGTTTATACTATTCGGACATGTTAATGTTCACACAATACAAAAGGTGCCGACATGCCAAATCCAAGCAATTGCCCCAACAATGAAACTCTTAAAACTCTCCACCCCCAGAATCAAAGTAACTGCCCCAACAATGAGACCCATTAAAGCACAACACTCGCCGAATCCAATCCACAACCCCAGCAATGAAATTCAGTAAAGCTCTCCACATGCTGAATCAAAGTAACTACCTAAGATTCTTAGTAAGAAATGAAGCACATTTAAGAACCCTAATGTCAAATGCAAGAAACTGCATTAGTAATAATAATCACTAGCACCAGCATAATGAAACTCATTAAAGCTCTCCACTTGCCGAATCCAAACGACTACACCAGCAGTGAATCACATTAATGTTCGTCGGGGTAGAATGCAAGCAACTCCATCAGCAATAACATGTTTGAAAGCTTTAGACTCGCCAAATCCAATAAGCTGTGTCAGCTGTGTAATTAATTAAAGCTCTCGAATCGCTGAATCCAAGCAATTGCTACAGGTCTAGCTTCAGTTCTAGTTCGCATGCGCTGAACTGTCGCCGGCCGGTGCTCAGGTAGCGAGGTGAGGGAGAGGTGGGTGCAGGTGGGATGGGGCGGGGGGGGGGGGGTAATGTAGGTAGGGTTAGTTAAGAAGCCGCTCGCCAGACGGCGCAGCACGCAAATGTGTGAACCAAGTTGGGCAGAAGGAATGCAGCATTCCACGACTCCACGCATGCGTAGTTGGCCGCTTCGTGCACCCCCACCCGCACCCCACCACCAATAACCCCACTCCCCCCACCCCCGCCCCTCCGCCAGACACAACGACCGGCGCGTCCCACTAAGAAACCTCACAGCGGCACCACAGGGTCTCCGCCAACTTTAACGGAGGAGTCCGCTGAAAAAAAACCACACCACACAATCCCACCACAGACCACACTGAGAAGGAACACCAACCAGCACAAATAAACACAAACATGCCGAAGTAGACAGAAAACGCAATGCCAAAACTGACTGAGAATTTCCAGACCAGACTTGATGCGGGACATGAAACAAGGTCGCGCAGACTTTTTGTTAGTGCTTCTGCACATTTAAGCTAAGATTCCTTCTACGCGGTATGCGGCATGCAGTATGCGGTATGCAAATGGGAGGATTCCTTCTATGTGGTATGTGGCATGTGGCATGTGGCACATGACTGGCTATATTTAAAAAATATGAATAAACAAGTATACTCCATACTGCACTGTATATGACCTAATATGGCATTTATATCTATGTACCTTTTGGTATGTCAGGTGGGGGTTCCTACATTTATAATTACCAAATTATAGATAAGTATTCATATTTTTGTGGCTATGGTAGCATTTTTACCAACCCGAACCCCCACAACCACCACTACCATATGTTTCCCCTCCGCACCCCTGTGTGTGACCGTTCCGTAATGATCAGTCGCCTCTCCTAGTCTAAAACTAATGGACAAGTGCGACTGAGGTTTCTATTTGCATACCGCATGCCGCATGCCGCACCGATCACTACAGGGACCGATCGAGTTGCCGCATTCGCATTCGCATACCGCATGTAAGGGATGTAGGCCATTGACTTCAAGGCGTTTCGATGTTTTGCCGCATTCGCATTCGCATACCGCATACCGCCTGTAAGGAATCTTAGCTTTAAGGGTGCATTCCTTACATGCGGCATGTGGCATGCGTTATGCGAATGCGGCAAAAAATCAAAACGCCTTGAAGTCAATGGACTACATTCCTTACATGTGGTATGCAAATGCGAATGCGAATGCATCAACTCGATCGGTCCCTGTAACGATCGGTGCGGTATGCGGCATGCAGTGTGCGAATAGAAATGTCAGTCGCACTTGTCCATTAGTTTTAGATGAGGAGAGGCGACTGAGCATTACGGAACGGTCACACACAAGGGTGCAGAGGGGAAACATAAGGTAGGGGTTCAGGGTTGGTAAAAATGCTTCAATAGCCACAAAAATATGAATACTTATCTATAATTTGGTAATTATAAAGGTAGGGACCCCCATGTGATGTACCAAGAGGTACATAGATATAAATGCCATATTAGGTCATATACAGAGCAGTATTGAGTATACTTGTTTATTTTTAAAATATAGCCAGTCATGTGCCGCATGCCACATGCCGCATGCCGCGTGTAAGGAATCATGCCATTCGCATACCGCATGCCGCATGCCACACACTGCATACCACATGTAAGGAATGCGCCCTTTAGACAGCTGAGATGACTCCACCACACACACACCACACACACACCCACACACACCCACACACACTAGCAGCACACACTGTGTCTGCCTCCATTGACTACTGTTTATAGTTATATATATACAACATTAGTCTTGATTGCCATTACTGGCCTAAGCAATGAGAGAAGTCTAAATAGTTTGACACCACACCGGACCATTATAGGAGGTGAAAGCAGTAGTCAATGGAGGCAGACACAGTGTGTGCTGCAGGTATGTGTGTGTGTGTGTGGTGTGTGTGTGTGGCGGAGTCATCTCAGGTGTCTAATTTAGTAATTGTGCAGAAGAACTAACAAAATGTCTGCGTGACCTTGTTTCAAGTGTGGTCTGGAAATTCTCAGTCAGTTTTGCCATTGTGCTGAACCCCGTTTAATATATATATACTCTATAATCTATTATGGGAATAGAAACAAGGACACTGTCTATCTTTATTATAGTATACTCACTATATCCGATCAAATTGGTCCGGTGCCTATTTGGCCACACTGGCGCCACCTACGAGGGGCTCTAACGCTAAGCACTGTGTGCCAGCTGCCTCTGGTCGTTATCGACTATATACCCGTTTGGACGGTCAGATTTTATCTACAAACCTAGATAATTATATATGTTTGCACATATAGACAATGAATATATGCACATATCTCTCTATATATAATTATATATGTGGGTGTTGGAAGGATCTTGTGAAGAGGAGACCATGCCGTGTTGGTAAAACAAACTGTCCTTGGAAGTAATATGTCAGACAGTACTTTGTAAGTGCTAGACTACACACCTGCCGACACAGACACCATCTGCCTGGCTGTGCTGAACACTGGAACACACCGGTTGTTATGGCTACCTGAGGGTAACCATGGGTTTCACACAGAACGCAGTAATGGAAGAGACGGTTTGCAGATAATCAGCTAGAAAACAATATTGTGAAACATATTATAGGATCGTTGGTACGTCTAGGTGGCGGACTGAATGGATAGATATGAGCACAAATACTGCTGTAAAGACCACTTTATATTTCACGTCAGAAAATCTGTTTTTCTTTTTTTTTCTCTGTTAGAGCCGAATTATGTATTTATAGAAATCTAGGTTCTTCATATCCAATCTGATATCAGTGTCTGATGAGATGTGGACTTATCGAAGGATGATGAAAATATCATGGACAAAGAAGATCACCAACAAAGAAGTTCTCAGAAAAATTAAAAATAAGAAAAGCTTGTTTGCCACTATACAGACAAAGAAACTTATTTATTTTGGCCACATCATTCGTCAGAGTTCAATATACCGTACATTGTTGGAAGGGAAGGTGAATGGCAGCAGAGGGAGAGGGAGACCAAGAACATCATGGTTTACAAATATTTCACAGTGGACAGGCTTGAATTATTCAGTCTATCAGAACAGCACAACATCGGGACAAGTGGAGAAGCATTGCATCCAACCCTCGACTAGAGGATGGAACTATTGATTGATTGATCAGTGTCTTAATGATTTTGTCAGTGAGGTTTAGTTGAACCACACACCAGGACTCGGTTTCCGTACGAGGAGAGCACTCGCACCTTGATGTGCAGATGTGATAGGCCTGAACACTTCCCAAGGTTATATTGGTCGCTTCTTACCTGGTGTTCAGTACTGGGAGGAGCAGTGTTGTTGTTGAAGATTTATACTGCCTATCATGGATAAGCCTGAATAGGCTTGTTTTCACCATTTTCCCAGATTGAAATGTGCCCTGCTTAATCATTGAATGTGTAAAATAATAAAGGGAATCATTGTTTTCAATCGAAAGTGATGCCGCGTTGTACAATTAAGGAACTAGAATCGATTTAGAGTAATTAATAATACATCGATAGGTTTGTTGGTGAATGCGTTAAGCAGGCAGTCGATTAGCTCAATATCAGCGGAATGTGACAGAGGAATATGGGATGGTGGTGCCAGCGTAGGTCTCCTTGTGAAGCAGCACTATAAAACCACCATGAGTGCAAGTCAGTGCCGTGTGTGATATGACCTTAGATGTTGCTAGGATACTAAACCCAAACACTGCTAACACGGGAAGATGCCCTGGGGCTGATGCTCGATGGCTGGTATGATTAAAATAAAGAAATAACAAAACACCAAAAACCTAACACCAAAAACCCTAAAACAGGGCGGAATGGTCGCTGACGTCAGCCGTAAAACAGTCCTTTGGCTGATAAGGACCTAAATGATTGAAATAAGTCCGTGGTCGCCGGTGACGGGTGTGGTTGAAGATAACGGCGATTAAAAACATAAAGATGTTCAGTGCCCCCGACCCCGGTAGTGATGGTTGAGTGTGCTCGTCTCATTTTACTGACCACATGCGGTACCTTTCCTGTTGTCACTTTGTCATTCGCTTTCTCTTAAAGCAGCAGTCCAATGCAAGCATCAAATTGTCGAAACCAAAACACAGATTTGAGTCTGCATTCAACATAGATTCTGGTGCGGTTATTAAACATTTATAGCCGCATCGGAGAGCCGATTTAACAGAAACTGTTACTGCTGAAGCTCATGGTGTCAGAGTTTTGACGTGCTTGCCAACAGTCATGTTGGCATAGTTTCACTCTAAATATATCCAAATTTAGCTATTTAAAACAGATTCCTTCAAACTAAATCCAGATAGAATATAACGATCAACCTAAAGTATTTAGCTAACAAAAATATCAGGAACTCAAAATCATCGGACTTTGCAACTTTAAACACACATCACTATATTATTGAGAAAAATGTGTCTTTGCGAATATGGTATATTGGGAAATGACAGGCAGATATAGTATATATATATGTGTTTTATTTGGAGAATGGGGACACGTATAAGATACACACATATATGTGTAGATACCTCAGTTCGTTTACTCGGGATCATAATTAACACAGCCACGCTCGAAATCAGCCTCCCCCATGACAAGCTCACTAAGGAGGGGAGGTGGGCGCAGGTGGCGCCACCGGTCAAGTGCGGAGTCTTACGGCGAATAACAATGGTAATCAAATAATATAATATATAATGGAAACAATTCCCTTCGTATTTTTATAATCGCATAATACGTTATGCATCAAATAAAGAAGCTAATCCTATATGTACGCATATATGTAACCTAATAATAGTGTATATATATAATTATATATATATAGATAGAGAGAATTAGGTTCCATGTGAATATATACATGGTTAGCTTGTGTATACATATATATATAGTAGGGTTAGAATAGAAGTTGTGCGTCAGATAATGACATAGGTAAGCACTGCCTGACCTTGACCCCGTCATCACCATTCGGTCGTTTGGCTGTGAGACACCGACTCGCCCTGAAGGAGTGCGTAAAGTTGCATAGTCCGATGGTTTTGAGTTTCTGACATTTTTCTGAGATGAATATATTACATTGATCATTATAATCTACCTTACTTTAGTTTGAAGTAACTTTTAATTGAAATGGCTACCTTTTGCGATATTTGAAATTCAAACATGGGAAAATAATTTTGGCAAGCATGCCAAAACTCTGATACCATAGGCTTCTGCAGTAACAGGTTCTATTAAATCGACTCAGTGTTCCCTTCTATGTGGCAACAAATACTTGATAAGTGTATCAGTATCTAAGTTAGATATCGAGAATCAAATCTAGATAATTGTCTTGATTTGGAAAATTTGATGCTTCATAGGACTATGCAGCTTTAACCCCACCACACAACCTAGTGTCCGAATACAATCGTGCCTCCCACCCGCCGGGCACAGGTCGAGACAATAGTTTAATGTATGCAGCCATCCGCATACAGCAGCACCGGGCCACGCCTATATATATATATATATATATATATATATATATATATAGTACCTGCAATTAATCGCCGAGAGTTTGGTTAATTTCTTCTTTGATCCCTTGATTGATAATGTTTGGTGTGAGGCTGTGTCAGATTCTTTGGTGGTTTGATTCCTTGATTGATTAGGTTTGGTGTGACGCCATGTCAGAATCTTCGGTGGTTTGATTCCTTGATTGATTAGGTTTGGTGTGATGCTGTGTCAGAATCTTCAGTGGTTTGATTCCTTGATTGATTAGGTTTGGTGTGATGCCGTGTCAGAATCTTCAGTGGTTTGATTCCTTGATTGATTAGGTTTGGTGTGACACCATGTCAGAATCTTCAGTGGTTTGATAACTTGATTGATTAGGTTTGGTGTGACACTGTGTCAGATTCTTCAGTGGTTTGATTCCGCGATTGATTAGGTTTGGTGTGACACCGTGTCAGATTCTTCAGTGGTTTGATTCCTTGATTGATTAGGTTTGGTGTGACGCTGTGTCAGCTTCTTTGTTGGTTTGATTCCTTGATTGATTAGGTTTGGTGTGACACCGTGTCAGAATCTTCAGTGGTTTGATTCCTTCATTGATTAGGCTTGGTGTTATGCCATATCAGAATATTTGGTGGTTTGATCCCTTGATTGATTAGGTTTGGTGTGACGCCGTGTCAGAATCTTTGGTGGTTTGATTCCTTGATTGATTAGGTTTGGAGTGACACTGTGTCAGATTCTTCAGTGGTTTGATTCCTTGATTGATTAGGTTTAGTGTGACGCCATGTCAACTTCTTTGGTGGTTTGATTCATTGATTGATTAGGTGTGGTGTGACGCCATGTCAGAATCTTCAGTGGTTTGATTCCTTGATTGATTAGGTTTGGTGTGATGCCGTGTCAGAATCTTCGGTGGTTTGATTCCTTGATTGATTAGGTTTGGTGTGATGCTGTGTCAGATTCTTCAGTGGTTTGATTCCTTGATTGATTAGGTTTGGTGTGACACCGTGTTAGATTCTTCGGTGGTTTGATTCTGTGATTGATTAGCTTTCGCGTTATGCCGTGTCAGAAACAAAGGGCATATTCTCAGCGATTTTTGGGGAGGGACATATCTTTTCTTCTGAATAATCTTACGGTCAACGCCAAAGCACTTGAGTTCCGGCCATATATTGTCAGTCAGGTGTGCGTTTTGCATATAATAAGTGCATCGGAATGACACTTGAACAATGAAGTTAGGTATAGAAGATGGCACGATAAGCAAACATGAAGTGAAGTGTCCAACAGTTATTGGTCAAGTACGTATTCACCTGACAATCAAACATCAGGTGAAGACGGGACGAGGTGGCTGAATTGGTAGAGTGCAGGCCTCCTATGTAGAAGGTCGGGAGTTCAATTCCTGGTCGAGTCCAATGGCTTACAGAATTGATACTTTTTGCTTCCTTGCCGGGTGCTCGGGATTATTAGGATAGGGCAAGGACTGGTTAGCTCAGTGTCAGAATAATGTGACTGAATGTGACTGAGTGAGCTGGCGGCCTGGTCTCCCAGTGGGCCAGCACTATAAAGTCGCCACGAGTGCGCACCGTCACAAGTCGGTACCTGTCCTGATATGCCCTTAGATGTTGCCAGGATGTAAAACTCCAACAATCATCCAACCAACGTCAGCTGAAGTATACACACGTTATTCAGACACAAGTAAAGTATATCTAATATATTGGAATAAGAATGAAACAATTTTTAGCTGGCGTATACAATAGTTATTAGAATAATAATTGAACAATTGCTAAGTCGAGTATATAAGAGTATTTGGAATGACCTAAACATAAAGGGATGGACAGGACTGGGATTTTATGACTTCCCGAGAGTGCAGGAGAACACAAAGACAAAGATATTTTCTTACAAGTTTATAAGTGGTCCTCTGACAATCCTGATGCGTTATGGGAAAGTGAAGCGAACGAGTGAAGGCATGTTCATATCGTAATAGAGTGGTTGCTGCCGACCTGGGTAGTTGCATGTGTTGCCACTTCCCGGAAATGGCGCTGGCGCCCTTGCGTTCGCATGGGAATTAAGAGCCACGACCACCACACCAAGTGCTTCCATCCCCCTAAATCTGTTCATGGAGAAAAGTGATTAGAATATATGATGTCACTGCTTTCTTTCCCTCGAGAAAGAAAATGTATAAAGCCAAACAATTAAAAAAAATTATGGGATGGTTGATGTGTGTGGCCTCCATCCGTGAAGTCGACAGTGCTCAAGCATTGTCTGGGCAACCAGCCGCTTTGTGAAAGGGTCTGATGTGTGTGTGTGGCGGGGGGTGCATTTGATTGGATAACCTTTTCAAAGCCTGGATGTGCTGCGCGATTCGGAATGTTGGGAATTTCCAATTTAAATCCAGCTATTCTTTACGACCTGGACCACGCCTCGCCAGAAGGGGCAGGTTGGTGTAACGTTGCGTCATGTTGGGATACACTCTATGAGTACGTTATATAACCCACAGTTACCTGCTGGTGTCAGCTCTCTGGGATGAGGCAGTCCACTCACAGCGCATCTTCACTACCACTCTCTTATAAATGGCTTTGTGAACAGACTTAGACCAGTTATTCATCTGAGTAAAGCTACATTGTCCACGAAAAGTATCACATATTCTAAACTTACTTGCCTAGATTTGATTTTACACACACCCAACGCATTATACGAATGCTCAAAAATAACCTTGTTGCACACATGGGAATACTAGATTAGCTTAATATAACCCCCTCACTGCATAAGTCTAGGATATCCAGCATTTCCGAAGGCCACACCAACATTAATTTAACATTTTCACATTGAATATAGCCAGAGTGAACGCTGTAAATGATTTTGAATTCGAGTAAAGCAGATAATAATGCTGAACCTAATATAATTTCTTTTTAAAGAATGCAAGAAACTCAAGCGCTTTGGTGTATTCAAATTTCAGGGATGTGGAGGAGAACCATTCGCATTTAACAAAACAAATAGGAAATACATGAAGTAGTGTGTGTCAACTAAGAAGTAGTCGGTAGGTGTGTGTGGGCCATGATATATTCAAGGGGGTGGACATAAACGATTAAACATATGTCATATGCTGAGGCTTTGTTTGAGAGAGGTTATATGTCCAATCAATTCATAATGAAACCAACTAGAAAAAAGAACATTCTAGACCTGGCATTCAGTAACAACATTAATCTTGTTCAACACTATAATGTGGAACCAACAATTGTAACTGATCACAATATCATAAATATAGGCCTAATCTATGGTAATGATAAACCACCAATGGATGAAAGCCATGAAAAAACAACCCTGCCTAAATTTGACTACAACAAAGCAAATTGGGAAAATATGAACAAATCACTGGCCGAAATAGACTGGCAAACAAGAATGGCAAATCTCAGAATTAACCAGAAGTTCAAGCTCATCATAGAGACTACTGAAATAGCATGCGACAAAAACATCCCAAGGAAATCAGACCACAACCAAAAAAAGAACAAATTCCCTCGAAATAGAAGAATTCTCATGAGGATAAGAACAAAAACCAACAAGCAGCTAACAACAACAGCTACCTCAAAGCAAAAGCATTGTCAAAAGAATACACAATATTGAGAATGAACTGAAAAGAAGCTATGCTCTAGATCAGGAACAGGAGGAAAGAAAAAATGTAGAAACAATTAAAGTCAATCCAAAATACTTCTACAGTTTCGCTGCAAAATACTCTAAGACAAAATCAACAGTGGGTCCCTTCATTGACGAAAACAAAAAATGTGTCAATGGACCCACCAAAGCCATGTCAGAAATTTTAAACCGACAATACCATAATATCTTCAGTGAGCCGAAACTGGACAAAATGGTGCATGACGCCAAAACGTTCTTCCAAAATGCAGAAAGATCAATGCCAACACTAGAAGACTTTGACTTCACCCCTGCAGACATGCAAAACTACTAAAGGAATGCAAATATACACTGGCTGAACCGCTGTACATCATCTGGCGTACCTCTCTGGATACTGGGCAGATACCATGGATTCTCAAACAAGCTATGATCACACCAATACATAAAGGAGACAGTAGAGCACAGCCAAAGAACTACAGGCCTGTATCACTCACCTCCCACCTGACTAAAACATTTGAAAGGATTATTCGATCAAGGCTGGTTGACTTTCTAGAGGAGAATAATCTCTTTAACAACACTCAGCATGGATTAAGAGCAGGGAGATCATGTCTATCCCAACTACTAGAACGCCGTGATAAAATCCTACATGAGCTAGAAAAGGGTAACAATATAGATGTTATCTACTTAGACTTCACCAAGGCATTTGATAAAGTGGACCATGGAATACTTTGTCACACACTAAAATCTCAGGGCATAGGAGGAAAACTGAGAAGCTGGATACATAACTTCCTCCAGGGAAGAACACAAGCAGTCAATATAAATGGAGCTAAATCTATTCTTCTGGATGTCCTCAGTAGTGTACCGCAAGGAACTCTACTAGGACCAATTCTCTTCCTAATCCTCCTAATCGACATCGATGGGAATATATCCAGCAATGTCTCGTCTTTTGCCGATGACACTAGAATCTCACATGGAATAACATCAGAGGAAGACGTAGCTCAACTCCAATCTGACCTCCAAATAGTATATGAGTGGCAACAAGAAAACAACACACCATCAATGAGAACAAGTTTGAATTACTCAGATATGGAAAAAACCAAGACATCAAAGACACCCTGGCCCTCTCAAAAATCAAATTGGAGAGAAACAATGCATACAGAACCTAGGTATTATGAATAATAATATTTTGACATTCACTGACCACATAAGAAAAGTATGCAATAAATCAAATCAAATGTGTGGATGGATCCAATGTACCTTTAATACAAGCAACCAAGAAACCATGCGAACACTTTGGAACAGTCTAGTCTAACCACATCTGGACTACTGTTGCCAGCTCTGGGCTCCGCACAAAATTGGAGAAATGCAACAATTAGAAAACGTACAGAGAAAATACACCAGTAAAATCCCCACTCTATCTGAACACAACTACTGGGACAGACTCAAACTACTCAAACTTAATTCACAAGAAAGAAGAATGGAAAGGCACAGAATCATATATATCTGGAAAATAAGAGAAGGAAAAGTGCCCAACCCAGGAATAAAATACCATATATCTCAAAGGAAGGGAAGACTTTGTAGGATTCCAAACATAGAGTCACAAGCTGGCTGTGCGATCAAAACAATCAGAGAAGGAAGTTTCATGGTGTGTGGACCAAACCTCTTCAATAGCATGCCACAAGACATAAGAAACAAGAAGACTGCAGCACAGACAGCTTCAAACACAAATTGGATAAATATCTCCGAACCATCCCAGATCCACCAAGAATCCCAGGATATACCAACCTGACAATAACGGACACCAACTCATTGCTGGAAATGACAAAGCTGCCCGCAATGACCACTGCATCCACACTAGATGACCAAGGTGGAGTCAATGACCTAGCCTGAGCACCACATGCTCGAACTGAACTAAACTAAAACTAAACTAAACATGTCCGAGCAACATCTAAGTTCAAATCCCGACGGGTCTCGACTTGTAAGAGTGCACACCCAAGTTGATGTCATAGTACTTCCTCAGCCATTGTTACCATGATATGTTATCCTACTCAGTAACATATTACCTCTCTAACCACCTTTGTCTTATCATTCTAACAAAGATTCTACTATACTCATAGTAGAATATTTGCTTGCAATGCCAAGTGCAAGGCAAATGGGCAACAATTATAAATAGTGTACATGTTTGGCTTGGTCACGAATCGAACCCACCACCTATATCCCCTTCCGCTGCCCTCACGCGAGCACTCACAGTGCCATATCATTCAACCATGCCCTCCAGTTGTATTACAAAGATGCTAACGTTATGAAAGATCTAAATAAAGAAAGTGTCATTGTGTTTAGTGACTTTCTCGCTGCTCCCACACTGGAGCCCCAATCCGACATCCGGTTCAAAAATCTTCATTTCTGCCACTCTCATCAATACCCGAGTTCACCTGACAACCACCCGCATGGCGGCGGACGATGTGCCGGACGGTAGACGGCGCTGCAGGCGTCTGTCTGCATGCGCGCATAATGGGACAAAGGGATGACCCAATCATTGGCACATTACACTTCCCTGACCACAAGATTGCGCGTCCTTATCCAATCTCCATCTCAAGAATCCGGGTTGACCTATTGCAGAAAAGAGCTTACATACAGAGAGTTGTACCTGTCTTCGACTGGACGGGATGGCAGAATCGGGTAGAGTGTTGGCTGGCTTTCCCGTGGTTTCTAACCCTGACCGAGTCGAAGGAATGACTTATGGAACTGAAACTTGAGGCTACATTTTCTGATGCTCTAGCGTTAATAGGATAGGTCAGGGACTGGTTTACTCAGTATCAGAATAATGTGACTGAGTGGATTATCGGGTCATGTTGCCGGCAGCCAGGTATTCCAGTGGGCAGCACTATACAGTCGCTATGACTGTGCACTAACACAACTCGGTACCTGCCAGATAATCCCGTAGATGTTGCTAGGATGAAATACCCAAACAAATAGAACACGCCTTCAAATGATAGCTCTGCATCCAGACCAATGTTAGCGCATTAAAAGGATAGGGAAAGAACATCTTTGCTCCATATCAGTATAATGTGAATGGATCATGGTGCCAGCGGCATGATCTCCCATGTGGGCAGCATTATAGAGTCGCCATAAGTACACATTGTTACAAGTTAGCAGCCGTCCGAATGAAAGCTTATATTTTGATATGACGTAAAGCTCCAAGAAACCAAAATAAATCCGTAAGTATGCGCGCGTTGGCCTATGCCCCATTCTGATATGACTTGTCATGTTGCTACGATCTAAACCCTAACAAACAATACATGTGAGCAAGAGTTTCAACTATTGGCCAAGTACCAAAACATACCTGATTTGGCCGTCCTTTCCCAGGCTTTCCCTTTGTGGACTACCTGGATTGTGGAATTTAAATTGGTCTTTAGCCGTAATGGTAGATGTGGCTTCAAATCAAAATTGTTAAACAAAATGACTATTATCATTATGGCCTGAGTGGATGCTGACATTCTGTTCCTAGGTATCAAATCTGAAATTAGAGTCTGAACGATGAACTCATATGCTGCAGCATATGATATTATGGCTGATTTACACATACATTCATGTTGTGTATCTTAGTATGCCTATGTTATTAGCAATAGAGCAGTGTTGCAGCTTAACATGGTTAAGTCACATCCTTCACTGGTTACTCCTACACAATGTACAGCTTTATGTGGTTAAGACATATTCTTCACTTGTTATTCCTACACAATACACAGCTTTATTTGGTTAAGACACATACTTCACTGGTTACTCCTACACAATATGCAGCTTTACATGGTTAAGACACATACTTCACTGGTTACTCCAACACAATACACAGCTTTATGTGGTTAAGACACATAATTCACTGGTTACTCCAACACAATATGCAGCTTTATGTGGTTAAGACACACACTTCACTGGTTACTCCTATGCAATATGCAGCTTTACATGGTTAAGACACATGATTCACTGGTTACTCCAACACAATACACAGCTTGATGTGGTTAAGACACATAATTCACAGGTTACTCCTACACAATACACAACTTTATGTGGTTAAGACACATAATTCACTGGTTACCCCTACACAATACACAGCTTTATGTGGTTAAGACACATAATTCACTGGTTACTCCAACACAACACTCAGCTTTATGTGGTTAAGACACATACTTTACTGGTTACTCTAACACACTATGCAGCTTTATGTGGTTAAGACACATACTTCACTGGTTACTCCTACACAATACACAGCTTTATGTGGTTAAGACACATAATTCACTGGTTACTCCTACACAATACACAGCTTTATGTGATTAAGACGCCTAATTCACTGGTTACTCCAACACAATACACAGCTTTATGTGGTTAAGACACATAATTCACTGGTTACTCCAACACAATACACAGCTTTATGTGGTTAAGACACATAATTCACTGGCTACTCCAACACAATATGCAGCTTTATGTGGTTAAGACGCATAATTCACTGGTTACTCCAACACAATATGCAGCTTTATGTGGTTAAGACGCATAATTCACTGGTTACTCCTACACAATACACAGCTTTACATGGTTAAGACACATAATTCACTGGTTACTCCTACACAATACACAGCTTTATGTGGTTAAGACACATAATTCACTGGTTACTCCAACACAATACACAGCTTTATGTGGTTAAGACACTTAATTCACTGGTTACTCCAACACAATACTCAGCTTTATGTGGTTAAGACACATACTTCACTGGTTACTCCAACACAATATGCAGCTTCATGTGGTTAAGACACATACTTCACTGGTTACTCCTACACACTACTCAGCTGTACATGGTTAAGACACATAATTCACTGGTTGCTCCTACACAATACACAGCTTTATGTGGTTAAGACACATAATTCACTGGTTACTCCTACACAATACGCAGCTTTATGTGGTTAAGACACATACTTCACTTGTTACTTCTACACAATATGCAGGTCTACATGCTGAAGACACATACTTCACTCGTTACTCCTACACAATATGCAGCTTTACGTGGTTAAGACACACACTTAATTCACTGGTTACTCCCGGAGTCCTGATCATGTGACAGGCTACTGAGCAACCCATTAGACACAGTGTCAGGAGGGTGGGTAACGGAAATGAGCAGATCAATTCTCTAATCTAAGAAGCAAAATGTATTCTTCACATAGCTCTTTTGAAGGAAACATTGATGAAATAATGTCGATTAATAGACTTTAATAATCAACTCAGTAGCATTCTGGGGTTGCCAGATTGGTTTGTTTATTTGGCATTCTGTACCAATTTCTCAACTTTTATCTAATGTACCTTGTGTACCAGAACCACTACATCCACAGTTAATTCCTATTTGAAGCAGTTTTCACTCGGATTTAGAAATAATTGTTATTCACCCTTACTCTGGGTATCGGTGAATCTTGTCTTTATTACTTCACTACACAGTCGGCCACAAGGAAATCCACCAGATCCATCAGTCACTTGGCAGATTAATAATCCTGTATCAGGATATCGGCATCACTTTTGTATCCCAAGATGGTCGCCCATCTAATCACTTACATATCGCAAAGGTAGCTAACTCCGGTGACCAGACAAAAACCTGTGTCGCCAACACAACTAATCCTAGCCTCGCTGAATAGGCCGGCATACACGGCCGCCATTTGTAATTGGCAAGCCGCGGGGCATGATGGTATGTAAACGCGGCACTTCCGGATCCGCTTTGGTGCAGACGCGAAGTGCTGGCAACGTGCCGGCGCCTTGTAGTCTTGTTGTTATTGTATGCTATTACAGCCCGGCCAAGCGCCGACAACGCCAGTGCACCCGTTACACCGGAGGTCGGGCCGCCCACTCAGCCGAGCTCCTGACTATGTGCCATGTCTGTCCCGATGGGAACAGACACACGACTAGAAGTGTGCCAGTGGGTGGCTGTGGGAGGCAGTGGTGGGAGGGGCGGGAAGCGGCGAAGGAAATCACAAGAGACTGTCAAAATGTTGTCTGCAGGCAATAAATCTGACCATGTTTTAACCGTTCGAATCTATCAGCTATGCCTGGTCAGACGATGTATGTTACAATGTCTCCTGTAGTAAGCTGTAACCCGCTTTGACACATAGACAGGTAGATGGGGACAGGTGGATTGCGGCAGTAAGCGTAGATAGTTTAATAGTTAGGCTACTCACCATGAAATGGCAGAAACACGGGTTCAAGTCCCACTCTAGGCAGATTATCACATTTGAGTGCAACATATCCCATGACGCTGGTGTTGTGACCACGATGTTGTGCGTGCTGAGCATTGTATGATACTGAACGTGTCCCGTGGATGTAAAGGAAGTGATTATTTGTAATTGTAAGTATAACTCTGAGACTTACAATGTCAGGGGTACCAGTGTAGAGGCTTGCACTCACCTCCTCAGGTGAAATACCAGACGGAGACTAGATAGGCGAGTCAGGCTAGCGCTGCCACCTATGAGTAACTACCATTAACCGGCATAGTTTGCTCTTCCATTGTTCTGTTTCGATCCTTCCACAGTTTATTTATTTATTTACATTTATGCATCTATGCATAATTACAGACATTAATATATCAGAGCCGGACGGGATGACCAAATGTTTAAAAACTAATACTAATTAAACCTACCCCGGTCTCCGCCACCGGAACTACCTCACTCACTCGGCGTCCATCGCAGGGTCGGGCACAGCAAGGAAATTGGGGCAAGTGTTGACATGACCGACCTGGTTAGGGCCGAGCATTAGCCACCCACTGTTTACATACGCGACAGCAGAGCAGGCTCCCTCTCACCGTCACACGGCATTAACCACCCCCCACCTTCTCACCTGTTCACGGGCCCGGCTCACCAATAAGTCACACACTTGGAGCCTCGGCAAAGTTACACTCACATGGGGATCCTATTTTATGTCTGGTGCATCAAAGGCTGTGCTCTCTGTGTGAATGTGCATATACAAGACCCCTTGCTGCTTATCGGATAGAGTAGCCTATCTGGCGGCAGCGGGTTTCCTCCAAAGAAATATGTCAGAATGACCATATGTTTGAGGTCCAATAGCCGATGATATACATCCATATGCTCTAGAGGCGTTGTTAAATAAAACCAGCTTTACTTTCACCTGGGAATCAGAAGAAGGAGGGACTGGACTGCATAATTATTCACATGCATGGCATGTTATGCACAAATTAATGATGGAGTTTACCGACCTTATATCTGCTATTGTTGTGCACTGTGCGCTTTGTTTAATTCAATATGGCAACTTCCCACGTGGTACATATTATTGGGAATAAGCAAGGGATGTAAGTCTGCATATACAGGCCGATATTAAACGCCCGTGTAACGCTACACTGACAGAGCATGCACGACTGACAGAGATGCCAATATATAAACGGCCATATTGGCGGAGCTATTAACCCTTTGTGGCAAAATCAAACAATTGAGGTTTTCATGAATGCCACTGGCACGGCCCCTCGTTCCTAAAATCGATATCAATTAATCATGCAAGAATGTTTAGCATGCCATTATTTTGGTACAGGTGTCTTGAGCGGCATGGATAGCGATTTATTGCATTAAGTCAGGTCAAGATCCTATTGGCGCGCTCATAGCCTCGCTTCTCATATAGTCATGTTTAATTTTAATAAATCAAAATAACCCACCGGTGAATTGTTAGGAATTGGGAGCCGACACTTTCACTGACAGTTGGAGGAGGGGGTGGGGAGGGGGAGGGGGTGGGGAGGGGGTGGGTGTTTCCCGGCAGGCTTGGGGGATTAGGGTGAGGGTGGGTGCATGCAACTAAACAACTAACGCCATCACATGAAAAAATGGCGGAAAATGCAATACATGAAATTAGGGGAGTAACAGCAATTGTTGCTGAACGCGATCGTTGAAGACGGATGCGATGGCGCTGTCTGAAGGTCCAGAAGGGTGTGTGGGGCATTCAGGAGGCAATAGTACTAGTAGCGGTAGACTGAGAGTAACGCGTTTAATACGTCAAAGACTACAGTGTAAATGAACGTGTTTTTTCTCCTCCCCTTCCACTGCTATTTGGGGTTTGTTGTCACCGCGGAGATCCAGAGACTGTCATTACCTTGTCAGCACTACGAGGCATGTTCTGTCACTGCGACCATGGCATACGTAGGCAATAAAACCCACAGTTGCTTCTGAAACCCTGAGCAAATATTTGAATGCTATAACCAGATAACGGCTAATATCACCTTGGAAATACCGGGTCAGACCCGATCACTGAAAGTAACGCTGTGCCCCGTCGGTGTTTCAAAACAAGGCCGCCAAGGAACTAGAGGGCGGCAATCACGTGGGTTTTTAGAAACTGGCTCAGCCAATAGGAGTTGCATATTCCAGTGATATATACTGATAACTCACTGTTGCTTATAGTATATCCGTCATCTTGGTTTTCAATGGAATCGACGCTTAAAAATCATCGTCAAAAGACCATAGTAACCATAGTACAACCACCAAATATAACAACCTGCTTAAAGTCATTATAACAATATATTTGAAACATGAATAGATTAGTTAATGTCATATCCGGTAAAGTGTTCCAAATAGATTAATGGGTCGATGACTTAATAGAAATGTTCTGTCTACTCATCTGACACTTCCTAAATTAAATATATACTATAGTCTAAATCTAAATATAGACTAAGTGTCACTATTCAGATCAACAAGCCAATGTTACCATGTGCGTACTAGTTTTGTTTGTATCTGACTATATATATATATATATAATTATGTTCACATAATTAAATAGATATATATATACTCAGTAATGTTCTAATTTAAACTAAAGATCATGCACAACAAGACCAGACGGGATGGCCGAATGAGTTAGATCGTCAGTCTCCCGTGCTGGTAGATCGTGGGGTCGTGGGTTGGAACCCTGGTCGAGTCAATCCAATGACTTAAAAATTGATACGTGTCGCTTCCTAGCCAGGCACTCTGCATTATTAGGACAGGGCAAGGACTGGTGTGCTCAGTGTCAGGATAATGTGACTGAGTGGGATACCAGGTCATGGTAGCGGCGTCCTGGTGTCCCAGGGGGACAGCACTATAAAGTTGCCATGAGTGCGCACTGTCACAAGTCGGTACCCGTCCTGATATAACCTCAGATGTTGCTAGGACGTAAAACAACAAAACATGCACAACCTAAGAACAAAGCGACCACCCTCTCAAAAAGACACACAGAAGCACTAACAATTCTTCCCATAAACTCTGATTTTTCACAGAGCCACATGTACGGTCAAATATAGTCACACCAAGAAACTTATTGGCGGAGGGAAAAAAAAGAAGGAAAATGGGGTTGTAAGGAGTTAATGCTGACTCGGCAGTAAGCGTTGCTGTGGATTGTGCCTTGCGTGGTACACACCATGTATATGTGTGTGGATAGGGTGAAAGGTGAGTGGACAGGAATAGTAAGTGGGGAATGGGACGGAGTGGGGCGGGTGGGGAATGGGGCGAGTGGTGGTAGTGATGGTTGGGGGGAGCAGGAGAGCAAGAGGGGGTTGAAGGCGATCTATGAATAAGCTCAAGCAAGACCCAAAGCGCGGAGGTGGCTGCCAGAAATAGGCAAATGCACCGTCATTTAATGTGTTAAGTTGTGTGGACAAGATTGATCTGATTGGCCGTGCTGCGTGTATCTATGGTGTCTAATGAAGCGTGGGACAGAATTACCTCTTGTGTATATGCTAGGGGTGGGTGGGTAACATTTGGTAAGAGTTCTTCTCGTAAGTCTGCATGAGAGAGGTGGCGGAGGAGTATTTGGACTGTTCCATAGCGAGGTTTTTCGTGAAGAAAATGGAAAGGATGGGTGTACATTAGTAATCTTTTTCTAATGCCACCCAGATGTATTCAGGCAAATTGTGTGCTGGTACAGGAAGTGCTTACAAGACAAACAGTCAGGTTTCTGGTATTACTTCCACAGATAACCACTGAAAACGAGCAAACCTCAAACTGACTGACGTAAATAATAATCTAAGTGTTACGTTTATGTGATGCGCAGCATCATTACCTTTATCCACATCCCACAGTTATTTACTTACCACTCCTTCTGTATACATTCGGAGATTGAAATTGTGTAAATAAATATATTGTCCCATGGCGGAAGGCCAGTCAGTAGGCTCAGCACTAAAGAAACTCAGCTTATTTAATGAATGTTGCCCCACCGGGATCCAATGCTGTCAGCATCATCGATAAAACACTCAGTCGATATATTATGCTGATTGCTAAAACATATCTTATTTTAGTTTGAAGTAACCTCTATTATAAATGCTCGAGTTTGGACATATTTGAAGGAAAATTAGGTTATGGCATGCACATCTAAATGATGGTTCACATTAGCAACATCAGTGACAGATTCTAGTAAATTGATTTGGGATGTATGCCCCCCAATAGCCAAAGTCTACTTTTTGTGCTGGGGGGGGGGGGTCGCTAAACAAATAATGGGATGTAAAATGCTAAATAATAATGCTAAATAATAAGTCTACCAGTATCTAAAGTGGATATGTCGGATCAATTCTACCTAAGTGTTTTGGGTTTACAAAAGTGATGCCTTCCTTGAACTATGCGGCTTTAACTTACTTAACTTTAAGTAGTGCTGTGGTCAAGAGTAAGTCGCGAGCCCGTCATGCCTTGTTGCGGCTCCCGGGCCGGGTGCGTCGGGGTGGACCGGTGTGGCAGTAAATCGCAAACCCCAGGAAATTGCACACCCCGGGGTTTGCGATTTACTAGGAAATCACAAACCCCCCCTGGAAATCGCAAACCCCCCTGTGTTTTGGGACTGATTCGGGCCAAATCTATTCAATGCGACCATATTTAACAGAATTACATACTCAAATCGTGAAATTTCATTAAATTAACCCTAAATTCGAAGCGTTATTAAGGCTACCGCCGTAACGGCGGAGATATTAGCAGTAGGGTAAAATACGCCGTGATGTGTGCTGCGGCAATGCTATGTCTATGGGGAGCATTTATTTTTGTAAAATAAATAAAAAAACTTTCATCGAATCGATTAAAAATATCTCAATGCGCGATTGAAGAGGAAGATCTGAGGTATTTAATTTAACCTAACAGCAATTTTATCTGAAAGTATTAAAAACAGAGATAATAGTGAAAGTTGGGATATTCTGAGTGTCAGTGCCAGTGTTAGCCTTACCAGATCATGGTAAGGCTAACACTCAGAATGGGGGGTTTGCGATCTCCAGGGGGGATATGCGATTTCCTAGGAAATCGCAAACCCCCCATGCCCATATATGGCATGGGGGTTTGCGATTTCCTAGGAAATCACAAGTGGGGGTTTGCGATTTACAGGGTTTGCGATTTCCTGCTACACCGGCAGCAATGCGGGTTGGTGGGTGCGCGGAGCGTGTCGGGGTTGTTCTGGCCGCTTGTACTCACAGTCAAACCCTGGGGTTGCTCAGGTCCCTCTCTCTCTGCCTCAGTCTATGTGGCCTCAAGTGGAACAGGGTGTACATCCAGCGCAGTAGGAGCGGGTCCAGAATGTACGTATCGCTTATAGACGATTTCCACCACCGACCTTCCCTCTGGTGGCAGTGGGGGAAGTAGTGTGGTTGGTAGCAGCTCAGTCTGCTACAAAGTCTGTGTGAAAGACCCCGTACAGGATTTCCAACACTGACTTTCCGTCTGATAGCATAGGGAAGAACTACTGTGGATAGCATTTGTCTGTTCATAGGTGATGGTGGAAGCTCTAGGTGTAGAAGTTATGGTAGTAGTTATTGTAGTAGCTATGTTAGGAGTTGCAGCTGGAGAAGCTATGATTCGAGTAGTAACTGCATTTACCATGTTAGAAGTTCAGCTCTTGTAGGTATGGAAGTAGCTGTAGTAGTTATCACAGTCGTTGTAGCTGTAGTAGTTATGATTTTAAAGTGGTAGTAGTAGCTGTAGTTGTTAGGGAAGTAATTTTAGCTGTTGTAGTTATGATAGTAGTTGTAATGGTTAGAGTAGTATCTAAAACTGTAGTAGGTATGGTACTAGTTGTAGTGGTTACGGTAGTAGTAGTTATGGTTGTAGTTGTAGTAGTTCTAATAGTTCTAATAGTCCTTTTAACTGTGATACTTGTACTACTACTTTTCGTAGCTACAGTAGTAGATATAGTAGGTATGGTACTAGTTGTATCATCTGTTGTAGTTGTGGTAGTATTAACTATGGCAGTAGAGGTAATAGCTGTGACAGCAGATGTAGTACATATGGTAATAGTTGTAGCACCTCTTGTTCTAGTTGTGGTAGTAATAATTATGGCAGTAGATAGTTGTGGTAGTAGTTGTAGTACATGTGCTAGTAGTTGTACACCTGTTGTAGTTGTGGTAGTATTAACTATGGCAGTAGAGGTAATAGATGTGACAGGAGATGTAGTACATATGGTAATAGTTTTAGCGCCTCTTGTTCTAGTTGTGGTAGTAGTAATTATGGCAGTAGATGTAATACTAATAGCTGTGGTAGTAGTTGTAGTACACGTGCTAGTAGGTGTACACCTGTTGTAGGTGTGGTAGTATGTGTAGTACTGTTGTGGTAGTAGTTGTAGTAGCTGTGGTAGTAGTTGTAATATCTATGATAGTAAGTGTGGTAGCTATAGTTGTAGCTGTGGTAATAGCTGTAGTACCTATATTATTAGTTGTAAGTTGTAGTACCTATTGTTGTAGTTGTGGTAGTAAGTGTAGTACCTATATTATTAGATGTAAGTTGTAGTACGTATTGTTGTAGTTGTGGTAGTAAATGTAGTAACTATAGTATTAGCTGTAAATTGTAGTACCTATTGTTGTAGTTGTGGTAGTAAGTGTAGTAACTATAGTATTATCTGTAAGTTGGCAGAGGTCAGGGCATGGGGAGTCGAACCACCGACCTTCAGATTAGGAGTCTGACCTAGAAAAAGTCAGACACTTTAACCACTCCGCCACAGAGAACACCAATAGATGCTACAGCTGTAGCATATTAATTGTAAACTGTAGCACATATTGTTGAAGTTGTGGTATTGTAACTATAGTATGAACTGGAAGCTGTAGCATCTATTGGTGTAGTTGTGGTAGCAGGTATAGTAACTATAGTATTAACTGTAAACTGTAGCACATATTGTTGAAGTTGTGGTGTTGTAATTATAGTATGAGCTGTAAACTGTAGCATATATTGTTGAAGTTGTGGTGTTGTAACTATAGTATGAACTGGAAACTGTAGCATATATTGGTGTAGTTGTGGTAGCAGGTATAGTAACTATAGTATTAACTGTAAACTGTAGCACATATTGTTGAAGTTGTGGTGTTGTAACTATATTATGAGCTGTAAACTGTAGCATCTATTGTTGAAGTTGTGGTATTGCAACTATAGTATGCGCTGTAAACTGTAGCACATATTGTTGAAGTTGTGGTGTTGTAACTATAGTATGAACTGGAAGCTGTAGCATCTATTGGTGTAGTTGTGGTAGCAGGTATAGTAACTATAGTATTAACTGTAAACTGTAGCATATATTGATGAAGTTGTGGTGTTGTAACTATAGTATGAGCTGTAAACTGTAGCACCTATTGTTGAAGTTGTGGTGTTGTAACTATAATATTAGCTGGAAGCTGTAGCATCTATTGGTGTAGTTGTGGTAGCAGGTGTAGTAACTCTAGTATTAACTTAAACTGTAGCACATATTGTTGAAGTTGTGGTGTTGTAACTATAGTAGGAGCTGGAAGCTGTAGCATCTATTGGTGTAGTTGTGGTAGCAGGTGTAGCTGAGATCCCCGTGTAGTGGCGTGCTTGAAGGCGACGTCGGGTGATGTGTGGAGTGGTTGCTGTGGCCCTGTGGCTTCAGAGATGAATGGGGCTGGCTGCCGTGGCCGGGTTGTGGGTGCGTGAGGGGGTGGTGGGATTGGGGCCTGTGACATTGGGAATGAGGCCACCGGATGTTATCACAGTAAGAACACTTAGTATGGTTATGAGGTGTTCACTGCGTGGGTTGGGCTTCAGCCGGCACACTGCCACACGAACTAGGGCCACCACTACCTGGGTGTTTACCTACATGCCACAGTCTCCCTACCCGACACCCCCTGCCCCCCACAACGACCCCCAAAGCCAACAATTAGACTGGATGCCAAAGTGGGTAGGGCTCCAGACGTTTCTTGACGGATGTTCTATGATCAATCCTCGGGCGAGTCAAACTATTCCTATTTTTTATATTGTCGGTTATTGGGCCTTACTCGGTTAGGGCAATGGCTAGTTGACTTAGTTTTCTGACTGAGGTGAATATTGGTGTCATGGTGCGAGCTGCGTGGTATGCCAATTGAGCAGCACTATGCAATCATCATGAATTTGTACTCTACCAAGTCGATACCGGATTTGCTATGACCTTTGATGTTACTAAAACAAAACAACTAACCAATAACCCAAATCTCCCTTCATGTTAATCACAATCTCATTTTCCCACTTTATTTAAATGTAAATTTCTTCAATTGGAAGCAAACTACTAATGCAAATAACTGTATAGTCACGTGGCCGGAATACCAGTACCGTGGTGCTGACACACACTATATTTAATTACTAAATCACATTCAAATCAACAATGGCTAGCATGAGCAACATGTAGTTTCAGGTGGCGTCTTAAATTTACATGAAAGACAGCAAGTGAAGTAACTAATAACATATGTAGATAGTGTCTAAATCTTACTTAGTTAACCACAAGGATGTGTGTTGCCAATGCCTGTATGTAACCTGTCATCAACGGACAACTCTGTAGCCAGACCAATGTTGTCTTTCCATAGCAGATGTCCTGCAAACGGGGAAACAGTAAACTGACACAAAACCATGTTGTATATTGAAACCTTGTACATTCCTAGTTCTAGACCCACCCTACCCGATTGAACCCCTCCCCACACTTTACATCCATCTACATCTCAGCCCCATCCGCACCCTCGCCAATCCCTACTTCTACCTCCACACCTACACCCACACTACCTCCACTTCCACCTCACCCCAACTCCACCTCCACCTCTACCCCTACCTCCAGCCCCCATCGTCTTCTTACAAGTTGTATTATCGCACACAGATTACTATGAATGATGCATCGGGATTTTCTGCTCGGCGAAACGCCACTAGTAAATCAGCACAATATAATTCTACAACAAATATCACAATACCTCTATAAATAATTTAAAACAAGACTTATTCACATTCTATTAGATGTGAGCACTATGACATCCCTGTGAGTGGGTCGTTTAATTTTTAAAAGGGAATTTGCCTCTTTGGAAAACCACTCCGCCAACCCTCTCGGATCGCTACTCTTGCCCATATGTCCAGCTGTGTAAAATCGTGAAAATTGATTATTTTGAATAAATAAATATGACATTACTTAAACACTTGCTGTTTTATTACTGCATTGTACAATCGATATATATGAGATTTCTGGCACGAATACTACATAGTGTGATTTGTCTTCATTTCATACAAATGAGGCACACGTTATATATTAATAAGCAGCAAAGAAAACTAAATTAAAGAAATGTATTAAAGGCAAACCAAAGTCAGACAAGAAAGAAACACCACCAGCTGACCACATCTGATTAATGATGTACACCCTTTCATCATCCGACAACCTGCTTATCTGACTGTATCTGATTACGTGCCTGCGCTTTCCGGTCATTAGACAAGCAGGTCGATATGAGGATCAGCAAAAGTTGGCTATTATTATTGTAATGCACCAATGAATCCTCCAGATGGGAAGAACAATTTACCCTCTTCTCCACCATGCCCCTTCGAAGAAAGACACCTCATTCACAAATTCTGCTTTTGTTTGTATGTGTAAAATAAAGAAGTCAATCGTTCAATAGGAGTGGTGTGAGGTAGAGTGCTTTATCACAGATTTGTTTGAAGTCGTCTAAGAGTAAAGCGATTTGAATGAGCTTCACCAAGAACACCCTCATTTCATGTCATCTCAGGTTATCTTGTCTCACCATATCGACAGTAATGTATATGTATGTATAGTTAATCTTTCACCATGACCTCTATTAACACATCCGTGTTTGTGTCAAGCTAAAACCTTTTCAATAAGAGATACAGCCAACATTTACACCATTTGAATTAATACGATTCATGTGGGCAGTGAGATGCTACGCACAAACTTGGTTCTGGTCACTGCCATCAGATGGCAGGTTAATAGTGAAAATCCTCTATAGTATAAGGCATTTTCTATACAGGATCCTGCATTGTGTGCTAGTACTCACAACATTAGTTCTTGCCACTGCCGGCACAGGAGAGGGTAGTAGTGAAAATCCCCTTTCAAAGATGCTGCTGCACAATGTGCTACTACTTACAACTTTAGTTCGTCCACTGCCGGCAGAGGGCGGGTTGGTGGCGGAAGCACTCTATTATTTAACCTTCAGGTAGTTATGTCACCTCTATCGACAGGTTCTCGCCTCGGGTGACAGCAGTGTGTGAGTGTATTGAGACACCCGGGGATTGACCTGCCGGCTTTAAGAAGGCAGTGTGGACACAGCTGTGTATCCGTCCGACTGGTGGCGTGTTAACTGTTATATGAAGTGATACACGCGGGGTGTGAAGTATGACGTCACTCCTGTCTATATATAACCTGCTAGCTGACACTCCATACACCTTACTGTAGCACCACTAGATGCATATATCGTCTAGATCATATAGTAGTACCTGTATCCAATGGACAGCTCTGCATCGAGAAAAATGTTGTCATAACATAACAATTATCCTCTCATCGGAAGAAGAAAAGTCGACTGAGCCAAAAACTGCCCCAACACTAGACGAGGTAGCAACACATGACACATTTGGAAATGTTTGGTTTGACTCAGCCGGGATCGAACCCACAACCATGAGCCCACAACCATAGAACTAGGACGTCGAGTTTGGTTGTGTATATTAAAGGTGGTCGGTTTATATGTACAAAATGCCCTTGTTCTTCTCATTCATATCAAAATTTAGGAAGTTTCTGATATCTGCTCTTATTTAGGTCACATGTAATACTTACTTATTCATTATTGAGTTTGTAGGTTGAAATATTTTAGTTTATCGCATGATATCAGTTTTAGGCAGGACGTGGATATAGTTATTACTGATAGCAAAGGAAAGTTGTCGGATTTGCAATTGGTAACAGCACTATCTCCTCCGAGTCCCTAAAACCGATATCATAATTAATTCCCTACATGTCTAAGAAATATCCACACAATTCTACTCAAATAGTACTTGACCTACTTAATTGTCATCCCGCGATGTACCGCGTAAGGGATACATAGTCTTCCTTTGCTCTTTTGTTCACGACTGCTTACAGCCTATTCTGACATTAATCCACTTAGTATTTTAACCGACCAAATCGAGAAATGTCGCTATCTTCCTTTATGGAACTATCCTTTCCTTCCAATCGACTCAATACGTCATTATGTCGCTAAAACAGACCCAAAACGGATTAAATACACAAGTTAATACAGTTCGTCCTTAGCATGATTTAAATAAAACAAGAGAGTAATTTAACCAACAAAACGGATTAAATACACAAGTTAATACATTTCGTCCTTAGCATGATTTAAATAAAACAAGAGAGTAATTTAACCAACAAAACGGATTAAATACACAAGTTAATACATTTCGTCCTTAGCATGATTTAAATAAAACAAGAGAGTAATTTAACCAACAAAACGGATGAAATACACAAGCTAATACATTTCGTCCTTAGCATGATTTAAATAAAACAAGAGTGTAATTTAACCAACAGAACTGAATTTCAGAAAGTGTGGCTAGCCCGGAATGGCAGCAGCGTGGGTTCGAGTTCTACTCTAGGCGCAATGTTTTCATTCATTTAGAAACAAGAAAAAACCACCACACACTACTCCCGACAGTAGATTTTAACGGTCAACCTCATATATGTATCTAAAATGTCTGAGCTATGGGAGTATGCAACTTTAAGTAACAATTGTTTGTCACATGTATGCTCTGCTATTGACTGTTGTTGTGGCCTCCCAAAGAAGCGCATACCACGCATTCTTCACATACCACGTCCGGAAGTCATTCACATTCCCAGCCAGTAAGAAAACGATTAGTAACCAAACCAGCCCCTCACTGCCTTAATTGTACGGGCTGTGTGACGAGAAGAGAAGCACGCATTGCGCGCCGCCTATATACGGTAGAGCAGTGATAATTACCCTAATTGGCTTAACATATTAGTGCCAATCAAAGAATAAATGAGCTGACTGTGCCGATTGATTTTTCATTTTTGAAATATGTGCGAGATGAAAAAAACCTAAAGGGTCCTTCACAATTATCAACATTTTCACAAGCATACACAATGTACATCTTTTCATGCCCCCCCCCCCCGCCCTCCCAGAACGTGTACAATACAAATGGTGATATTGTAGTCGTCTGTGCTGACCTCTCAGAGCTTAATTTGACGGATTTCTTTAGAAAGTGTACGGTGGGTCTTAACTCCTTCCTACCAATGTACCGTTTAGATGCTTGTGAACATGTTAATAATAATGAAGGACTCCTAAGGTGAAATGAAATATCAGTGCGTGTACACAGTAGACAGGGTGACTGAATGGGTTGACTGCTTGTTTTCTATGTGGTTAAGTTGGCAAAGCCAAGTCCAATTCATCGAAATAGTCCCAGTTATAAAAAAAGGCTACCTTTGTCACTACCTAGCCTGGTTGGTACTCAGCATTACTAGGCTACGGCCAAGCGCAGTGAAATTCAATCATCTGATATTGAAATGTGTTCCTCTTACTCGATGAATAGAAATAAATAGATAAATTAAACAAGACTTTTTCAGGAGCAATTTAGGAGAATACAGTTTCATAATTGTCCGGTAGAGGCGCCACCATCAGAACAAGCCGCAGTAAAATCGTACATGGTTTCGATTGATTGGTGGTTGTTTTACGCCGTGTCGGCAGCATAGGTCATATTCACGGCGAGGTACATGTTTTCATTTGAATGAATAATTGATAAATATTCTTTTAAATCTCATAATAAATCATAGAGTCGATTTGTATTTTGTTTCTTGTTGTAAATGATTTTTCGCTTCAGCTAATATTGGTATTTTGTTCAGGGCCGGGGGCACTGGTTTTATAAGCTGTATATTTTGTATGCATGTGTAAGTAATGTTGTTTTTGGGGAGTTTTCAGACGCATTGGTGCACTGAAGCCTGCAAATCTGCACCACTGAATCGGCACTGCCGAAAGCGGTCCCATGTGGTCGGGAGTTGGCTTCCGAAGGGTAGTGGTCAGAGAAATTGGGGGGGGGGGGTGAGGGGTGAGGGGGGGGCGGAGGAAGAAAAAAGGCAGCCTAAGAGCCCAACCACAGTCTTCTGAGAGGGCCGGGGGAGGTTGGGTGGTTGGTGTAGTTTTACGCCCCAGTAAGACGCTAGGCCATATCAGGAATTACACCGACTTGTGACAGCGTGCACTCATAACAACTTTATAGTGCTGCCCCACTGGGAAATTAGGCCACCAGCACCATGACCTGATGTCCCACACAGTCACATTATCCTGACACTGTGCACCCAGTCCATGTCCTGACCTCATAGCGCCAAGCGCCAAGAAGCAACAGGTAACTATTTTATAAGTCATTCGTTTGACTCGACCAGGATCCAAAATTCAGTCCCTCCAGATTCACCGGTATGCACAGTAAGTCCGGCCAAGGCCAGGGGAAGAAGTGAAGTGAGGATGGGATTAGTTAGGCAATGGGTGGGGGTACCTGTTAGTTGTTAGTGAAAATTAGTGGTTAGTTGGTAATGGTGTCAAGTCAACTATAGCGATAAGGTGGGGCCTGCCTAGCCATTTTTTATGTTGCTCTTTGTACTCCTCCCGCCTTCCTGCTGTGCCCATATATACTAGATATTAACCCGAGATACATAGATAAATAGGTGTTTTACATCCAGCAATATCCCCCCCCCCCACCCTGTTCCAGTACCTCCTTGGTGATAAATATGGTGGAACATGCCTGAAATACTTCAGACATTCCACACATTCTACACATCCCACCCGGCCTCTGACCCTGAATGTCTCACCTACTCCGGCTCCTATCGTCACCCTACCTCTGTCACTTCCGGAAACTCACGCTTCACACCTGACATCCTATCTACACCTGAGATCCTATCTACACCCTACACCCCACACCCACTCCCCACACCTCACACCCCACATCCCACACCCTACACCTCACTCCCCACATCCACTCTCTCCTCAGTGCCCATGTACAACCCCAACCACACACCACACGTATATCCCTCCTCCTGACATCCTATCTACACCCCACATCCCACACCCCACAACTCACACCGCACACCCCTCACCCCACATCCTTCACCTCACATCCACTCTCTCCTCAGTGCCCATGTACAACCCCAACCCAACACCACACTCTCCCCCTACTGGCATCCTGTCTACACCCACATCCCAGCCCATTCTCTTCCCCCACATCCCAATTCCCACATTACACCTATGTCCAAACCACCACACCCCACGTCATGCCCCAACCCCATATCACAGCTATGCCCTAGCTCCACTTGACAGTTATACCCCTCCTCGTATTTATCCACCATCACACCTACACACACCCATCCCCTCGTCACCCCTCCACCCCAACCCTTCCCACACATCGACTACTGCAACTACACATCCTGTAGACCCCTCCTCCACACACACATAATACCCTCCCCACCCTTCCACACCCATCTCCACACCTCTGTTTGTCCCCCCCTCCCATCTGCATCCATCAGGGGCAGAGTTCATAATCCATCCACACGACTGTGTACTCGATGGTAGGGCCATATTTGGGTAGCGGCACCACCTTGCCATGGCCACCGTATGTAGCTGCCTCAGAAATCCATTCACTGTCAGTGCTTACATAGCTTGTTATCTGCCCTAGCCAAAATGTCGTCTGCTGTCAGCTGTCAATGGAAGTTCATCCATTTAACAAATGGAGATCAATTGTCGGCATTACTGTTCACCTCTTGCCGCCTTAGTGAAGGCAGCCAGTATATATATATATATATATATATGTATGTATATATATATATATGTATATATATATATATATATATATATATATATATATGTATATATATATGTATATATATGTACATATATATATATATATATATATATATATATGTTTGTATATCGAGATATATTGTTAGCTTAGTGTGATACCAAAGGATTTTACATGAGTATTGAGCGATTCAAACTCGAAATCATGCCAATAAATTCTTTATTAAATTACTCTAATTCTCAAACTTAAGCCATTTTAATATGTCGAAATTTAAATTTGTGAGTATATTTCTAAATTAAATAATCGGCATGCCACCTTCCAATTCTTAGTCATTTTGCGTTGTAGAAACTGAAATTTAACTTGATGTAGTCCAAGCCTATCAATTTGTACACATGCAAGCAAAGTAGCCAGAATACCAGAAACCGATCTACGGTCGAACTTAACCAGACGAGGCAAGCCATTTGCATTGTAATTGATATAAGTGTATAACCGTAGAGAATGCGTTGTCAACCGTATTTATGCATTGAATATATATATATATATATCTAAATATATAATATATGTATATATATATAGACAGAGAGTTAGTGGAATAATGGCGGCCTGTCTGCTAGTGTAGTGCCTACTATGGGGCTGAATGCTCGTCCAAGGGGTGCGCTCATAGATTTTTAATTTGAAAAATGGTATCGTATTTTGACTAGTGGTCAGAGGCCTGACTAGTGGGCAGTGGCCTGACTAGTAGGCAGAGACCTATATGTGTGTGGAGGAGGGGTCTGCGGGATGTGTAGGTACAGTAGTCGATATGCGGAAAGGGTTTGGGTGGAGCGGTGAGGAGGGGACAGATGTGTGTATAGGTGTGAGGGTGAATATGTGGTTATGTGAGATGTGGAGGTCGGGGTGTCAGAGACCTGACAAGTAGGCAGTGACCTACCGAGTAGGCATGGGCCTAACTAGTAGGCAGGGACCCGACAAGTAGGGAGGGGCCTGACTAGTAGGCAGTGGCCTGAGTAGTAGGCAGTGGCCTGAGTAGTAGGCAGGGGCCTGACTAGTAGGCAGGGGCCTGACTAGTAAGCAGGGGCCTGACTAGTATGCAGTGGCCTGACTAGTAGGCAGGGGCCTGTCTAGTAGTCAGTGACCTGACTAGTAGGCAGATACCTGACTAGTAGGCAGAGACCTGACTAGTAGGCAGTGAGCTAACTAGTAGTCAGTGGCCAGGCTAATGATCAGCAGCCTGACTAGTGGCCATGGGCCTGAATAATGGCTAGCTGGACACCGATGTTCCTACTTCGGAAGTGATGTAGTTGATTGAGTTCAAACAAACTGTGTTAAGACATAACCTTGTCTACAAAGTGAAACCATTTCTGATGAAATTCATGCATTTCAAAGTTTTGCTGGTGATCGGGGTAGGCAAGATCAGTGCATGAACTGGTGGGTAAAGGCGGAGGGTCAATCGCACCCAAATCTATTTCGGATTATTGGATTTGTTTTGTATTTACAAAGCCCCCCTCTCCATAGGATCATAACCCTATTCCCAGCAGTCGATGCCTTTGGTCGACACTACATGTGTGCGTGATATAGGCTTGGACTGCTTAGATGAAAGTCATCAAACTGAAATTCCTGAAAGCTGCCTCAGCCGAATGAACCACTTGTCACAGCATATGTCAACAATCATGTATTAACAAGTATCGGCTTGTGTGGTATACAGACAGACATTCGCCATCGGGTTGTGTTGTATGCGGACTTATATTCACCATCGGCTTGTGTGGCATGCGGACAGACATTTGCCATTGGCTTGTGTGGTATGAAGACAGACATTCGCCATCGGTCTGTGTGGTATGCGGACAGACATTCGCCATCGGCTTGTGTGGTATGTGGACATACATTTGCCATCGGCTTGAGTGGTATGCGGACAGACAGACACCATCAGCTTGTGTGGTATGGTGACATACATTTGCCATCGGCTTGTGTGGTATGCGGACAGACATTTGCTATCTATTTGTGTGGTATGAGGACAGACATTCGCCATCGGCTTGTGTGGTATGCAGACAGACATTCGCCATCACCTTGTGTGGTATGCGGACAGACATTCACCATCGGCTTGTGTGGTATGTGGACAGACATTTGCCATCAGCTTGTGTGGTATGTGGACATACATTCGCCATCAGCTTGTGTGGTATGGGGACAGACATTCACCATCAGGTTATGTGGTATGCAGACAGACATTTGCCAATGCTTTGAATGGAAGATAAATGAGCGGGAAGGAATTCACTATGTCTTAGGTGTAGTGCTCATGCGTCCCAGTAACTGCCCTGGGGTTGGTAGTCAGCCATGTGGAGAAGCGGTAAGAGTGGTCTGCTTATCCACTGCTGACTTGGTAGGTCTATATAAGCCTGTATCAGAGAGGATGTCCACGGCACCTCACTTCCCCAGCTCGTCACCCGACCAGATACTGGCGAGCTTAAACATTGTGGAACTATATATATCAGATGAGAAGTAGTGTTTCTAATGTGACATTGATGTTATGGACCAGATAGAGGTGTACTTGGATTCAGGTTAGCAGCATATAATATTTCTGAATGCCCGGCCATCTGAGCACCAGATAATACCACAAAACTCTTCCCAGATGCGTTCTGACAACCGTCTGTCAGTTCACATCTGATGCCCCTCTCAAACAAACTCATTAGGAAGAAAAGGAAGACAGGTCACGAAAGATTGACAGTGAAGAAGTTGTGCTTTATTGGCATCAACTCCTGTTCACCTACTAGTGACCTATCACCCTGACCTCTTACCTTCTGTCCACACCAAGCCTCATTACTCTAGTTAGGATGTATCAGAATCAGTGCCTACAGCCCATTGAACAGGAGTCCCATGGTTGTTGCACACAGCTCAGTTTGTATATATGAAAGGTGGTAGCATCAGACAGAGTGTCTGGGTACTTGCCCAAGAGAGAGTGTGTCTCACTCAAGAGTCAGGAGTAGAGTGTGTTGCCCAGTGTGTCTGGAGCAGTGTCTAGAATAATCAACATCAAAGTGAGGCTAGTGTGGTCAGGTGGGGCATGGGGGTGCAGGGGACTGGACCTCCCACAGCCCACAGCCAGCCAATCAGGCACCCTCCACAGCCTGGGAGGTGATCCCCCCCCTCCCCCCATGGGCAGTGGTCACCCAACCCAGGTACAGGTGGTGTACATAATGTATGCAGTATGTCTGGTGTGCTGGCCCATTGGCCCTATGGTAACCGGTAGTTGCAGACAGTTACAACAAAATATATATATTAAAAATGTCCTTTTCCTCCACTTGCATCCTTTCTGGTGCATAGAGGGAACATTTCACCAAACATTAACTGTCTCTTATATAGGAATATCTCGTCATAATCTTGGGCACTATGCACTAAGATATGTCTCCCATGTCACACAGCGAGTGGGGCACCCAACTTCTTTTCTATTACATAACCTTGGTCTCCACTCCGTCGCCCGAGGATAATAATGCTCTCTGCCAATATATAATTCCGAACCGAAAATCCGTATATTTTTACAAGCAGACAAGGAAGATATAACTAACACAAGCACTCGGCTAGTTAGGCTCAGTGAGGGATGGCACACCGATGCACCATACTGTGACATTTACTTATTTGATTTGAAGTTCCTTGTGGATAGCCTATTATATTTCACTACTCTCTCATTCTGAATCCCCCGTCTCACCCCACCCGTCCCAACCCTCCCATTGCCTTCATTGGTACACACCACAGAGATCACCTTTTTACAATTTGTAAAATTTGTATTGAGGCTGTATTTATACTGTCCATAGCATATAAGCCTGGGTACCCAGGCTTGTTTTCAATGCTGGTCAGTTGTAGTGTTGGTGTTATCTTACCACACAGTAGCTGCTGATAGGTTATTTGATTGCCTGCATTTCAGTAGCAGATAAATAATTGGTTGGTATGGTTAGTAGCCTATGTTATTTTTTTTTTATTTTCTTGGCATATATGTATTTTATTTTGTTCTACTCTTAGTACTAGACTAGCCTACTCTTATTTACATATCATAGGCTTGCACACATTTGCGCTTTCTCTACTTAATGTATTGTAACAGGCCAATGCAATCCACATCTGTACTATGCATTCATAGAGCAGGCTCATTTGTTAATAGTTTGGACGGGGGCTGCTATGTTTTAGCGCAATTCCATCACTACTGTAAGCGCCCTTCAAGAATCCTTATAACTATGCAGTAGGAGGGTATGCACGACATGGCTCTGGGAACGACTGGGCAGAGTGAGAGCAGTGACTAAGGGAATATGGCACAAAGGGGTGATAGTATTAACAGGTAGTACCATTAGAGTGAATAAGCCTTTTCCATCGAGTATACCGCGCAGTGTGCTGCTACCCAGTCCATTAGCAGAGGCGCAGTCACCCGATTTAGCAGATTTCTCAAATATAGCAAAATAACCCCAATCTCCCACTTTCCTGATTGTAATGTGTAATCTCCTGCCAAAGAATCACTTTCACAAAATAATTATCCATATTTTTTGTCAAGATGCATCAGAGTGCCTATTCTGTATCATTTTCCACCTCAAGATCCTCCTCCCCCCCCAACCCCCTTCAGCCAATCTATTCATCCATTTCCATAATTTGTGTATTAGGCAGATCTCCTTAGTCACACACTTATCTACTTGGCACCTCTGCCTTAGTTATTGCCATTGCCGTCATAACATAGGTTGATGGATTAGCCGTGCTTCTTGCTCATAACCATTTCGTCGGAGACAATTTCTTCACTAATTTATACCCAAACTAGTTAATAGGGGATTGTCATGTTGGTTGCCCCACATTAGCCTATTTACTTGAATCTCAGCGAGTTTGCTGCCAATATAATTTGACCTATTGGCACAGTTTCTATTGTTAGCCAACGTCCATTAAGAAAGGGTTTATGAGTGTCCTTGACCTTGGAACAACTATTAGACCTGAGTGTATGACTGGTGACTTGCAATGCCGACCAGGAGCCAACTGATGTAATGTGTTGCATAACACCCTCAGCATGATTGCTTTGCTTTGTGCTTGTAGCAATTACTCATATCAAACTTGACTGGCATATGTGTACGTACATTAGTCTAAGGTAAATTGTCATCATAAGTTAAACTTACCTGAGTTTCTTAGTGGGTTTGTTTGTGATTAGATTGTGTTTACACATTTATTACTCTGAATAAAACAAACATCAGTGTTGAAACTATATGTGAAACGTTGCTGACAGGTCTGAATTGAAAACATTTGTGAGACTACCGATTATTCATCCCATATGATGTTGGATTATTTGTTTGTTGATGTTTTGCGTCCTGACAAAATCTACTGTCATATCAGTACGATCATGTTGGAAATATCGGTTCTTGTGACATGACCAAAGTTGACCAATTATAGATAGTTGATGGATCTGCCCCAATTAAACTGATCATGAGTGTTCTCTGAATGTTCACTGTAAAGATTGGGTCAACACTAAAGGGTGAAATGGCCTTAGATGTTGCCAGGACGTAAAACTCCAACAAACAACCTAAAAGCTGTCCTGCTGAACACCAAGAGGTGATTCAGATCTGATATAGGTTCCGGGGTAGTACATCGTCCAGATCGATTTCCACAGATGGTGTGTTTTCTGAGTAGACACCTAATGGCTATGGACAGTCTTGTGCACATGACCCGTCTGTGTTATCGAGGTCGGCTTGTACTTACAGCAAGATGCAGTTCAGGGCTTGGCAGGAAGGCGATCGAAATGTGTTGATTCAGCACAATGTGAGTTAGTGCAAGTCTTTAAACCCCTTCACACGCATTGTGATTGTCTACTCACCTGGCTGGGCGACGCGTCAGACAAACGGCAGGTGTGGCCGGTGTCAGAGCCTTCAGGGGTAAACAGTTCGAACTCGCAACTCGCTATGATATCGGCATGGCTGCACCCGCATCTTCCCTACCACTGCTGTCTGGCAATACACGTTAGCATGTGGATACCAGTATGCGCATCGGTGACCCTTATAGTGTAAGTTTGTTGATATATGTTAAGGTATGTCAATATGTTCCATTCATTTATAGGGGATGACATATATTCACTCTCGCCATGAATATGGCCATAGTTGCCGACATGGAGTAAAAAAAAAAAAAAATCACTCACTCATACATATATTCTCTGGAATTTCCAAATAAATAGAACTTACAAGGTTATCAATCACTTACCGAAAAACATCGTGCTTACATGACCTTAGATGTTGCCAGGACGTACAAATTCACTATGACCAACTAACTTACCGAAAATAATTCAACCTCATTCTCATTTTGGATATTTAAACTGAGACACCATATAGAACCGTTGGGAATCAAATGTACCCAAATGCAATTCTGGAATAGCTAGACTCTCCGACTAAAGTCAAACCATTGATGGTGAATCTGCTAAAACGCAATAGTGTCCAGTTAAGAAGCAGTTTGCTGCCGACTTACACACAACGCAGAAGTGCAGACGCTGCAATCATGGTGTTGATTAAATTAATCAGATGTCCGCATAACCCGGCATGCATTGCGCCCAGCCGGCTCCCCGGGTGTCGTAAACAACGGGTCACGTTGCGCCTGTCACCGCTCACCCGACTCACGTCACTCACGTCATTGACGCATCGCTGTCAGGCAATAGGGAGCCGCCATTGGTGACTATTTATACCATGTGACATGATGTCAACACCTTCCCAGCAGCCTTCCTTACCTGCTCCGTTTCTACCACCCTGCCCACCTGCGCTCATCCACAGGGGCACGTGTTACAAAGAGTTCGCCGATCGGCGCGCTGAAAAATAATGAATATGTACACATGTTTATACATTTGTGACCGGCCATGGCAAATGACCGGTAAGCTGAAGGGACTGCTATTATAAATAGCTAATTTTATTTAAATATTAGAAGTGAACACATGCAAAATTAATGTTAGCATGTGAAAATGCTCTACATAATGGGCTTCAGATTTGTTTGTTTGTTGAGATTTTGCGTCCTACAAACATCTAAGGTTATATCAGGACGGGTACTGACTTGTAACAGGAGCACTCGTGGTGACTTTATAGTGTTGCCCCATTGGAAGATCAGACCACTGGCACCATAACCAGTCCTTGCCCTATCCTAATAACGCTGAGCATCAGGCTAGATAGCTACAAGTATCAATTTTGTAAGTCATGGGTTTGACTCGACCGGAATTCGAACACTCGCCCTAACACACGAGAAGCCTGTGCACTACCGAATCGGCGACCGCGTCCGGTAAATAATACGCTTAAGAAATAACGATAGAAATGAATAGCATTTATTTTTGTCAATCTGCTTTTATCTTCTAAAAACTAACATATGTCGGAAGATGGTATCATTTATCTCAAAAGACATAGGTAGAAACGGTTACAAATTTGTCAAAAGGTGGTATCATTTATCTCAAAAGACATCGGTAGAAACAGTTACAAGAGGTGGTACAACTCAGATGTCCTCAGGCATTGTAACATATGTAAATCTGTACATCTCAGCAGGACGAGTCCCTACCGCTGTACACTGTCACGTGACCGTTCCCAGCCTGCTGTGAACCCAGATATTGCTAGCATCAAAAAGAAGCAATCAATCAGCTGGTGATGTGCGCACCCCCGTGTAGAAACACCAAATGGGATCCAGATGAAGTTCTAGCGTCACTTGTACCTGTGCATTACCATGCAAGTACTTAATAGAATAATACATGCATTTGGATAATCTCATTTGTAAATTATTAGTCAACGCATATTGTCTCCGGAAGACCACTGATACTGTGCAAGCGCGGGGTTTCATTCACTGAATAAATACTTTTATGACGGAAATAAACTGAGTCAGTCACATCGAATCGCAGATGTGTGTACGACGCTTAGTGAAATCTGACAACATGGGTGACCTTGTGGTCATGACACTTGCCGTTAAATGAAAACAACGCGGTCCTTACACACTGGACATGTGGTCCTCCTCCGTACTCCATGGTGACACTGACAGTTATGATGTTGGTCCAAGTATGATCAAGCCCACTGAGACAACAAGGGGTGTATTTACCAAACAGCACTGAGATGAATAGATACCACGTCCACTGAAGCGGACCGGACTTTGCTTACATGTCGGGTCGGGTGAGATCCGATATGGGAGGCGTGCTAATAGGCAATAGATGGGGTTGTGACGTATGCTTGTAGAATATGTGATTAATGGACCTTCCGCAGCGGCTTGGGTGACATCACACTCCAGTTTGAACAGCGACTGATGAAGCCTGGGTGTAATTAATTGCAGGAGGGTAGGCGGTCTTGTTTTGTCTATATTTGGCCAGGTCGACATGCGCAATATCAAAACGTCATTTACAGGCAGAGTCGGATGAAAGCATCACATGTGATCAACCAGAGCACTTGTCCATGCACATTGCTTGGCATGTCGTACTGGATGTACAAGAGGAAGAACGTGTGTTAAAAGACGGTATTGTCGTACTGGACAAGAGGAAGAATGTGTGTTAAAAGACGGTATTGTCGCACTGGACAAGAGGAAGAATGTGTGTTAAAAGACGGTATTGTTGTACTGGACAAGAGGAAGAACGTGTGTTAAAAGACGGTATTGTTGTACTGGACAAGAGGAAGAAGGTGTGTTAAAAGACGGTATTGTCGGACTGGACAAGAGGAAGAATGTGTGTTAAAAGAAGGTATTGTCGGACTGGACAAGAGGAAGAATGTGTGTTAAAAGACGGTATTGTCGGACTGGACAAGAGGAAGAATATGTGTGAAAAGACGGTATTGTCGGACTGGACAAGAGGAAGAACGTGTGTTAAAAGACGGTATTGTCGTACTGGACAAGAGGAAGAATGTGTGTTAAAAGACGGTATTGTCAGACTGGACAAGAGGAAGAACGTGTGTTAAAAGACGGTATTGTCGTACTGGACAAGAGGAAGAATGTGTGTTAAAAGACGGTATTGTCGTACTGGACAAGAGGAAGAATGTGTGTTAAAAGACGGTATTGTCGGACTGGACAAGAGGAAGAATATGTGTGAAAAGACGGTATTGTCGTACTGGACAAGAGGAAGAATGTGTGTTAAAAGACGGTATTGTCGGACTGGACAAGAGGAAGAATGTGTGTTAAAAGAAGGTATTGTCGGACTGGACAAGAGGAAGAATGTGTGTTAAAAGACGGTATTGTCGGACTGGACAAGAGGAAGAATATGTGTGAAAAGACGGTATTGTCGGACTGGACAAGAGGAAGAACGTGTGTTAAAAGACGGTATTGTCGGACTGGACAAGAGGAAGAATGTGTGTTAAAAGACAGTATTGTCAGACTGGACAAGAGGAAGAATGTGTGTTAAAAGACGGTATTGTCGGACTGGACAAGAGGAAGAATATGTGTGAAAAGACGGTATTGTTGTACTGGAAAAGAGGAAGAATGTGTGCTAAAAATGGTATTGTCGGACTGGACAAGAGGAAGAATGTGTGTTAAAAGAAGGTATTGTTGTACTGGACAAGAGGAAGAAGGTGTGTTAAAAGACGGTATTGTCATACTGGACAAGAGGAAGAATGTGTGTTAAAAGATGGTATTGTCGTACTGGACAAGAGGAAGAATGTGTGTTAAAAGACGGTATTGTTGTACTGGACAAGAGGAAGAATGTGTGTTAAAAGACGGTATTGTCATACTGGACAAGAGGAAGAATGTGTGTTAAAAGACGGTATTGTCGTACTGGACAAGAGGAAGAATGTGTGTTAAAAGACGGTATTGTTGTACTGGAAAAGAGGAAGAACGTGTGTTAAAAGACGGTATTGTCATACTGGACAAGAGGAAGAATGTGTGTTAAAAGACGGTATTGTTGTACTGGACAAGAGGAAGAATGTGTGTTAAAAGACGGTATTGTTGTACTGGAAAAGAGGAAGAATGTGTGTTAAAAGACGGTATTGTCGTACTGGACAAGAGGAAGAACGTGTGTTAAAAGACGGTATTGTCATACTGGACAAGAGGAAGAATGTGTGTTAAAAGACGGTATTGTTGTACTGGACAAGAGGAAGAATGTGTGTTAAAAGAAGGTATTGTCGGACTGGACAAGAGGAAGAAGGTGTGTTAAAAGACGGTATTGTCATACTGGACAAGAGGAAGAATGTGTGTTAAAAGACGGTATTGTCGGACTGGACAAGAGGAAGAAGGTGTGTTAAAAGACGGTATTGTCGGACTGGACAAGAGGAAGAATGTGTGCTAAAAGATGGTATTGTTGTACTGGACAAGAGGAAGAATGTGTGTTAAAAGACGGTATTGTTGTACTGGACAAGAGGAAGAATGTGTGTTAAAAGAAGGTATTGTCGGACTGGACAAGAGGAAGAAGGTGTGTTAAAAGACGGTATTGTCGGACTGGACAAGAGGAAGAATGTGTGCTAAAAATGGTATTGTTGTACTGGACAAGAGGAAGAATGTGTGTTAAAAGAAGGTATTGTCATACTGGACAAGAGGAAGAATGTGTGTTAAAAGACGGTATTGTCGGACTGGACAAGAGGAAGAAGGTGTGTTAAAAGACGGTATTGTCATACTGGACAAGAGGAAGAATGTGTGTTAAAGGATGGTATTGTCATACTGGACAAGAGGAAGAATGTGTGTTAAAAGATGGTATTGTTGTACTGGAAAAGAGGAAGAACGTGTGTTAAAAGATGGTATTGTTGTACTGGAAAAGAGGAAGAATGTGTGTTAAAAGAAGGTATTGTTGTACTGGAAAAGAGGAAGAATGTGTGTTAAAAGAAGGTATTGTTGTACTGGACAAGAGGAAGAATGTGTGTTAAAAGACGGTATTGTCGGACTGGAAAAGAGGAAGAATGTGTGTTAAAAGACGGCATTTTCATACTGGACAAACCAGACGGGGTGGCCGAATGAGTTAGAGCGTCCGTCTCCCGTGCTGGTAGATCGTGGGGTCGTGGGTTCGAGTCCTGGTCGAGTCAAACCAATGACTTTAAAATTGATACTTGTTGCTTCCTAGCCAGGCGCTCAGCATTATTAGGATAGGGCAAGGACTGGTGTGCTCAGTGTCAGGATAATGTGACTGAGTGGGATACCAGGTCATGGTGCCGGCGGCCTGGTTTCCCAGTGGGACAGCACTATAAAGTCGCCATAAGTGCGCACTGTCACAAGTCGGTACCCGTCCTGATATGACTTTAGATGTTGCTAGGACGTAAAACAACAACAAACAAACATACTGGACAAGAGGAAGAATGTGTGTTAAAAGATGGTATTGTTGTACTGGACAAGAGGAAGAACGTGTGTTAAAAGGCGGTATTGTCATACTGGACAAGAGGAAGAACGTGTGTTAAAAGACGGTATTGTCATACTGGACAAGAGGAAGAACCTGTGTTAAAAGACAGTATTGTCACACTGCACAAGAGGAAGAATGTGTGTTAAAAGATTGTATTGTCATACTGGACAAGAGGAAGAACCTGTGTTAAAAGACAGTATTGTCATACTGGACAAGAGGAAGAATGTGTGTTAAAGGATGGTATTGTCATACTGGACAAGAGGAAGAATGTGTGTTAAAAGACGGCATTGTCATACTGGACAAGAGGAAGAATGTGTGTTAAAAGATGGTATTGTCATACTGGACAAGAGGAAGAATGTGTGTTAAAGGATGGTATTGTCATACTGGACAAGAGGAAGAATGTGTGTTAAAAGACGGCATTGTCATACTGGACAAGAGGAAGAATGTGTGTTAAAAGATGGTATTGTCGTACTGGACAAGAGGAAGAATGTGTGTTAAAAGACGGTATTGTTGTACTGGACAAGAGGAACAATGTGTGTTAAAAGACGGTGTTGTTGTATTGGAAAAGAGGAAGAATGTGTGTTAAAAGACGGTATTGTCGTACTGGACAAGAGGAAGAACGTGTGTTTCTGAGCGTTTTTGTTGTTGCTTTTTGGTTCCTTTGTTTTTTGTTTACTCTGTAAGAAAGGAAGGAACTTTGTTTCTAAATTTGTTGTTCTTTTACGTCACAAATACCAGGCATGTTGCACAACAACAAAACACACTGGGAATCATATTCGCTGCGAGACTGTCCAACAAAACACAAGCTGGCGAGAATGCTGCTTTGGCAGACCTGGGTGCATGCGCACCGTCCACAATCGGAATACATGACTTGACATACGGGTGCACACACATAACAACGGTCCAAGTGGGAGGGTTTGATTTTTTTAGTTTTTTTTATTGAGGTTGTATTTATACTGTGCATAGCATATAAGCCCGGGTACCCAGGCTTGTTTTCAATGCTGGCCAGTTGTAGTGTTGGTGTTATCTTACCACACAGTAGCTGCTGATAAGGTATTTGATTGCCTGCATTTCAGTAGCAGATAGATAATTGGTTGGTATGGTTAGTAGCCTGTGTTAGTTTTTTGACATTTTCTTGGCATATATGCTTTTATTTGTTCTACTCTTATTACTAGACTAGCCTACTGCTATTTACATACCATAGGCTTGTATGTAGCTGTGTGGTGTGTTATCTGGCTACTTTTGGCATGGTTACCTTCCATTCGGCGTCCCGCTGGTGGGCCATGACATATCACATGCCCCTTTGCGGTGCAGCCTAGTGGGGATTTCCTAGCCTGGTTTTTCACAGATATTTTTTGTAAATTTTTAGGTCAGGAATTTGTCGTTCCTTTACTGTTTGGGCATTCCACACCTTGGCAGCCATTTCCAGTTTGCTTCTCTCATGTGATTTTATTTGGCTTCTGGTCTGTTATAGTAGTGGCGCATTATTTGCTCTAGTAGCCCTTTGTGGTTTTGTTAGGAGTTTATTGTTTTGACTATAGCTATATGCTAATGTTTTCAAATGAATTATTCTCCTATTTTCTAGTAATTTCACTTTGGTTATTTTGTGTATGTCATACACAAAAGATGTATGTCATAACTGGAGTGCAGCTTATCTACTCTTAGACAGATTTTTAGGGCTCTGTTCTGCAGTGTTTGCAGTTTTTTTAGTAGTTCTTTTCTCACACCCATGTAGTTTACATCTCCATAATCAAAATAGGGGAGCACCATGCCCTTGAAGATTTTTATTGATATTTCTTGTGTCATGTAGTCTCTTAGCTTTGCAAATAGCTACAGTTAGTGGTTTACTTTTTGGATAATTTTATTTATACATAGGTTGTAGTTTAGTTGGCTGTCCAACTCAAGGCCTAGGTATTTGTAATGGTATACAGGGTGCAGCGATTACAAATGGTTCGAAGCTGAGACCGTCATAGAATTAATCCTCTCACTAATGAAGACTTAGTATTCTGACTCACACTAGTCTATACACTCATGTCTTTTGTTTGTTGCACAAATCCCCAGTTACTTTGCTATTTGATGTGGAACTCTATTCTAGTAACCTCAGATGGTTCTAGTGTCATTCGGCCGAACAGAAGGCTTAATACTTTGGTGGTGTATTACACCCTAACAAGATTTGATGTAGTATCAAGATATGTACAACTTTGTAACAGCAGGCACTCTTCCCGACTGTTTTTATGCTGACTAACTGGGATGCCATGCCCACAGCACTATGATCCGATATCCAAGTCACTCACATTATCCCGACGCTGACCAAACTAGTCGTGGCTTTATGCTAATAATTTGGAGCACCAGACCAAAAATAAAGGTCGTAACGTTTAACTATGCCGGGATTTCAAAGGAACCCTACCACACTGGAAGTCAGCCAATGCTCTCAACGATTCGGGGATCCCACCCGGCAAGCAGAAGGTACCCCAGTAGTAAAGCACCAAGTAGGCAACAACATCACATGCCCCTCTAGTAAAGCACCAAGTAGGCAACAACATCACTTGCCCCTCACGTAAAGCACCAAGTAGGCAACAACATCACATGCCCCTCTAGTAAAGCACCAAGTAGGCAGCAATATCACATGCCTCTCTAGTAAAGCACCAAGTAGGCAACAACATCACATTCCCCTCTAGTAATGTGCCAAGTAGGCAACAACATCACATGCCCCTCTAGTAAAGCAACAAGTAGACAACAACATCACATTCCCCTCTAGTAATGCGCCAAGTAGGCAACAACATTGCATTCCCCTCTAGTAAAGCACCAAGTAGGCAACAACATCACATTCCCCTCTAGTAAAGCACCAAGTAGGCAACAACATTGCATGCCCCTCTAGTAAAGCACCAAGTAGGCAACAACATCATATGCCCCTCTAGTAGAGAACCAAGTAGGCAACATCACATGCCCCTGGAGTAAAGCAACAAATAGGCAACAACATTGCATTCCCCTCTAGTAAAGCACCAAGTAGGCAACAACATTGCATTTCCCTCTAGTAAAGCAACAAATAGGCAACAGTATCACATGCCCCTCTACTAAGGCACCAAATAGGCAACAACATCACATGCCCCTCTAGTAAAGCAACAAGTAGGCAACAACATCACATGCCCCTCTAGTAAAGCAACAAGTAGGCAACATTACATGCCCCTCTAGTAAAGCACCAAGTAGGCAACAACATTGCATTTCCCTCTAGTAAAGGACCAAGTAGGCAACATTATCACATTCCCCTCTACTAAGGCACCAAGTAGGCAACAACATCACATGCCCCTCTAGTAAAGCACCAAGTAGGCAACATCACATTCCCCTCTAGTAAAGCACCAAGTAGGCAACAACATCACATGCCCCTCTAGTAAAGCACCAAGTAAGCAACAACATCACATGCCTCTCTAGTAAAACACCAAGTAGGCAACAGTGTCACACACCCCTCTAGTAAAACAACATGTGGGCAGCAACATCACATGCCCCTCTAGTAAGGAACCAAGTAGGCAACAACATCACATCACAAGTGCCTGCCTGAGGAGATCTGCAGCCGGCAGTTTTGCGCCTGGGCGTGGGAGTGTGGGTGGTGGGATGGGTGTGTCCCCCTGGCGGGCTGTCTAGTTCTCCACTCGGACACAAGGTGGCACATTTAACTGGTCGTCCGGGACCACCGATCCCTCACCTTCACCGCCCCCTCCACTACTCCACCTCCCCCACAGACACAAACAAGACACGCACCACACTCGCACCTTCCCATATATTGCGTGATACCTCCAGACAAATTGTACTCGTTTATGGCATTCCAGCACCCAGCATGCAGCGGGGCACGGTCATGTCACACCTGGGGTGGAGGGGGGAGGGAAGCATGGGGCGAGCTGGGGAATGGGGTCACGTGGGGAGGGTCCGGTGTCACGAGGATCTGTGTGTGTGTGGGGGGAGGGTGCGGGGCTGGGGGGCGGGGAAGGGGCTGTCTGTCTCCCAAGGGCAGGCGGAGGGGAGGATTGCAAGGAGAGGAGCAGGGTGACCATGGGTCCAAGTATGGATGCGGAGGAGCTGAGTGCCGGTGTCACAGTTTCCGCCCTCCACCAGTTTCCTCCCTCCGCATACACTCAAATGCATTATCAATGGCCGTGAGCTATCTTCATACAGAAAAAGTGAAATATCTCTAAAACCACACCACCTAGAAACAAATCGCTTGGTCCACATATAGAAAATATCTTCACCAAAAAGATTTAAATTTATAAGGTTAGGGTTCTTGATTTCTATTAATTTTGAATAAAACTAATGTTTTGCACTGTGCGTACCGTCAAACTCAAGGCATTGTAAATGGTCATGAGCAATCTTCATACAGAAAATACAGAAAAAGTTAAATATCTCTGAAAACACACCACCTAGAAATAAATCGCTTGGTACACATATAGAACACATCTTTACCAAAAACAGTATATTAAATTTATAAGGTTAGTGACGATGCTGTTCGATTTTGACACATGCGCAGAAGCGATGTGGAGGGCGGAAACTGGTGGAAGGTGGAAACTGCGACACCAGTCAGGAGTCATGCTGTCATTACTGGCACTGGCTGGAAAGTATTCGCCTACTACTGCAAGCAGAATGTAGCAAACTCTGTTATGTTCTAAGTGAACCAGGCAGGAAGATCACCAATTAGCATGTTTCCTGTGTTTTTGTTCCAAATCGTCCATCTGGATATTGACATATAAAATGAGGGATTCTGAATTTTACATGTAGTCCTTACATGACTACTCACTCTATGTTAACATATGTCAGTATCTATGGGTGATATGTAGGAGAAAATCTATATGTGTGTTGTAACTTCGGAAATTCGATGTTTTCCACGGATTTTGCAGCTTTAAAGTTAGAAGCAGTAAAAGACTTTGTAGCTTTCTCCTCTCTGGTAAATTATTTATTTATTTGAATAATTGTTTATATTTTCCAGCACTGAGACTCGGGACTTCCGGTCATTCGAAAATACAGGTAATGTACACATACTTTAAGTTAAAGTAGGTATCCCAAGTGCCTTGCCAATCCACCGATAATCTGTGTGTGGAGGCTTAAAATTCATCATTTTCAATCTGTTGGTGAAGTTTTTCACCAATTGAAATAAAATCTAAAGCAAAATAAAGCTTCATATTTCTTCTTTCTAATAGTACCATCCACATTAGGATATGACTTTGATCAGCTACAGAAAATCAATGCTTTGTCATGTCCATTTATGTAGAAAACCACCTTTTGTTTCATCTAACTTATACATGAAATTTTACACTGCTTCTTCAAACCTCTGGCGCCCATTCACCAGAGCTAGCATCATCATACGAATGATATCATTTTGTTGCCAATAATACTACAGGCCATATAGTCATAATTTGTACTTGAATAAATTCTTTGTCCATCTATTTTAAATTTTAATTTAAAATGTTCAATTAACCACCATTTCTGAACCGAATAATGGATAACTTAGGTTTTTACATGAAAATAAAGATCCTTTTTTTCTTTAAAAAGAAAGAAGTTAATCATGACTCTTAGCAATGCATGGTGTGAAGGCATAAATTTGAGACAAAATAAATGTTGGCTCTACTTAATAATTGAATGCTAAAGTTGTTATGCAATGTGCCAGTTGTTATGCAATGTGCCATAAACACAGTGCCCACACACACACAGGGTTTGAAAACATATTTTTTTTAAACATTCACATCTATCAAATTGTAGTGTATGTAACATAAACAGAAAGAACATATTGAAGGTGGTACAGTGTGAAATTTTCATGCAATTATCTTGTACGGGTGCTTTTCTGTACCAAATAAGCCTGCTCAAAGTTGGGCATTTCCTTTTACGGGATTTTATCCCTTGTCAAATTGAGCTCTGGACCATTTTAAACCTATTTTTGTAAGCTATTCCCAAGCATATGTAGTCCTGAAAAAAAATAGCAATGACAAGACTCATCAGTAGGTTAAGGATAAATCAGAATAATATAATATGGGTGCCAATTCTTTCCACAACCAAGCCCCCAAAAGTGGTCCAAAGCGAAATTTGGAAATTGGTGAAATTAAGAAAAATTGTATTTCGCGCATTTTTGAAGATGTATATCTTGAAATGTAACCACATCAGACCCCTGGATCTTTTTATTCTCATTATATAGGCCATGGATTTGAAGGAAAAAATACAGAAAGTCTGATAGGGTGGTTAATTTTAATTCTTGGGGGCATCAAAAATGCTATCTTTTTAGTTTTGGGTGGGACCAATTAAGTAACAACCTAAAAAAGTCCATATCTTCTTTAATATTAGAGCGATTTTCACAAATGAAGTGTCATTTTATTTCAAATTAAATATACTATCAGGTGAAATCCATTAAATCAAGCTCCAAACTACTTTTGAAAATCACTTGGGATACCTACTTTAAGCACTAGTGTCTGTAATTTCCGATTAGCATTGGGAATGATAATATAATGCATCATTTTATTGAGTCGGCTGGGTGGAACAGATGGCTTTGGTGGATAAGCACTGGTTAAATTTGATTATTGTTTGAGTAGGGCAAGGTGGTTGGTTAGGAAAAGGATGGTCTTCTGCAAAACTGTGGTTCCTATATGACGGGCCTTCTTCGTAGCTTGCTACCCCACATATATCAACCCCACATCTATCAGGCAGCAATACCTACCTCCCTTCGTAGCACAACCCGGCAGGTCCCACTTTGCCGAATACCTTCCCAGAGCACTTAAAGAAATAATGATCTCTTGACAAATGTTACTGTCCTTAAAAGTTGCCTGTTTAAACATACAGCTGCTTAATTCGATGAAAGCGTCATATGTTGAATATCAAAACGGTTTGACTTTCTGGTATCCTGTAATCAAAGGGACATTCAAATAAAAAAAAACACCAGTTTTGATCATGATGCATTGTTCATGTACGACCGGGCTTCGCTGAGCAGAGGGGTTGTTGAATATAGGGTCCTCTGCTATGTAATGTAAAGAATTTATGCAAATATAAGAAACGGAAGGTATAATAAATGTACTTCACGAGTATGTTTATATAACAATTACAAATTTCGATCCATGTACTAGGTCTCTGTATAATCATCGTATTATGATTACCGAAGATTTGTTATAAGTTTTAGCTGGCTTGTGGTTTGCAATGTATGGGATTCATTTAGTTTTAATGTTTTGGAAATATCGGTCAAGCATACACATTGAGAGAGACCTAATGAGATGATATTCAGTGCATTTTTCTAGTTTTTCAAAGTTTGAACATTATAAAAATGGTTAATTCAATTGAAGTATTGTTCCATTGGTTTCTATGCAAAACATCACCCATCGGCTTTGTTTTGCCAACCAGGGTCATTCTGGGTGCGAGTCACGTGACAGTGACGTCACCGGTCAGTGTGTCTACACCGAGCTTCAGCTAGTAATACTCTCTCGGTCCGTCCTCGATATCAACAATACGCCGAGTGTTTGTCTGCCTGTATGACCTATTTTGATGGCGTGCCTTACAGAGTTAGTGCACAGGTAATTCACATTTAGCTGAAAACATCCTGTTGAAGACCGGCCGAACCACTATGTTGATTACCACTGCAATGAATCCCGCCTTACCAATACGTCACCTAGGCTACACGTTCTCCATTTTTGACAAATAAATTTAAATATATGGACAAAGTTCAGCCACCTCCCTATTTATATTTACATCGTCGACTATATGTGGTGGGATGATGCAATTTTGGGGGGCTACTGTTTATGTCTTTCATGTAATTTCATTCTGAAACTATGTTTGAGGTTTCGTTTGGTTTGGTAAATGTTAGTGAGACCAAATCACCTTGAGCGGGTGCAGAGGGTGAATTATTGGAAAGCAAACTGCTTCACAGCACGCAGAATAGGAACGATGTAGTATGTGTTCTATCCATCAGCACTGTAGTAAACGTACAACCATTTGAAATGTACGGCTCTGTAAAGGCATTATGTAAATATTTGCCATACCTGTACTTGTAGTCCCAGGCTTGCGTTGTTCCAGCAAGGAGCATAGGTGTCCAGAAGGCCAGGACGTTAATGTCCAGAATGGCAGTACTGCGGGGTCGAGTCCTATTATTTAAGTTGTTTAATCAGATTGCTTTGAATTTCTGCCAGTTATATATATATATAACTGGCAGAAATTCAAATTGTAATATTGATATTGAGGGTTATTACGTAATTTGCAATAAGTTAGAGTTATTTTGAATCAATACGGCTAACTTTGGAGATATTTGAATTAAAATCATATGAAATAATATTGCTTCTGGGCAGCATATCCTTGAATGACCTGCAACAGTGACAGGTTCTAGTAAATTGAATTGCTATGGTTTCTATGCGGCAATAAACACGCACTGATTAAATGGCGGTAAGTGCTTTAGTTTAGACAAGTGTATGCTTTCATCGGATTATCCAATTTAAATAGCGGCCTGGTGACCTTCCGCTTCCGCCCAAGGGCACCCAAGCATGCACTCTTGACTGTGATAGTACAGTGAGGACATGCATGAAGCACCGCTTTGGTCCACCTGCCGGCGTGCGTCCGTACCAGCCAGCTTAGGGCAGTGATCTGACGCTAATCTTCAGAAGGCAACCGCAGGCCTAATCTGAGGGTAAGTGTTGAGTAGTATCGGGGGGAAGATGAAAGACAGGAAGTGCACTCATGTCTAACCCACCAGGGGGAAATATACCTCGGCCTGGCCATCCTCATATCGAGACAAACACGAGTTACGTGTCTTGCAACGACACCCGGCAACCATTACTTTGATTACGTCGTGATGGTGATATTTTGACAAACATATATTAATCCTCGAAAGTGGAAGGTTCATTTGATAATAATCCATGGAAAAACAGATATTTATCCCTGAAAGTGGAAGATCCACATTTTAAGTATCATACTTATTAGTACACATTATATTATTCTATAGAAAAACATATTAAAGCACGAAAATGGAAAGTGCATGTTATAATTATCGGTCATTTCACAAGGCTGGTCACATTTCAGAATCATTTCCCAACCGAAACTAACTAATGCAACGTCCCGTTTGATACGAATGCTTAATAGGAACTGATATAATTAATTGGAGTAAGTTGGTTAAAATCATTGTAAGTATTGTGCTGAGTGCAAAGCTCTCAATATTACTAATAACACTTTCAAAATAACAATATCATCGTAGACTACATGGGTCTGCCTGTGTTCATTCGATGTGTGTGGTTGTGAGAAGAACTGTGGAGCCGTTGTTCTCTGGAGCGTGCGGATAGATGGGCATGACACATGGCTGAGTGATTCCTGCCGCCTGTCACATGACCTCATTGGCCAGAAGAAATTGCTCACTGATCTTTGCGCAGGCCGTGACTGTGCGCCGTAGCGTAATAGGAGACTATTAATTTGTTGATGCAGTTAGTGACTACTGTCAAGGCCATTGTCAATTCTCCTTCAAACAATTTCCCATTGACATTGGTTGTATGTGTATATATGTATACATGTAGTAGGATTTTGTATGATATAAGTGTGTGAAGCGACTTGGTCAATATTAGATTACTCCAATTCCCACCAAACTCATAATTAAAGTTGCAGAGTGCAAATGTGTTGAGCTTTGAGTTTCTGACATAATTCATCGATACATATATAATGTTGATCATTACAATGTCCCTCACTTTAGTTAACTTAATAATATGCAGGATCAAAACTCGATATACATCAAAGTATAACTATAACCTTAGTTGTTGCTATGACTACTAGGAGGTGAATGCCAATCATCTAACAGTTAGTTACTATATGTGATGGTCACAAGATGCTTTTAGACAGTTAGGATTACACCCCGTACACCCAAACCCCACCACCCACTCCTAAACCCATTCACCGCCACTCCCCACACCCACATCTCTACACCCTTCCTCCCATCCTGGTGGTGTTAGTTTGATAAAGGTGTGAGTGCAGACCTTTATTAAAATCAAGTAGCCAGAAGCTCCGTTACGCAGTGTGGGCGGTTTTTTTTTCAATTCAATTATTTATTTCTGCCTACATCACCTGTAAATGGAGAGCTGCAGTCAAGTAATGAAAGCAGACTTTGTCGCATCGCGACCAACAGCATGATGATGATGATGACATCACCTGTACATGGACAATCATAAGTATATGTGAATATTAAAGATGACTAGGCATATCATGGATACGGTTAGACTCTAAAGCGACCTAGACGTAAGTAAATATATGTGATGGTCCAAGTACATCTTACTAATACTATTAATGTTTTCACCATTTCCATTAAACACATATATATTTTGACCCAATAAGCCCAATTATATATATAGATATATATAGACTATATATAGGTTATATATAATCGACAAGACTAGTTAATCAAGTACTGATTGTCAATACCAGTAGCAGTTTGTCAATGCCTTTGTTGATTAAGTTCATGCACACTATTAATATATGAGATATAAGATACATATGAAGACGGCTGGACTGAGACTCCGACAGTTCTGACACTAAAGTCACACCAGCTGAATAAACTCACTGCAGGCAGACATACCTGATCCACCATGGGTTGGTTGGTTGTGGGAGTTTTACGTCCTGGGAACACCTAAGGTCATATCAGGATGGGTACTGACTTGTGACAGTGCACAATCATGGTGAATTTATAGTGCTGTCCTTCTGGGAAATCAGGCTGCTGACACCATGACCCGATATCCCACTCAGTCACATACTGATGCGGAGCTAACCAGTAATGGCCCTATCCCATTAATGCTGAGCGCCAGGCTAGGAAGCGACAAGTATCAATTTTATAAGTCATTGGTCTGATTAGACCGGGAAGCGAACTCCTGACCTTCCGCGCGCGAGGCCAGCGCTCTACTGATTCGGCCATGCGCCCGGTCCACCGTGGGACAAGGTTCTCCACACATCAATCTCGCTATACAGAAATACACAAATTAAATTTCACACAAATACTATTTTGACTAGGCAACAACTATTGTATTCACATTGCAAAAGGGTAATTTCTGGAGACATTTATAAATTGCCCTAATAGTGTAGATTACATTATGTTAATTAATAGAGAACCGTAAATTTAAAGTCATAAGTTGTGATACAATAAGATATAAGTTTAAAAAAAACACAATTCGACAAATCCAGTGTACGTTAAACTATTAACTTGGCGTGGGCTAAACTACTGCACCTCCTTATTCGAGACCACGGAGTCGTTGGCAAAAACACAGTATTTGTAGATATATAATACTCTTGGGTAATAACATCACAAACTGCTTGCTCCAATTAGCATCATAGCATCAATTGTAACACTTTTGTGTTACATATATTTGGTACAGTTCACATATATAGGGAATGCAATAGATATGGTGAGAATCGAACCCATGTTTATGCCATTCAATAGGAAAACCTTTTCCCGCTAGGCCGCCTGATATCCCGGAAGAAACAAACATATTTAGGTGTACTCAGTTTCATTGAAGTCTCCAGATGAAATACAACATACAGAGGTAAGCATTGGTAGGTTGATTGCATCAGGGAACCTAGATGGCCTAGTAGTTCGGACGCTTGTAATAATGTTTTGAATGTATATGACTGAAGTTAAGTTCATTCATATGATTGTGAGATAGCCAGGTAGTGCTCGGCCACCACAGAAAGAAAGCAGAGTACTGCAGTCGGTCTTTTTCACAACTGTAAATTCACTTAATTTAACAAAGTTATTTGAACAACTTCAGGGGCACTGGCATTCCGGCCATGCGATATTACAGTTATGTACACAATTAACATGTTCTGATAGACATAACCTGTAATAATACGGCTGCACATCACAGACAAGTAACACTTTGATCAGGATCTATTGAAATAGGCCGGGATTGACGGCGTTGTCAGGGGTTACCTGTGTATCTGGTGGGTGACAATGAACAACACAATGCTCAACGTACACATCATGGTGACGAACAATTGTTGCTGGAGGGTGCTACAAACAAACCTGCGGAACATAGTGCCCAGAGCGGTATTCGAACCTACAGTCTTGCCATGTTAGGGCAGGCATCCTGACCATTGTTCCACCTAGATTGCCCAATGCAAACAATGCGCATATATGTGTACATACACGCACAATATGGCACCTGGTGAGATTTATTTGTTGGGGTTTTGTGCCCTAGCAACAGCTAATGATATATCAGGACGGGTACCACTATTTGACATTGCACACTCATGGTGATTTTATAGTTATGCCCTTATTATTAATGCCAAGCACCAAGCTAGCAAGCGACAAGCATCAATATGTGTGGTGTGACTGAGTCTCAGATTAAAGCTAGGATTCCTTACACGCGGTATGCGGTATGCGAATGAGAATGCGAATGCGGCAAAAAATCGAAAAGCATCTAAGTCAATGGGGGTGATTCCTTACACGCGGTATGCGGCATGCGGCATGCGGCATGCGGCATGCGAATACTGAATCGGTCCATGTACCGATCGGTGCGGCATGCGAATGCGAATGCTGCTGCGTTTGCAGTAGAGAACAGTGGTGAGGAAACCTGACACTGTGTGTGGGTGTGTGTGTGGGTGTGGGTGAAAGGACCCATCCCGTAATCACGCCGCACGCCGCACGCCGCATGCCGCATGCCGCATGCCGCATACCGTGTATAAGGAATCCTAGCTTAAGGCAGCATACCCCATGTACAGGAAGCGAGTGTTCTACCTTGAATGTATACAATGAGAGTAATCAAACCAGGTGCAAGACCATGTCGCACACCCCATCTCCAGGCTAGTCAATAAACAAACAACACTCTCTGTCCAGTGATGGCGCCTTTGGACTCATTGTTTGCGCTCAGCTATGTTGAGAAAATCCTGGCCGCTTAAAATAAAAACATCCCAAAAAACACCCCCTAAAAGCCAAAACCAAAGAAAGCAAAAGGTCAGCAAGCTGATAGTAAAATTATGCTAATTTACGAGTCTTTACAAACTTTAGAAAGTGTCTAGCCGAGAAAACTAACAATAGTAACACCTCAACAATATTGATACTTGTCGCTTCCTAACCTGGCGCTCAGCATTATTTAGGATAGGGCAAGGACTGGTTGGCTCAGTGTCAGGATAATGTGACTGGGTGGGATATCAGATCTTGGTGCTGGCAGCCTGGTTTGCCAGTGGGGCAACACCATATAGTTGCCATGAGTGCACACTGTCACAAGTCGGTACCCGTCCTGATATGACCTTAGATGTTGCTAGGACGTAAAACAACAACAAACAAACCTATATATATATATACATGTATAGTATACATATATACACATGTATCCATATATATATATATCAATACATATACATATATACATAGCTGCATATACACATATATACATATATACACATATGCATGCATATGTATACATATATATATATATACATATATATATACATATGGATACATACATATATATATATATATCCACTTAAGGAGATTGGGCTTCGATGCCATAGTACACACAATGTTGTAGTGTGCTGATGACGCCTGTACAAGATGAATCCTCTGTCAGGCAAAGCTGGGAGATGGCGGCAAGCTTAGTTGCTAGGAGTCTATCCTGACATTGTCTGGCAATCCCTAACGGCAGGGGATTGCGGCGGGTGGCTTTTACTACGGGGTGGTCAGACAGTATAGCACAGTCATCACTGACCTCCACTACCTCTCTCCACCCCTCCTCACAGACATCCTCACATCCCCACATACTCCCCAGCCCTCCCGCAGCACTCCCCAGACACATCCCCACATACTCCCCATCTCTCCCTCAGCACTCCTCAGACACATCACCACACACTCCCCATCCCTCCCTCAGCACTCCTCAGACACATCCCCACACACTCCCCACCCCTCCTTCAGCACTCCTCAGACACATCCCCACACACTCCCCACCCCTCCCTCAGCACTCCTCAGACACATCCCCACACACTCCCCACCCCTCCCTCAGCACTCCTCAGACACATCCCCACATACTCCCCATCCCTCCCTCAGCACTCCTCAGACACATCACCACACACTCCCCATCCCTCCCTCAGCACTCCTCAGACACATCCCCACACACTCCCCACCCCTCCTTCAGCACTCCTCAGACACATCCCCACACACTCCCCACCCCTCCCTCAGCACTCCTCAGACAAATCCCCACACACTCCCCACCCCTCCTTCAGCACTCCTCAGACACATCACCACACACTCCCCACCCCTCCTTCAGCACTCCTTATACACATCCCCACACACTCCCCACTCCTCCCTCAGCCCGCCTTATACACATCCCCACACACTCCCCACTCCTCCCTCAGCCCGCCTCATACACATCCCCACACACTCCCCACTCCTCCCTCAGCCCTCCTCATACACATCCCCACACACTCCCCACTCCTCCCTCAGCCCGCCTCATACACATCCCCACACACTCCCCACTCCTCCCTCAGCCCGCCTCATACACATCCCCACACACTCCCCACTCCTCCCTCAGCCCTCCTCATAACCATCCCCACACACTCCCCACTCCTCCCTCAGCCCGCCTTATACACATCCCCACACACTCCCCACTCCTCCCTCAGCCCACATTATACACATCCCCACACACTCCCCACTCCTCCCTCAGCCCTCCTCATACACATCCCCACACACCTCCCACTCCTCCCTCAGCCCGCCTTATACACATCCCCACACACTCCACACTCCTCCCTCAGCCCGCCTCATACACATCCCCACACACTCCCCACTCCTCCCTCAGCCCGCCTTATACACATCCCCACACACTCCCCACTCCTCCCTCAGCCCACATTATACACATCCCCACACACTCCCCACTCCTCCCCCAGCCCTCCTCATAACCATCCCCACACACTCCCCACTCCTCCCTCAGCCCGCATTATACACATCCCCACACACTCCCCACACCTCCCCCAGCCCTCCTCATAACCATCCCCACACACTCCCCACTCCTCCCTCAGCCCACCTTATACACATCCCCACACCACCCCCACCCTCCCCTACCCCTTCCCACATACATGCCACACCATCCCCAACATCCCCACACACTCCCCTCGTACATGCCCACACTATCCCCTCCCTCCTTCATCCTTTGCTACATACATCCAGACACCCTGCCTCCCCACCTATCTCCACACATCTCCCACATGCATAGTGACACCCTCCCCACATCACCCCACACCCCTCTCTCCACATACCCCGCTATCTTCCCACCTACTCCTGCACCCCCGTCCTTCCCCTTACCCCCCCCCCCCCCCGCCCGCCTCCCACCCCTGCGCCCAGTACAGTCCAGCTACACCGGGGCACTGGTCCCGGTGTCATGGTTTACATTCTCCATGGGTTTACATTCTACGCTCGGGGTTCTGCGCATGCGTGTATTCAATTAACACGACTCGGATCACCCGAATTGCTAGAAATTCAAATAGAACACCGTGAGTGGAGTTGACAAAAACATGTGCCATGTGCAAAAAGTCCCAACCCAGTAACCCGTAGCTGGGGTTGGTTAGGAGCGATGACATCACATTTGTGCTGGTATTGTCATGTAGCAGTACAAATCCTATGTGTGTGTTTTTTTTCTTTTCATTTTTTTAATAAACCAGATTAATAAAATTGAAATATAACTAAACTATGTAATCAAAAACTACTTTAAATACTATGTTGCTGTAGTTTTGGATTAAGCCACCATTTTCCTCACCCCGAGTGTGGAGAAGCGTATTCGATTATTCAACCCGAGTCTGTAGGATGTGTGCATGCGCCAAAAAGTCGCCCAATTTGGCGGAAATGCTTTTAGATTGTGACGCATGCGCAGAACCTCCGTGTAGAATGTAAACCCACAGAGAATTTAAACCGTGACACGGGGACCTCTCCATATGGGTAGCCATAGCTGCCGTCTATAGACAGGCGATGACAAGACAATCCGGAAGTCATCTCGTGGGAATCTTAGATAAGGCAGACGCCTCACGGGGGGATGCACAGGCCGCGCCAAATAAGGACATTGGACATGTATCACGATTAAGAACAACATTAGTTTTTGTTGGTGCTTTTAAGCATTTAAGCAAAACCAAATCTTTATTTCCAGTGTGCGAGTGACAGTATTCGCGCCACTGGTAGCAGTGGGGAGTGGGGTGCCACCAGTCCAACCGTGAAGAGAGGGTCACCCATAAAGTAGTACACAACATCAGGGCGGCCAATAAGGAATATTCCCTTACGCGCCTTTATACTCGCATAAGTTGTATACATCAGATATATCATTATTTCCTACAAGATGGAAGGAAAGACAAAACAAGGTAGTGGGATGGAAAACTGTATTCTCTGGCAAGAGGTAAGTGCCCTATTGCCGGTAAAATAAAAACAAGTTAAGCGATTGGTACAGACAAGAGGCTGAATCATGACAGCTGAATAGGCCAGTTTGCAGCACCAGGCAGAAAGCCTGTCCATTCGCCTGAGTTGTTAAGTGACAATAGTTGTGAGGTGTCCAGACAAGGTGCCAAGCAGAGGCACCATGATAGGATAATCAGTTTATGGATAAGTATACTTGTATAATGCTTATACAGCATATATATACATATGGTTCCTACGGATGTTCTGAGTTCCACTGGTGTCATACTCATAGTAAGGATTGAGGTAAATCAAATAATCACTTCTAGCATATTTGTTTCTAATGTAGATTTCACTTGATAGTTTTCCTAGCAAATATGTAAACGTGATAAAATACCACTTCACGCATTTGTATTTACCAGCTTCGTCACCTTCCACCAGGTAAGTTGTAACTGCAACCCGGCATGCTGGGTGACAGCTTCAGTCTTTCCTGGGAGACCAGCGGAACTGAGGGAGCAGTCCATCTCGTCTTTGGTCCGAAGCACGATGTGGGTTGTTTTTATTTGCCCCATACCCAAACGGAATTCACACAAATTAAGTCTACACGAAGAAAAGAAAAGACTTCCTGTTGCTTCGTGTGCAGCGAATGCACACTTAGCATATGCGCATGAGAATGTTGCACTAATAATTCACCGAGACTTCTCAGCGAATTATTCGCTAGATGAAGCTTACTTATTTGGAACTCTAACTAGCCAAGGTATTGTTGTCTATGTAGGCTCTCCTTGTGATGTCTTATATGCACATACATATATGCACATATATACACACATATACACAAATATACACATATGGCCATATGCATATCTATATGTGTGCTTAATTGTGTATATGTATATAATTATATACGTGTTTAGATATGTTGTGGAGACTGACAGATTCGATTAGTGAGGAAGATGACTTTGGAGGAGGTTAGACTAACCTGGTGACATAATAAATATTCGATTATATTTGGATACTTATTGTACGTTAACATATATAGTTATATATGTATATAAATGTAGTAGTCTGATCTTCCGTCTCAGTCAATGAGTCGCATGGGCAGGTTAGGCCTTGGTAGGGTGATGACATCAGGAAGCCTAGGTAGTGTAATGGTTAGAAAACTAGCCTGGAATGTCAGAGGTGTGGGTTGGAAACCTGCTCTAGGCGCAATATTTCCCAATTTTCATCACCCCCACAACATATATATATAGGTGTGTATGTGTGTGCCCAGACGACTGTTCTGGCCCTCACCCGGGACACGCCATCAGACGCGCGTCACGTGTAGTCACGTGACTGGCAGGGTCAGAGTGCACGATTATGTGGGGTGTTGCGTGAATAAGTGCTAATGCCGTGAATCATTGTAAATTAGGTTACATTTTGTGTATAATTTTATCTAAACCAACATGCAGCCAGAGTCCTGCTGGCATTCATCTCCATGTGTGTAAACATGCAGTTTTGACAGGGGTTGTTCTTACTGACGACCCCCCGTCAAACCAAAGGGTTCCCTGACACCGGGGCACTGGTCTGCCAACCCTAATTGCAAATGCTGCTCTACACGAAACAAATTTATAACAACGTAGATGGACAATTGCAAGGAAATACAGAGGAAAGCATTGATATGAATGAATAACAAAGCAATGAGTTAAAGACAAAAATATAAATAAATAAAAGCGTGGGAGGTGCTATGTTAGACTAGCCTGGCGATAGTCAGTGGGTGTAGGGAGGGGGCAGAGGTGCACATCTTCCTACAGGTGACATATTTGCTCAAACTATGGAGAAGGGACTATGCACACACAATATCTCCTTCACAGCACAGATAATGAGAGGACATTCATGTAAATTACAAAGCACTGGCATAATTGCACAGGACAGGTGCCGGGCGTTTACCTGGATAACCCGACACCCTCGTTGAGTGCGGCGCAGAATGCCCCGACCATCCTTCCCGTCAATGGCTGACCTCCCAGCTCCCCGCCCCGCCACCTTCATCAAATGGGGCACATTCCACGTCCAGAACTAACCACTGCCTGAAGGCTTCTACGCCGTTATTAAGCAGTCAGTGACCACTCCATCGCCACCCCATACATATATATAAGTTATATATAGAGGGAGAGAGAGTTTTCACCAGATAGCGCTGTGCGCTTAAGCATAAGAGCGCAATTACCGATCTATCTGTATAATTATTTATATATTTATATATATATATATATATATATATATATATATATGTAGTATGTGTATATATATATATATATATATATCTAAAAGCACAGGAGTCGGAAGCTTCAAAATCCGCCGTAGGTGGTGCTGACATCGCGGTTTGCTGCGGGGACAGTGGTTATTCCGCAACAAATGAAAATGGAGAACAGCACACACACCGAAATGGTGACATGTAATTATTAATATTTGCATAATAAATTTGATCTATGCACGGTTTATATATGCATATAAATGCATATTCAGCAAGCCCGGAGATCAGTGAACCTTTTTAATGCCAAGTTATGGTTGTCGCATGTGACTGTCGCATCCCTGACGAGACAGCAGCTATACAATTTGTAGATATGAATAGTTAAGGAAGTAACTTGACAGCGAGTGAAAAAAATCTGTATCCAGCTATTGCCAGAAATGGCTCAATTCGGGAATAGACAAAGTTAAAATAGAAATAATATAATACAGTTGTCCACCTTACCCGTACCCCCCCCCCCCCCCCCCCCAACACACTTACACACACGCGTGGGAATAAGGGGGTGTGTGTATGGGCGGTTCTCGGAGATCCAACCCTCCAAAAACAAAATCCACTCTCAGCCCCTTACCGGTCCCTGGGGACCGCCCTGCTGCCCACACAGTCCTCTCCCCAGTCTTAGCCCTCACTCACCCTCATCCCGGCCGTCACCCCCCCCCCCCCCCAACCCCCAACCCACACCCTTCCCTACACCGACCCTGGGGACCCAGTTCTCGGACAATACTCCCCCCCCCCCGCCCCGTCTCCTCCCATCCCACCTACACCGTCATACCACCCTCCCGCCCACTTTGGGGCACGGCTGCGCACCCTCCGCCCCTTGCCCCAGACCGCCCAGGCCCGTCCCCGCCCGGCCCGACCACATTCCTGACCGGGGTGACCACCTCCCTGCTGGCCCGGGGTGCAGAATGCGTGGTGTGGAATGCCCGGTGTCGCAGTTTGAGCGCCCTGCCAGTTTGAGCTGACTGTCAGTTTCATGCGCATGCGTCAAAATCTGACAGCATCGTCACTAACCTTATGAATTTAATATAATGTTTTTGGTAAAGATATTTTCTATATGTGTACCAAGCGATTTGTTTCTAGGTGGTATGCTTTTAGAGATATTTCACTTTTCCTGTATTTTCTGTATGAAGATTGCTCACGACCATTGACAATGCCTTGAGTTTGACCGTACGCGCAGTGCAAAACATTAGTTTTATTCAAAATAAATAGAAATCAAGAATTATAAATTTAATATAACCTTTTTGGTAAAGATGTTTTCTATATGTGTACTAAGCGATTTGTTAATAGGTGGTGTGGTTTTAGAGATATTTCACTTCTGTATTTTCTGTATGAAGATTGCTCACGATCATTGAGTTTGAGTGTATGCAGTCATCTGAAACTGGCAGGGCGCTCAAACTGCGACACCGGCATTGTGTACCGGACATTCCGTCGTGTGGCTATCACATCGCTGCCCTCGACCATTCTGACCGTCACGGTTCGGCGCCCCAGGCGTGCCGGGTGTAGGATCGGGCTTGTGTGTCGGGACAATTGGTTGTTGGAGCTTTAAGTCCTGCCAACATCTAAGGTCATATTAGGACGGGTACCAACTTGTGACAGTGCGCACTCATGGTGACTTTATAGTGCTGCCTCACTTGGCGACCAGGCCACCAGCACCATGACCTGATGATATCCCACTCAGTCACATTACCCTGATACTGAGACAACCAATCCTTTCCCTATCCTAATAATGCCAAGCGTCAGGCTAGGAAGCGGCAAATATCAATTTTTAAGTCAGTGGTTTGACTCGACCAGGGTTCGAACCCACAAACCCATGGGTTCGGATCCCCCCGATCTCCCAAAACAGGAGATGGACGCTCAACTCATTTGGCTACCCCTCTGGTCGGGGCAGACAGGTGAGGCGGAGAGGGGCAGGGCTGGAGCGGTAGCAAGGAGAAAGGGGTGCCGACCAGCTACTGATCAAATTTCTAGATGTCCTGCATATAAGCCATATGTATTACTATTATGTTATTCACAACCTTATCTTATGCTGAGTTTCGACGGGATGGAGAACTACTATTAATCGAACAAATTAGTTCTTGCTTATTATTAGTAATAACTCTTAATATTTCTGACTTAATAATAATATAAATTAGTAGTAGTACTCTATTCATAGGCATATGCATTGCCATATTCAATGCTGACTTTCAAAGGGAGCTAAGTTGACTAACTGACTAAATGTTCAAGACTTCCTGCATATTAATATGGGACAATTAATACAATATGTGTATACCGAACCATATCCAATTACCGATGGATTTTGGAGGGAGGGATACCGACGACTAACCGACCAAATGTACATCGGTATCATTACTATCAACACTGTATACATTTACATAGCCATGGCTATATCTAGTACTGGATTTCGAAGGGAGGGACCCCAACCACTAAACGACCAAATCTGCTGTGTATATGAAAGCTAAATCCATACTCATATCCAATGCTACTAAAAGTACTATGCAATATTTCATTGTTGTGCTGATACCGCGTCTAGAATTTGCAGTCAGTTTGGACGTGATTACATTTTGTGTTTGTTGTCTCTTCTAATTAGGTTGTTGTTGACCGCGCAAAGCACCCGAGTAAGACTACAGCTGATTGTCGGCGTCACGCCACTGTCGTATCTCATCTTCTGGGATCAACCGCATCGATCATACCTGAAATAAAGGTGTGTATCCTACTCTCCTTACCGCTATCAAAGCAGTCATGCATACCAGGGTGATGAAGTATATTAATAAGGCTTATTTGTTATTTCATTATGATTCTGTGTAAATGTTGTGCACTCATCTCGCCAGGTAAGTTATCAAAATGATTGCCACCCAGATGTACACAACAGGTAGACTGGTTGCATCATGGAGCCTACCTAGTCAAATGGGTTTGGCGGTTGCTCCAGAATGTCAGAAATTTGGGTTTGATTCTCCCTCTAGCCATGGTGTCACGCATTTTTGGAAGAGCCCTTCAACACTGTGCCCATGACCATGGTGGTGTCCTTATGAGTGTTGTATGATTTGTGGGCCTGCCTTGTATATCACTATGTCATGTAAGTGGCCTACCTGGTATGTGTGCATATATATATATATATATATATATGTATATATATACACATAATCATAAGCATATGATTTACGGAACCCAGAGGACAAATATAGTGGGCTGCCCTCAGCTCACTGCCGAAAATGGCACATAGATAACCACATGTAGGTCGGTTGTCTGCATTGGAGGCTACGCCGTCCCATGATTAGGACACTTGTTCCTTAACGGCATAAATGGGTGTTTGAGTGACAATCTAGGCATGGTCCTCTAGGTATTCAACTCCTTATGGCATAATAATAGATGACAGCGCGAAAACGGCTGACACAGCCATCGCAAATTGCTGCTGAGGATAACAATTTTCACAATTGAGTTTTATTTTGATTATTATGGTGTGGACCTTCCTTTTCTCCTCAAAATATCTCGATTGCTTACCATTTATGACGTCATCAAAGTAATGGGTAAGGGGTTTTTTAATTGTGTTTTCCTCAATAACACGCCCGCTAGATGGAGGTAGCCTTTCCCATGAGGGATCACAATTATAGCCACAGGCAAAGCGAAACATGCATTGAATGCAACAATAAAAAGAAGTTATATTTGTTAATGGGATATGCAAGGACATTGCACGAAACATAGAATATTGCAGACCTATAATATATGTGTCTCTTGCCTACTTTCCATGCTGTCGTGACGTCATAGCCTCGCTATGGAGCATGTCTGCAGGCGGTTCTGTACCCACTAACACCAGCGAAGTAGAACCCCAGCTATTCCTCTATCGGCACACAGTTAGGTGTAGTAAACAAAACCATTGCAGCTCACACCTAGCCCTACACCACCAGAGGCGCTCTGTCCCCCGCCCCGCCACCCTCCCCACCTACCGGGATATGTACCGGAAGTCCTGGGGACTTAGGGTGGGGAGGGAGAGGATGGCGGGTGGGGGCGTACAGTGAGTGCGCATGTCAGTAGCGTGGTGGTGGGTACTTACTGCTGGGCTTACACCGAGTGCTACGGAGTGCCGCCAAGCCGGCGGTTCACCACAGCAACGGCCAAGTGCCAGTAGCTATATTGTGAGCCTTCCCAAGCTCTTCTTAAATCTTGCACACCTCCTAATTACAGAAAAAAAAGGAAATATGGTTAAGGTTTATTTGAATCTGACATGAGATTTTTCAACCACTGGGGTGCTTTGTGTGTGTGTTGGCATGTAGTTTGAGTTTAAAAAAAGGAAATTGGTGGATTCTCCTTTGGTAATTTAGCTGGTTGTTCAGGGTTTGTGGGAACTATGTTGTTGGGCACTCACACATTCCTGATAGTGATACACTGATATCTGGTTCCGGGGCCAGCGGTTACGTGATTGTTCCCTCCAAAAGTAAACCCAGTGCTTCATTGACCAATCCACAGGTACCAGAATGGGTGTGTTCACTCTCTCCACCCTCTGCGTGTCCGTCTATTCTACCCTCCTTCTCCACTACCCTTCCTTTCTGCTACCCTCCCTCTGACCTAGCCCTTCCATCCTACCCATCAACTGCAGTGCCAAGCCTCCTCACTACCCTCCCTCTAGACTACCCTCCCTCTGCACGACTGTCCTCCATAATGCACTCCCTCTACCCTCCCCTCTCTCCGCCTCCCATACTTCACACTACCCCCTCCCCCTGATTCATGATATCCTCCCCTTTCCTCACTCTAAGCTACTATCCTCAATATATGCTACCCTCGACACTATCTCCTTTCACACTCTCTTTATCTACTCCATCCTCCATCTGCATTACCCTCCCTGTATGATACCCTCCCCCTCCGGTACCCTCCCTGCATAATATCCATACCCTACACTACTCACAGTGGGCACTAACCTCCTTCTACATTTACCTCCGTTTAACTTACCCTCCTATGACACTGCCCTCCCTCTTCAGTATCTTCCCTATACATTACCCTCCATCTAGAGTATCCTCCCATCACACTACCATCCCTCGTCATTACCATCCCTATTCATTACAATCCATCTAGATTATCCTCCCATCACACTATCCTCCCTCGTCATTACCATCGCTATACATTACAATCCATCTAGATTATCCTCCCATCAAACTACCCTCCCTCATCATTACCATCCCTATACATTACCCTCCATCTAGATTATCCTCCCATCACACTACCCTCCCTCATCATTACCATCCCTATACATTACCCTCCATCTAGATTATCCTCCCATCACACTACCCTCCCTCATCATTACCATCCCGATACATTACCCTCCATCTAGATTATCCTCCCATCACACTACCCTCCCTCATCATTACCATCCCTATACATTACCCTCCATCTAGATTATCCTCCCATCTCACTACCGTCCCTCGTCATTACCATCCCTATACATTACCCTCCATCTAGATTATCCTCCCATCACACTATCCTCCCTCGTCATTAGCATCCCTCTACATTACAATCCATCTAGATTATCCTCCCATCACACTACCCTCCCTCGTCATTACCATCCCTATACATTACCCTCCATCTAGATTATCCTCCCATCTCACTACCGTCCCTCGTCATTACCATCCCTATACATTACCCTCCATCTAGATTATCCTCCCATCTCACTACCGTCCCTCGTCATTACCATCCCTATACATTATCCTCCATCTAGATTATCCTCCCATCACACTACCCTCCCTCGTCATTACCATCCCTATACATTACCCTCCATCTAGATTATCCTCCCATCACACTACCCTCCCTCGTCATTACCATCCCTATTCATTACAATCCATCTAGATTATCCTCCCATCACACTACCCTCCCTCGTCATTACCATCCCTATACATTACCCTCCATCTACATTATCCTCCCATCTCACTACCGTCCCTCGTCATTACCATCCCTTTACATTAATTAGCCTTCACCTAGATTATCCTCCCATCACACTACAGTCCCTCGTCATTATCATCCCTCTACAATGCCCTGCATCTAGATTACCCTCCTATCACACTACTCTCCCTCTTCCCTACCACCTTCCCGGTACACCACCCTCTCTCTACACTACTCTCCCCCCCCCCCCCAACCCCACCATAACTACAATCGCTCTTTTGGTTCCTTTCGATTTATGTAAAATACACGGTATTTGCTGTCCTTCTGGCCAATAACAAGTAGCTGCCAGACAGATAGACAGACCGACAGACAGACCGACAGTCAGGTGCGATTTGGTCGTCACCTCCCCCCTCCCCTCCTCCCCCCCCCCTCGACCAGTGACACCTGCATCCAGTAGCAGTTTCACCAGAGGTTCACAACTACAGGAGTACCTGTCTTTACGGACTCCTGACCGACGAACGTTTGCCATATCCGAAGAAGTATTCAATACACAAACTGGTATTGTCTTATTTGATAAGAAATATTCAAAGTGCGAACTGAATATGTGTTCCAATTCACTCTCCCTTCCCTGAGAAGCCACCTGCTGTGTTAGGACAGCATTGCTCTACATGATAAGTGGTGCGGAGAAATCGGGTACTACTCTACTATAGTCAGGCGATAAGAACATTGTCCACCTGTGTCTTAGCAGCGCCAATACATGCAGACTTGGGGTCGGGTGGGTGTTTGGGTGATGGGGGTGGGGGTGGGGGGGAGGGGCATAGGAGAACATTGTCAATTTGGGACTCGTCCGTGAATGACCTCAATGCAATGTTGATTGTGCTTGCAAAGCATGGATCGGTACCAACCTTTGACAATGCGCAATTTTATAGTCCTGCCACATTGAGATACCATATTAGCTGCACAAGAACAGCTCGCGCAAACATCCCATTTAGCAGGTCCTGGGATTCGAGTACGTTGGGTTCAAGTACGGCCGAGTCAAACGAATGACTTTAAGATGTATGCTTGGCGTTATTTAGCCGGGAGCTCAACATTAACAGGATAGGAGAGGAAACGGTGCAATGAGAACGACACATTATCAGCGGGGCAAATATTTCTGGCTTAATCAATAAATGTAATGTTTTAATTTTAAAGTAATTCACACACCAATTGAACTGAGCAGTCAATTCGCTGTTCTAGTAATTCCCAAGGTTGTGCAAAGTGCCTAATGTGTCCAAGGTTTCAGTATGACTGGAATGGGGATCGAAATCAAGACATCACACCTGGAAAGCCGATGCTCCACCCATTAGCCCATGTTGTCTTGCGTGTGTATGTGCAGCTATCTCTACCATCTAGGCCACCCTGTAAACGTATGGCAGTGCAAAATAAAAAATAAGAATTAAAAGCACTCCGCACTGCTTTATTTGTTTGTCGAATAATTTCAAATGGTGCGAAAGTTCCAAAAAGGCTGACAATTTCAAATTGCCCTAGACTATTTATTCAGAAAAGTACTCCCTTCCTCGCATACCCATACACTCACCCGACGCAGGTTGTGATGTCACGCCCACAGTGCTGGGATAACCTACCGAGCAAGCAACATGCAACGCCTGTCAAAAGCCTCTTTGTGTTCCTGACGCTGTGGCTGGGGCCGTTGATGGCGCGCCAGATAGCATTCCACCCACAAGGGGGCGCCACCGGTGTGTAAGCCTGAGACTAGTGAATGCGGAAGCCCACCAAGGAGTCGCACAGCAGCCACCCGCGACCGGAAATGTCAGGTCACGTGGTCTTTTCTTGTTTTTAAAATAGTTTTGTTGTTGTAGTTTCACCTCTAATTACATATATTCAAGGCGCATGTCAGAAGGATTCGTTGGCTGGGCGAGAATTGCTTTGAAAGGACGACGGGCAGACGACTTTTCCAGAGTTCTTTTTCCGTACTTTACTGTATGTAGCATTACTCGCGTTAGGACTGGTGGTATCGTGTGCTGGAGCATAAGTAATAGTAGACTGCTACGAGCTATGGAACCTATAAGCTATGTCTCCTAGTACTTGGTCTCTCTCTATGTATATTATAATATATACACATATATGTAGTAGGCTGCACTGATCTCTGAGGTAAGGAGTCGCATAGACAGGTGGGCGGGGGTTGTGTGGTGACATCAGGGAGCTTAGATGGTGTAATGTTTAGCACACTGGCCCGGAATGCAATGAGTTGTGGGTTGGAATCCTGCTCTAGGCGCAATATTTCTCCTTTTCATCACCCCCACGACATATATATATATGTAATATTGTTATATATTAATTGCGAATACAGTTAGATTAAATTAAAAATTAGATAAATGGGTTCAAATGAATAAAATCCATGGGAAGACGCTATGCACCGCTTGCCTAAGCAATAAACATTTGCTGGCTGAGCCCGCTAGGAGGCCAGCTGCGGTTACTTTGGCGGGAACCCTTCGGCTTTGAACCATTTGCAATCACTTAAGCCACCCACTCGGCTGTTACACATGGTCTATATATATGTGCATTCGTGTCCCCCATCAACCAATGGCTTACAAAATTGATACTTGCCACAACCTAGCCTTGTGCTCAGCATTAATAGGACAGGGCAAGGACTGCTTTGCTCAGTAGAAGGATAATGTGACTGAGTGGGATATTGGGACGTGGTGTGGGCAGCCTGGTCTCCCAGTGGGACATCACTATAACGTTCCCATGAGTGCACACTAACACAAGTTGGTACACATCCTTATATTAGCTTAGCTGTTTCTAAAACATAAAGACCCACCCAGTTGGTACAGCTACGAACTAGTTACAGCTATCAGTAACTGATTTCAGCTTGCATTCTTTTCATGGATATTCGCTCTAGTTTAACCAACTATCTGCATCTTAAAATTATAAACTACATTGCACTTAGAAATTCGGAGAATATTTGCATGTTACAGAGAATAGTGGTCATGGACCCAGCAATCGCTATCTACTGGGTTCGGGGTAAACAGCCTAATTTGTGATTGGAAGACGTACACTGGGCAGCACGACCCCGATATCCCACTCAGTCACATGTACTGGAGGAGTGAGATGCAGTCTGATTCGCTTGACACACTACACACTGCACACTGCACACTACACACTGCACACTACACACTAGACACACCACGCACTACACACTACACACTACGAATCGCTGAATGTCTACACCCCACTCAGACCACTAATAGCAACCGGAATGTCCTGTGGCTATACACGTCTTTTTTCAATTAAACTTCCCAATAATATGTCTGCTAGCAATTACATGGAGATAGTACACTACTTGGCGACATGGAGATTTGGCAATCACCTAATAAACGATCAAATCTGTGAAGCGCATCCTGACCTGACCAGGTAGGCCGTGTCTGTGATGGATGTGTGTTGCAGTCTGATGGTTATGATCTACTACCATATGTGTTGATGACTATACTAGGCTGATCGTTATGATGTACCTTAGATTAGGTTGAAGTAACTTTGATTATAAACGACTACCTTTTGAGATAGTTGATGCAGAGACCGGCAGTAGTAATTTGGCATGCACGACACAAATCTGACACCATGCGCTTCAGCACTAACAGGCCATATTAACTTTAATTAACTTTCCCTTCTATTCAGACAACAAATGTACCAGTATCTACATTTGATAATGTACCAGTGTGTGCATTTTTGTAAGAAGAGCACCCCCAATAGCCGGTGTTTACTTTGTGTGCTGGGGGTCGTTAAACAAACACAATTGATAGGTAAGATCAAATCTTTTGATTTAGACAATGCAAAACTCTCATTGAACTGTGCAACTTTGAGCGTCATTACCAACACATTCCTTATATTCACACATGGACTACCCGCCTCCCTGCGTGCCCTGTGCTTCCTACCATCGGTGAACGGAGGGAGGGTCTGTTGTTCTTGATGGCAGGCTGGAAGTGACAATAACAGTGACATCCAGACAATTGTGACGCCAACAGAAATATGATAACTACAGCACTATGGTATATAACAATGACCGCTGAACCCACTGAGCCAAAGTAACCAGACCTGATGGCTGAATCAGAAAGAGCGCCCAATTCACACATCTGCAAAGGGTCCGGGGTTCGATATGCGGTCTAGTTAAACCAACAATTTACTCAATTGAAATCTGTCACCAACCTACCCTAGTGCTTGGCATCACTACGGTATGTTAAGCACGGTTTTACTCTCTGCCAGGATAATGTGACTGAGTGGGATATGGAGGTCATTATAGTGCTCGTGGCTTGGTCTCCAAGTGGGGCTGCACTATAAAGTCACCATGAATGTGCCCTCATAAGTCGGTACCCGTCTTTAATTGGACTTAGATGTTGCTAGTACCTAAAACCCAACAAGCAATCTGACTGAATAAGTGGAGTCAATATGTCATCATTAGTTGAGACCGAGTTGAATGTGATTGATGTTTTTAACGTCCAGTACCCAATTAGCACAAACTCCATTTTTAAAAGCCAGTATTTTATTAGTTTTTATTATTAAAGCGGCCAAACAGATTTGTTTATTTCGGAAGGAGCACAATCGATTCGGAAGGAGCACAATCGATTCGCCTGTTCCTCTATTGACTGACGCCATAAAGCGTGCATGACTGGGGATGGGGCTGATGCGCCTATTAAAATACTCCAAATTAAAATTCCAAACAGCAATTTGAATGTGGCACAGAATGTGACTTGGATCGTTACATATGCACGACACCGAACAGATTTATTTTGTCATAAAAGAGCAAACGGTTTTTCTACTCGCCTCATTCTCATTGGTGTACTCATATTACGATCATATCACCTGGCCTGCAAAATGCACTATAATTACATGGTATGTCATAAAAAGGGAGATATGATCTATTGCAGAATACCGTAAACTCAATAGAACGAGCACGAGGAACAGCTACACACACGCAACTCGTTTTATTACAAGGTTTCGCTAGTTAAGCAACTTTGTTTGTCCAATTTTGAATACTTTGATGAAACTGTCAATTTTCCCAAAACAGAACACTGCCGTAGATTTGCGACTATTAATCTAACGTAGCTGTTAATGCATATAATACCTATTTGCTGCTGCATAGAAGGAATACCAATTCAATTTGACAGAATGTAGTACTGCTGTTAAACCATATCATGTCCAGCATTTCGGTGTGCACAACTAAATTAATTTGAAGTGTTTTCACTTCAAATATTTCCAACATTATCCATTATAATAATACTTACTTAGAAATAATGTAAGTTAAATCTTAACGATCAATATAATATATTTATCGAAGAAATGTGGCAGAAACTCAAACCATCGGACTATACAACTATAAAGGAATTATGGCCAACCTTTATTTTCATTGATGGAATGCTTCTATTTATTGACTGTTAAGGAATTCGTCAGTATTATATGGAAACCATTATACTAATGTCACAGAGGCTGGTTTTTCTTTGGCAGTGCACACATTTAATGCAGACTGATTGGCTAATTGGAGAGAGGTACTTACTGGCGCACATAAACAACCACATAGATGTATGTGTGTATGTTGTATGTTTGTGTGTGTATGTATGTGTGTGTATGTATGTATGTGGTATATATATATGTGTATGTATGTATGTATGTATATATGTATGTATGTATGTATGTGTGTATGCAGGTATAGCAATACCTCAGGGAGTTTGACGCCCCTGCCCTGCAGAGTTGTAAACCACTGCCTTGTGGTACAGGTTCCTGACAGAACCGAAGGCTAAGGGAGCAAACCCTAAACAGAAAACCATGTCACTGTGGCAGCATTCAGGGCGGTTGATGTATGGAACTCCCAACATCTCCCGACCAGCCACTGCAGGGACAAATAGTTTTGCGCCTGTCTTGACATGTTCTTGCCGGTGTGAAACCTCTATTTGATCCCCGAGAGAGTGCCGCTGGTAACTTGCAAAAGCCAGCAGCACTTCAACACTTTTGCAGGCAGCTTTCATGAAATGTTTAAGACCGACTCATGGACGCAACTCTCACAGCAGAGAGCTAAATGGAGAGCGGCAGTCAAGTAATGAAAGCAGTCTTTGTCGCATCGCGACCGACAGCATGATGATGATGATGAGATGTAAGAGTAGAGCGTGTCTTCGTTTCCAGGGAAGTGAATCACCTGACCTAGTCATATACCGCAAACAGCCCAGAGCTGAGGCATGTTCACGAGATGGCCACCAGGGTCTGGTTGTCCACCACACTTGTTGTTGACAACTATCTCCAACAAAAGTAAAATTAATGTATCCGACCACAAAAAACATAGCCCATTAATGACAAGCCGTCAAGAACCAAAGCAACCCAGATTGAATGCAGTGCCGACCACTATATATATATATATGTATATAGTGGGTATATCCATATATGTGTATAAATCTTCGGCTGGAGGTATTTGTTATTATTATGTATTATTATGTAATGTATGCATCTATTTTCATTATGTACCAATGCGATATCGTCTATGGTTTTGCTTGAGCCTGCTGGTGATGGTGGTGTCGCCACAGGCAAATCCAGGTACTTATGTGCCAACTGCGGCTGATTTACTCGCTTGGAAAAGTTTGTTGTGTCAACGTTGCTCTGCTCAGATTGCTTTGCTGGGGTGTTATGCAAATGCATAAACATGTCACCTACACAGACCCACTTGAGGGGACTGCCTCCAACACCCGTGCGTTCTAGGTCGATGCTGAAGCCTAAACCCTATTGCTCGCAGTGCGGGCTAGAACATTTGTCTACAGACCATGGTGCGTGTAGGGTTCAGATGAGGGTCATGCGGTTAGCAACAGCAAAAGCCAGGAAAATGGCCACGTCTATGCCCAAAACTGAACCTGAAAAGCTGCAACTGAGTGAAACGGATGAGATGGACAACTATGAAGGTCTGGCGAGTGACTTCAAGTCATTATCATTAGATGACCAAGAGAGGGCCAGAGCGGCAGATATCAAGTGCCTGCAGCAGGAAGAGAGGGTGGCGCAGCTCTATGCGAAGCGCCAGATCCTTATCTCATGACAAACCAGGAGGACGACAATTGAACCGGGTGCAAAAATGCAGGAGGGCGTGTCACAAGAATCAGCGGTGCAGCCAGTGTAGGATGACCACAGGACGCTGGTGGAGACACAGGGCCACTCGTCCGATGTCATGGTTCATTCGAGAACATTCTCTAGGCACTCCTTGGACGGTCGGAGAAGACGACACCGGTGCTCACGGTCATCCATTGGAAGTGCCAGTAGAAGCACCTCCTCGACATGCCAGCGAGGATGTAAGTGGGCATTGAAGCATTATATTGTTGGCTTGAAGACCTTGAAGAAACTAAATGCTTACAAATTAATTGAGGCAGCAGTAAGTTAGATCTTAGACATTGCAAATCTCGCCATACTTGACCATAAAGCATTTATGTAACACATTCGATTCATTTGTAACAGGGCTAAATCCGATGAATTTAAAGACACTGCCTATACAGAATACCGATCTAAGAACCCTTGCAGAAACAATAGGTTTCGCCGCCTTCGATAGAGCATCCTCCACTATGGCTCATCCACTACCCATGCCAAAAAGTCTCATTACACAAAGCAGACCTATCAGAAGAAGGGGACAACTGGGAAATGTCCATGTTCCCATTACACCAAGGAGGGAGGATGTGAGCTATCAGAGGACAAATGGGGTTTTGGTCATAGGTGTGGAAAATGTTCATCCAAATTGCACGGGCAACATAGCTGCCCAAAAAACTGATGGCCCCGATAGTTGTGTAAATCAGCAGTTGATACATTGAACGCACCGGTGACGAGCGCGAGCACTATAGGCATTAGTGCTGATGCTAACAACACACTTAGGTCTATTGCGTCGCCACCCACCGCAATTATAGGCATGCTCGTTAACTTGATTAATGCCAGAGGTATGGCAATTAGCGGTGGTAACGAACAGCTGATTAATACGTCTTGTGACCTACACAAGTCAGTAGACCAAACTTTATAAATGACTTGTACCTGAATATGTTTGATGAATTCAATTGTACTAACAAAAACGTTATGTTACTACAGGAGACCACAACGATTTTCCCTGTTATGAATAACATAATAGTGTCAAAAGACACAAACATGTTGAATAATGTTAATGTTTCAGAAAATATAGGAGACTCTGTAGCACTGCATAATGTTGATAATATGTCTATTAACCAGCAAGCATGTGATAGACATATATCTATATTATATATGTATGCATGAGATTACCTTGTGCTTCCTCGACTCTGCCTGGAGCTCGGCTAGGTACACCTCAGTCGATATAGTCATTTTATAGTATCTCGAGCCTCAAACCCCAAGTCGGACAATAACTCCTCCATAATACAAATAAACAATCGCCTATACACATATGCACAACCGTCCGACATGATTTGAAGGGAGTCTAAACGAAGGGGGGGATCCATATTAAATCAACCCGCTCACTAGGACTATTATACTACTTACAAGTATGGCCGGTTGGGTTTTAAAGTTATTCATTGGACACTTACAGAGGCATTCACATATTTTCTATGGAACTATATTCTGGTAACTTTGTGTGACATTAGTCTCATTCACTCGAGGAGGATCCTGATCGTCGAATCATTAAGAGCGGGCGGTCTGCTTTTCCGTCTACGATATCGTGGGTTCGAACCCCGACCGAGTCAAAGCAATAATATACAAAGTGTATACTTGCCACTCGCTACGTTTCTTGACGCTCGGGATGGATAAAATAGGGCAGGGAATGGTTTGTTCAGGATCAGGTTAATTTGACTGACTTGGTGCTAGCGGCCTCGTCGACCAGTGGACAGCAATATTAAAGTTCCACAGTCCGATGGTTTTGAGTTTATCTCATTTTCTAAGATAAATAGATTAGGTTAATCATTATAATCTACGTTACTTTAATTTGAACTCATTCTGATCTGAAATAACTAACTTACACTATATTTGAAGTGTAAACAATTGTAAAATATTCCGATATATGGCATAGGGGGAAATGCAAATGTTCTATTACTGATTGGTGTACGTGACCAGGCGCATGTATGTAAATATATGTATGGGCTGGTGGTGCCTGAGTGGGGTGTAAATAGACATACCACTGGTAGCCATGGCGACCAGGAATGCTCGATCCATATTGGTACGGCCAAGAATGTTTTTTTCCATTGGGGGAAAGGGGTGGGGTGTTACTCTACAATGAACCCATGTAACCATATAAATAATAAACCAGAGGGCTTGACTCTCTCTTCTTCTTTACACTTTATACCCTTCCTTTCTCTTTGTCAGTATTGATTTCACTATAGCCTGCCCACATATTCAAGCCTTAGCCATTTTACACATTGCTACTTAATTTTAGTGTAGTTGTTAAAACGTAGGCTTCAGTAGTAACTGGTTCTATTAAATTGACTTAGTATGCCCTTCGATGTAACAATATATAGTTAATAAGTGTGTCAGGAGATACGGTGGATATGTAGGTTTGACTCTACTTATGTGTTCTGCTTTCTAAAATATCCTGCTTTTATCCGACCGCCATGAGTGCACACTGTCACACTGTCATACATTCTGACAGCCGTTTGGAATGTTGGTAGGAGGTGAAAACCTCCAGAAACAAAAACAGACACAAACTCAAGCAGAAAGTACCCCTGCACCAAATTGAAGTGTGTGCAATAAAATACACGACCCAGGACAGGTATATTCTAAACCCAAAGGAATGCACTAACTGCACACCAGTTAGGGGAGTTACTACAAACTATTTGCAATTGTCGAAGCCATGCTACTTGGTAATTATTACGGCTATGCCTGTAGGGCTACAGCTGCCCCCTATGTGTAGTCTGAGACTTCGTCACTAAGTGATGGCGCCTTCATTTAGGACCAGATGTCGTTGCGGCACGCGGCGCTATATCTCATTCTAAAATAATGATTCTAGATTGTTGTTCAAGTTTCTTAGGAAAATCGAAAGACATAGCAATTTGTCAGACGGTTTAGATTGTAATGGGGGTTGACATGTTGGTGAGTGACAGCGTCACCCAAGTGGATCGCCCTTTGGGATGGAGTGTGTACTTGATATTTTACACATCAGAACAGGATGGGTAGGTGTGTGAGTTTGTTTTTTAAAAGAATGAATGTATTTACTTAGCGCCGTCTTCGAAATTACTTAGTGAAACCAATGAATTAAAGGTTGATATTTGTTGCTTCCTAGCCCGGCACTCGGTATTTATAGGGTAGGGAAAGGACTGATTGGCTCCGTGTCAGAATGTGAATGGGTGGGATATTATGTCATGGAGCTGACGGCCTGGTCTCCCAGTTTGGCAGCACTGTAAAGTCACCATGAATGTGCACTCTCATAAGTTGGTACCCATCCTGACCTTTAATGTAGCCCAGACGTAAAACTCCATCAACCAACCAACCAATCGAAATTACTTTGGACTTGCTAAAAGAAGCGATAAAATAGGCGGAACTGACCGAAACAGCACCTGTCTCAAAGGTTGCATTATTGTGTGTGCTGGGTTAGCCATCACACACATATAGCTAACACGACTCATATTAAAGCTGCATAGTCCGATGAAATATCAAATTTTCAAAACCAAACCAATTATCTAGATTTGATTTGACATATCTAACTTGGATACTGATGCACTTATTAAGTATTCGTTTCTGCATGGAAGGCAATACTGAGTCAATTTAGCAGAACCTGTTACCAGCTGGTTACTGCAGAAGTCTATGGTTTCAGAGTTTTGGCAAGCATGCCAACACTAATTCTCCATGTTTGCCCTCAAAATATCTCAAAAGTTTAGCATTTAAAATGAAAGTAACTTTGAACTATTGTAAAGTAGATACTAGTGATCGATCTAATATATTTATCTCAGAAAAAATACAGAAATTCAAAACCATCGGACAATGCAACTTTAACATAATCGATTACACAAGACATCCAGTAGTGGTTAAGGGGCTGTCACATTAGGTTTTTTTGCGGAAGCGTACAGCGGCGTAAGCACGTTATGTCATCAATCAATCAATAGTTCCGTCCTCTAGTCGAGGGTTGGATGCAATGGTTCTCCACTTGTCCCGATGTTGTGCTGTTCTGATAGACTGTGAATAATTCAAGCCTGTCCACTGTGAAATATTTGTAAACCATGATGTTCTTGGTCTCCCTCTCCCTCTGGTATATTGAACTCTGATGAATGATGTGGCCAAAATAAATAAGTCTCTTTGTCTGTATAGTGGCAAACAAGCTTTTCTTATTTTTAATTTTTCTGAGAACTTCTTTGTTGGTGATCTTCTTTGTCCATGATATTTTCATCATCCTTCGATAAGTCCACATCTCAAATGCTGCTAAACGTTTGTACATTTTCTCAGAGATTGTCCATGTCTCTGCCCCATACATTAGAGTAGACAACACATAACACTGAAGAATACGCTTCCTTGTTTGTATTAATATCATACTTGATGTTAACACTTTATACATTTTGGAGAATGTTGTTCGGGCTATTGTTATCCTTCTTTTAATTTCTTCCTCACATCTCCCATCATTTGTAATCTTTTGTCCGAGATATATGAATTCGGATACTTGTTCTATGTTTGTGCCATCTATGGTTATATTGACATTTGGTTTATCTGTCTTTTTACTTATAACCATTGTTTTGGTCTTCCTGGCATTCATCTTCATGTTGAATAGTATTCCAGCTTTATTGATTCTATTCACTATATCTTGTAGGTTTTTCTCACTGTCTGCTAGTATTAAACTGTCATCGGCATATCTAAGATTGGTGACGTTCATGCCACCTATTGTCACTCCCTTGCAATCTTCAATGTGTCTGAAAATCATCTCTGTGTACAGGTTAAATAGACATGGTGACAATACACACCCCTGTCAAACTCCTCGTTTAATCATAACTTCATCCGATAGGCCCTGCTCCATTTTTATAAATGCACGTTGTGTCCAGTATAAGTTCACAATTAGTTTAATGTCTTTGCCATTGACACCAATATCTTGTAAACATTTGATTAACAGTTCATGATTGACTCGGTCGAAGGCCTTCTCATAGTCAATAAAGCAGGCATAAACATCCTGGTTCACTTCACAATAACGTTCACAAATCATTCTCATATTGAAAATCCCTTCATGTGTACCTCTTCCAGATATAAACCCACTTTGTACGTTACTGATTTGTTCTTCAATTTTCTGGCTGTTTCTCAGTAAAATTATTTTCAGGATCATCTTCAACATATGACTCATCAGGCTTAGTGTTCTGTACTCAGTACACAATGTTGGTTTTAGCTTCTTTGGGAGTCGTACAAATATGGATTCATTCATATTCAATGGTATAAATCCAGTCTCGTAGATGTCATTTACTAGCTTATGAATGATTTGAATCCCCACTTCATCTAGTCCTTTTATCATTTCTGATGTTATCTGGTCACTTCCAGGAGCCTTACCTGACTTTAGATCATTGATAGCCTTCTCAACCTCTGATACTAATATAATATTCCCATCTTCTTTCTCAATTGTGGGTGGGTTCCCTCTCTCATCATTGTATAGTTTGTTTACATATTCTTCCCATCTGTACTTTATTTCATCTTCTTCAAAGAGCATTTTGCCGTCTTTGTTCTTGATACATTTACTGCTTCTCTGTCTGTATCCTTGACCTGTTATCTCTTTCACTTTCTTGTGCATCTCTCTTGAACGATGTTGAGACTCAAGTTGTTCCACTAGTTCACACTTCTTATTCCGCCATTCATCTTTAGCTTTTTTGCATTCATCTTCTATTTCATTCTTCAGGTGTTTGTATTTAGGTGGATCAGTGGTTTTCACTTTCTTCCTTTCTGCCATCTTTTCTAGTATGGTTTGCGTCATCCATGATTGCTTTGTCTCTCATTTTTTATTTGGTAACACCTCCTCTGCTGACTTGACCATGCTTTCTCTGAGAGCTTCCGATTCCATTTCAATGTTGTTATACTCTCTCTGAGGAGTTTCTTCATTCATCAGTACACTGAATTTGTTATGAACAGAGACATTATACTTAGTTCTGTATTTTGCATCTTTTAACATGTTCATATCCATTTGAATGTTGTTTTTAATTTTGTTCTGCTGTTTCAATTTCACTACCATACTGATTACTACTGGATTATGATCCGAACATATGTCAGCACCTGGATATGTCCTTGCCTGTTTGATACAATTTCGATATCGTTGGTTGACAAGAATGTAATCGATCTGGTTCCGACATACATCACCAGGGCTCTTCCATGTATATACTCTTCCACGTTATGTCATATACGTCGGTATACGCCGCCATATGCTACGCATACGCTATGCATACGCCGTCATACGCCGTCATATGCCGTCATACGCCGATCCTCCAACAAGCCTGTTTTCTTGCTCAAAATTGTCAGCGTATGGCAGCGTATGGATCATACGCTGCTCATATGCTAGGCGTACACTATGCATACACCAGCATAGGTTACGCATAGGTTAGGGGTACGTCAGCATAGGTTGGGCGTATGCTGGATTGACACCCGCCGGGTGTCTCTTGCGTACCCCCAACGTTCTGTAAAAGTGGTGTCACACAACGGCGTATGGCGTTAGCGTATGGATTTTCGACCCATACGCCGTCATACGCCGTCATACGCTTTGCATACGCTACGCATACACTACGCATATGCTGGCATCCGCCGTCATATACCGTCATACACCATCATACGCCGTCATACACGCGTCCGTCCAAATTTTGTTTGAGCATGCTCAAAAATGTTCGGCGTATGGCGGCGTATGGCTCATACACTGCTCATACGCTGCTCATACGCTCAATGTATGCTATGCCTATGCCGACATAGGTTACGCATAGGTTGGGCATACGCTGAACTTGTCAATCACAACCGTCAAACCTCATCACAGTATGCTGCGCATAGGTCGGGATACACTTTGAATACGCCGCCATAGGCTAGGGGTAGGTTAGGCATAGGTTAGGCATAGGTTAGGCATATGCTGGGCATACGCTTCAGATGCTGCTGGGACCTTGTGCGTAGCGTATGACGGCGTATGACGGCATATGATGGTGTGTGGGTCGAAAACCGCATACGCCGGCATACTCTAACACCATACGCCGTAATGTGATAGGGCCTTCAGCTCACTATCAGGATTATGTGACTGAGTAGGGTACATATTCATAATGCCGGTGACCTGGTATCCCAGAGTGACAGCACTACAAAGTCACCATGAGTGCGCACTGTCCCAAGTGTGTATCCGTCCTGATATGACCATAGATGTTGCTAGGACGCAAAACACCAACGATCATATGCTGGGCATATGCTTCAGATGCCGCTGGGACCTCGAGCGTAGCGTATGACGGCGTATGACGGCGTATGACGGCGTATGATGGTGTGTGGGTCGAAAACCGCATACGCCGGCATACTCTAACGCCATACGCCATAATGTGACAGGGCCTTCAGCTCACTATCAGGATTATGTGACTGAGTGGGTTACATATTCATAATGCCGGTGACCTGGTATCCCAGAGTGACAGCACTACAATGTCACCATGAGTGCGCACTGTCCCAAGTGTGTATCCGTCCTGATATGACCATAGATGTTGCGAGGACGCAAAACACCAACCCACAAACTGGTATTCAGTAGACCCTCTCTTCAGTGATCTCTGTAAGCGTGGGTCCTTGCCATGTGCGAATAATTGTTCGATGTATACGAGTCAGGATCACGAAAAGAGGCCAATTGAGGAAAGTTGTCGGCGTCGAGCATGGATGTCGGCGTCGATCGGTATAATTATAATTTAGCATTGGCAGAGAGGTGTTGGAAAGTCCTTAAATTTATCCTGAATGTAAAGGTCGAGAAAATACAACAACCTTATTTGTTTCTAGGATAATTTAATATAAAACAAAGAAATGCACTACACTTTAAGAATTGTGATGCCGACATCTGTTAAAGTTGTCAGCGTCGATCATTGGATGTCGGCGTCGATCGGTATAATTATAGTTTAGCATTAACAGAGGTGTTGGAATGTCCTTAAATTTATCCTGAATGTAAAGATCGAGAAAATACAACAACCTTATTTGTTTCTAGGATAATTTAATATGAAACAAAGAAATGCAGTACACTTTTAAGAATTGCAATGCCGACATCTTCAATTGACCACCAATTGGCTCATTTTTGTGAGGCTGACTTATTTTGTCTCTTTGACCACCTCTGAATATTGCATATTTTCTTTCTTTGTGTTTGATTGTATATTACATTATATACACATCATGATTCTTAGTAATATAATGGAGTATAGATCGCACGCAGTGGTTAATTGTGTTGATCGGGAAACTCCGGGAATGTGCGAACAATTGTTCAATATACAAAGTGAACTTTTCCCAGCCGCGCAGTATTTTAAAATACATATCTTCAATATGAGACCCTGTAAGTTAGTTATGTGAGTATAAATCCTGCAGGCATGCCAAACGGTTTATTATTATTAGTCTTCTTTTATATTACATATATATGCACTGAATAACGTATTATGTGAATATAAATAGCGAATAAGATCCTATCACCATTGTTGACTTCCACACTTGGAGACGGTGGCGCCACTACTGCTGATGTACTACAATGTTACCCTCTGTGCCATTTGCGCTGAAAAAATATGATCAGAAAGACACATGACTATGGCTGGTGTAGTCCTCAACTCCCCCCCCCCCCCCTCTAATGTCTGCCTCCCTGCAATAATATGCCCGACTGAACCTGCCCCTGGCAATAATATACTGGAATAAAGGTACCCCTGGTGGCAAACATATACATTACTGTAATGCCCTTTCAGAATACTCCCCCTTTGTTTACTAGAGTCTAATGCTCTCCGTGATGGGGCTGGAATGTTCTTTCTTGTATATAACCAAACAGATGCATAGAAAGTTTTATAAAACGGAATTCCATCCTTCTGATTGTAAACATTGTGTAAAATTCCCATCACAAATTACAACCAAAACACACAACACAAATTACAAACAAACAACACGTGCTGCGGAAACATGTGGTTTATGTGTTTCCCATTACATAGCAGACATTCATAGGAGGCAATGTTATACTGGGGAGGCAGCATTATACCCGTATAAGAGTCCACCCAGCAGCTTTATTCTAATATAATAATGTTGGGCCGGAGGCAAAGGTATTATGGGTGGCAATATTACTGCTTTACACTGGGCTGGTCTGTGCCACGACAGATTGGTCGTCTGTAAATAGAGATGCAAGGAGACCTTATCGTCACAGAGGAGCAATCTAACCATATTATCCGCCAACATCGACTCCATCTCTGATTTATCTCAAACTGCTGCGCTCACCCAACACCGACAGATGAGGGTGATCGCGTGTTGGCCGCCTTTTGTGACGTAAGGTATGGCTCCGTGTGATTCATCTACGGGTTCGACGATAGTCCAGCAGGGGGGGGGGGGGGGATTAGGTAACCTGTGAATTCCTATCTTAAAGCTGATATGTCGCCCATAGATCAAATTGCTAAGGAGCTAACATTTTCCAGATTTGCTTAGGTTAGTTTCTTTTTCTGTATGGTTGTGTTAAAGTTGCATAATCTGTTCGTTTAACAAAAGCTTACTGTTGTAATTAAAGCTGCATAATCCGATGAAAACATAACGTATTAGTAACCAAAGCGCCTACCTAGATGTTGCCCTAGATTGTTATTTCGATGCTGGCACACTTTATTTTAAGTGTCTGTTGCTGCCCAGCATGAAATACTAGGTGAACTTAATAGAACCTCTTACTGTTGAAGCCTATGGTGTGCTGCATTTCAATGTGCACAGCACAATTAATGTTGCCTATTTCATATCAACTAGTTTCAAAGCTAGCCATTTACAATAAAAGTTATTTCAAGCAAAAATAATCTAGATTATATATTAATAATAATAACAATGAACCTAATATAGTTATCTAAAATATATAGCAGAAATTCAGCACCGTCGGATTTTGCCATTTTAAATAAATCAGCTTGACAATATTTTATAGCCGATGTTCGTTCAAATAACTTGTATTGTACATGACAGCAATGTACATGTATATGGGGTGAGTGTGGCAGGTAATCCTCTGCCTGACAGCTCTCTGGCTGTCACAATGATATCTATCTGATATCTGTGTATATGGGTTGTGGTGTGTTGTAAGCAACCCTCTGTCCAGTGTCTATATGGGTGTGATAGTGACCGTGACAGTGACCGTGACAGTGACAGCTACCTGTATTGGTTGTGTGCGGCAGGTAGATCGCTATCTCACGTATGTATAGTAATACATCGGTGACAGTTATGTATATAGGTTGTGGTGTATGGTAGCTAACTCTATGTCTTCTGGTTGTATGGTTGTGACACTGACAGCGAGATGACAGTTATCTATAGTTGTTGTGTGTTGTAGGTAGCTTGCTACCTGATGACTCTAACTGTGACATTGAACATTATATCACAGATCTGGATATAGGTTTCTGCGTATGGCATGCTATATACCAGTGAGAGTTATGTACCAACTAGGCATATCAGCAGCTGAACAGGGTAGCTAATCCATTATCTTTCAACCATATAGCTAGACCAGTTGCAGCTATATAAACGAGTGTGTGATAGGGCACCCTGTCTTCTGGTTCTATGGCAATATACGAGTGAGAGCAATGTGACAGCAATGTGACATCGATATATATCAGTTGTTATGCATGGTCGCAAGCCCTGTCTTATACTAAGTTATAGCTCTATAGCTTGACCAGTGACAGCTATGCACACTGGTGTGTGATAGGGAACCATGTGTTATGGTTCTATGGCAATAAACCAGTGACAGCGATGTGACAGCGATGTATATCAACTGCTATGCATGGTACTATTGTTAGCAAGCCCTGTCTTATAGGTGTATAGCTAGACGATTGGCAGCTGTATAAATGTGTGTGTGTGATACTGATAGGGAACACTATGTTATGGTTATATGGCAATACAGTAAAGCCTTTCTAAATCGACCGATCGTGGGACCAACATTAAGTGGTCCATTTAGGGAGGTGGTCGGTTTAGAGAGTTAGCATATCCTTACAATGGTATTGTTAGGACGCCAATAAAGCGATCGATATAGGGGAGTGGTCGATCTGTTGAGGGGTCGGGATGGAGAGGTTTTACTGTATACCAATGACAGCAATGTGACAGCGATGTATATCAGTTGCCATGCATGGTGCTAGCCCTGTCTTACAGTTGTATACCTAGACGACTGACAGCTGTATAAATTGCCCTGTGGTACATCACCCACCATGTTGCGCGTCCTTGGCTCGGGCGGTGACGGCGTTCTGCTGACACACATATCGCTACTGATGCTGTCACTCCGCTCATTGCGACGAGGATGCCACCACGAATGTGGCTGAGATTAAGCCTCCTCCTCCCATATAGATTGACAGATGACCCTTAAGTCGCCCTCCCTGAACGCAATGAACAAGCTGTAATTGTTGGTCCGTCTCCTCGCCCCCTCTGCTTCGGACCCAGTTTACCAACAAGTTCACCAGCAGATGTAGCGAACAATTTGGTCACGATGATAAACATATGGCGTTTACGTAGGTGGGCAGTGCCATGGCTGCATACCAAAAAAAAGTAGTTTGTGAGTTTTTATATAAATCAACGGATATACCCCGCGTGCCTGAAGCTTATATCGTGCAATAAGCAATTTACTAAATGTCTGTATAATTTAAGTTTCAGTGAATGCTTGCTTTGCCAGTATCATATTGCATGGCTGTTTCATAGTTATATTGTTGTTATTTGCGCTCTTACAGTACTCGGTCATTTGGATAGCACCCCGGGAAATTGTCTTATTAAAAAAAATAAGGTATCGAATAAAGATATCTAGCAATACACTATACACAAAAACTGTTCAATATTACATATGTGCACAACAAGTGTATTGTTGCCTACCTGCTTAGCATGCAGCCAATTATTTACGCTCAAAAAGGGATTAGCAACGGAGAGTGGGCTAATGCGTTTGGGGATGTAGGCAAGTTGAGAGAAATAGCTTGCACGAAGCAGACCTTATGGCCCTGTCACACTACGACGCTTCTCTCGGCGACCCGTCAGCGTTGAAAATGAAATCTTGCGCGTCGAGAAACGTCAAACTTTTCGGCGGTTTGGGGGAAAAGATCAGCGTCAGCGCGGCGCGTTATGCGCGCGCGGCCAACGTGTATCGACGCGCTGGGGAAAAAAAAAAAAGTTTGGCGCGACGTCTTCATTTAACCTTAAATGTTGCTAGGGCCTAAAACAAAAACGGCCCAGTTTGCGCAACGCGTGAGCAACGACCCTCCCGCGCGCGCGCCGTCTTCCTAGCGTTCCCATAACGTTATTCCGGCGTGTCCAACGCAGCGCGACGCGCGCCTAACGTCCTTACCCATATATTTGCGCACGTTGCCGGTCGCTGGTGGTTTTTGACATGTTCAAAACACTCAGCGACCAATAACGCGCGCCGACTTTCGCCGGCGACCCGCCGGCGACAAAGTAGTGTACCGATGTGTACCGACGCGCCCATAACGCGCCACCAGCGCTTCTCGATATTTCACCAAATATCGCCCAAAAACACCACACATTGACGGGTCGCCGGCGAGAAGCGTCGTAGTGTGACAGGGCCATCACACTGTCCGCCTGTCTGGACTCTCAATGGTAGGCCGATATAAGGCAGGGAACGGAATGTGAGAACCGAGCTAGACCCACACGACCAGTCTCATTGAGGCAGATATTCAGTTAAATGAAGCCAATATATAGTAGAGAATACAGCGTATAGAGTAGAAGCATCAATGAGAGGTGGGGGGTGGGTGGGATTGAATACCGCCTATAGAATAGAAGCATCAATGAGAGGTGGGGGCTGGGTGGGGCTGAGGGCCGCATATAGAGTAGAAGCATCAATGAGACATGGGGGGTGGGTGGGATTGAATACCGCGTATAGAATAGAAGCATCAATGAGAGGTGGGGGGGTGGGTGGGGTTGAGTGCTGCATATAGAGTAGAAGCATCAATGAGACGTGGGGGGTGGGTGGGATTGAAAACCGCATATAGAGTAGAAGCATCAATGAGAGGTGGGGGATGGGTGGGGTTGGATGTCGTGTATAGAGTAGAAGCATCAATGACAGGTGGGGGGTGGGTGGGATTGAATACCGCATATAGAGTAGAAGCATCAATGAGAGGTGGGGGATGGGTGGGGTTGGATGTCGTGTATAGAGTAGAAGCATCAATGAGACGTGGGGGGTGGGTGGGATTGAATACCGCATATAGAGTAGAAGCATCAATGACAGGTGGGGGGTGGGTGGGGTTGAGTGCTGCATATAGAGTAGAAGCATCAATGACAGGTGGGGGGTGGGTGGGATTGAATACCGCATATAGAGTAGAAGCATCAATGACAGGTGGGGGGTGGGTGGGATTGAATACCGCATATAGAGTAGAAGCATCAATGACAGGTGGGGGGTGGGTGGGATTGAATACCGCATATAGAGTAGAAGCATCAATGACAGGTGGGGGGTGGGTGGGGTGAATACCGCGTATAGAGTGGAAGCATCAATGAGAGGTGAGGCTTACAGTTACACATCAGAAGGTGGGATTGGTCCTACTCCTAACCATATCTTTTAGAATAGATTATAAACTAATAGTATAAGGTCACTTTGCACTTATCATTATGACAAAATATGACCGAGTCAAACCAATGATATACAAGCTTGATAGTTATCGCTATCTAGCATGGCTCTCGTATTAATAGGATATAACGGACTGATTTATTCAGTATCAGGATAATGCGCCTGCATGAGATATTGGGTCGTAGTGCCAGCAGCATGGTCTTGCAGTGGGAATGCACTATAAAGTCGCCATGAGTGGGCAATGTCCCAAGACGGTAGATTTATATTATGACCCTAGATGTTGCGAGGATCTAAGGCCTCCATTACAACCCTGTGGTTGAGCACGAGATTCTGTTTGTTTTGGTGATGGGTGTGGTGGATATTATGGTGTATCTGGTGTTAGTGGTGGTATTAGTGGTGTTACTGTTAGTGGTTATGGTGTTAGTGGCAATGGGGCTAGTGGTAAGAAAGAATAATTTTCTCAATGGACTTACTGGTGGGGATGCTGATGGTATTTATCATTGATGTTATTAGCGGCGTTACTGGTTGTAGTGCTACTGCTAGTGGATCAGAGGTTGGTCCTGGATTAGTATGTGTGGCATTAGTTGTCGGTTGTGGTGCTAATGCTGGTGGTGGTGCTAATGCTGGTGGTGGTGCCAGAGCTAGTGGTGCTGGTGCTGGCATGGTAGCGGTCGGGATGGTAGCTGTGGTCATGATTGTGGGATTACTAGTAAGGGCAACGTGGTAGTGTGTGTGGTGCATCTATAGTGTTCGTGGTGACTTTAAATAAATAAATATATATCAATCAATCAATAGTTCCATCCTCTAGTCGAGGGTTGGATGCAATGGTTCTCCACTTGTCCCGATGTTGTGCTGTTCTGATAGACTGTGAATAATTCAAGCCTGTCCACTGTGAAATATTTGTAAACCATGATGTTCTTGGTCTCCCTCTCCCTCTGCTGCCATTCACCTTCCCTTCCAACAATGTACGGTATATTGAACTCTGACGAATGATGTGGCCAAATTAAATAAGTTTCTTTGTCTGTATAGTGGCAAACAAGCTTTTCTTATTTTTAATTTTTCTGACAACTTCTTTGTTGGTGATCTTCTTTGTCCATGATATTTTCATCATCCTTCGATAAGTCCACATCTCAAATGCTGCTAAACGTTTGTACATTTTCTTAGAGATTGTCCATGTCTCTGCCCCATACATTAGAGTAGACCACACATAACACTGAAGAATACGCTTCCTTGTTTGTATTAATATCTTACTTGATGTTAACACTCTATACATTTTGGAGAATGTTGTTCGGGCTATTGTTATCCTTCTTTTAATTTCTTCCTCACATCTCCCATCATTTGTAATCTTTTGTCCGAGATATATGAATTCGGATACTTGTTCTATGTTTGTGCCATCTATGGTTATATTGACATTTGGTTTATCTGTCTTTTTACTTATAACCATTGTTTTGGTCTTCCTGGCATATATGTATAATTATAATATATGTGTGTATAATATATGTATATGTATATATGTAGATATATGTACTTATATGTACATATGTATATATATATATCCATATATATATATCCATATATATATATATATATATATATATATATGCGTTGCAATGGTTATGACACATACTGCAAATTGTAACAGTCTCGTTGTCTCGGCCAACGGCCCGAGACGTCTTGGCCTACAGGTCACCTGAGTGGGCAGTAATCCATAACGTCCATGTCCCCCTCCCACCCTACCACCGCACCCTCCCACCCTACCACCGCACCCACCCACCCTACACTCCGCACCCTAAAGGCCATGTCACACTATGACGTAACGACGTCAACGTAGGGAGAACATGAAGAATGTTGAACTTCTCGGCGTAGTATACAAATTTGGGCACAAGTTAAACGTGGATGCAGCGTAGTGGACGAGAGCATAATATCGGTAAAGCATAGTGATACCGTCATTCAACGAGAGAGGACAACGTAATGATGCTCACGGAACGTTATGAATGTTATTCCATCGCCAGAACTATGTTGCTTTACGTTACCTTACGTTACTTACGTCATTAAACGTTGGCGAAATGCTGAACGAATGTTCTCCTGACATTCTCCTGATGTTCTCCTGACGTTCTCCTGACGTTCCCATTACGTCGCATGGACGTTTCCACCGGCTTTAATGTGGGTCAACGAGTGGAACGTAGTGGAACGTAGTGGAACGTAGTGGAACGTAGTGGAACGTAGTGGAACGTAGTGGAACGTAGTGAGGAACGTTTGACTAACATCTGTTTAATGTCATTGACGTTCGGCGAACGTGTACAGAACGTAGGCGAACGTAAACCGTTACTTTTGGGTCACGTCGAAAGTTTTGAACAGGTTCAAAACCTTGACGCGCGCCGACATAACACGACATAACATCACATATCTCGACATCAGTCTAATGTCATTCTGACGTCATCATAACATAACCAAACATACGGCAACGTAATGACGAAAAGTGATCACGTCAGGCTCACGTTGGCTCGTTACGTCGTAGTGTGACAGGGGTAACCACCCTACGCACCCCCAGCCCGTTCTCACGGACCCACACAAACAGATAGCAGCCCATTTGCCTCAACTCCCAACGCGCCATACTTCAGCCCCACCGCACTACTCCGCCCCGCATCGCCCCTCTCCGCCTCGCCATATCCCCACAGTCCCTGACAATCACCCCCCCGCCCCGCCCCGCCCCTCCCCGCCCCGCCATATCCCCGCCATATCCCCGCCCCCAGCCCCTGCCCACCACGCCCCGCCCCACCCCACCCCACCCCGTCCCGCCCCGCCCCGCCCCGCCCCGCCCCGCCCCGCCCTGCCATATCCCCGCCCCCCAGCCCCTGCCCACCACGCCCCGCCCCACCCGCCCGGCCCCGCCCCGCCCCGCCCGCCCCGCCCCGCCCCGCCCCGCCCCGCCCCGCCCCGCCCCGCCCCGCCCCGCCCCGCCCCGCTCGCCCCGCCCCGCCCCGCCCCGCCTCGCCCCCCCCCGCCCTCCTCGCCCCGCCCCGCCCCGCCCCGCCCCGCCCCCCCGTCCCGTCCCGTCCCGTCCCGTCCCTGCGCAGCCCTGTTTGTCCTAACCCCGCTCACCGTGCTATAAACCACGTTAAAACATGGTCTTATTGGGACCCAACTCCCCCGCCCTCCTCCACACATCCTCCACCTGGGCTCCACGTGGATCCACAACGATTAGCTGTCGGTATATGCGGCAATGGGTAATAATTAGTTAGTAACACGGGGTGATGTGTGCGTGTAGCAAAAGGTCGGATAACTCCTCATAAATCTAGTCGACTATTTGTTGGGGGGGGGGGTTGTGAGGGGGGGGGGGGTTGTGAGGGGGGGGGGGGGGGGGGAAGACATACTAGCTCCATCAGGCGCTGCAATCAGCTTAGTAATGCCACCACAAAAACCGCCTCGTTTCAATGAGGGGTGCGTGTAATGTGTAATTTGTAATGTGTAATGAGTAATGTGCAATGTGGGCGAGGCGAGGGTGTAGGAGGTGGTGAGGATGCATGTGTAGTTGTGTGGGTGGAGCAGGGGGTGGAGAGAAGGGGAGTGCCAGCAACACAAACTGGGGGTCTTTATGAGATAAGAAGCGAACACAGAAACACATTCTGGGAGCAACAAGCTGCGAAAACATTGCTGTGGTTGTTCTTCTTGTTTTATTGTTGTTTTCACTGCTGGTTTTTAATTTTTTTGTTTGTTAATGGGTTCATTTTAATTCCAGCTTTCTTCTTTATTCCCCTCCCACACCTGACCCACGTTGCATCCCCTCACGCCGACCCAGCACATGCACACACCAGCACCTCGCGTGACGTCACGGTAACTGAGACTAGCCATGTGTGACGTCATGTTTATCTCACACTACGTCGAGAAGCAAGCAGACGTTGCAACGTGGTGGTGTGCTGAATGAGGACCTAGCATTGCGCCTCACAGTATACACCTATATATGGATACATTGGCCTATGAACCTGTCCACTCTTGTATATATATACATGGGGCTCGTAGACCAATCCACTTTTCGTTAGGGTTATCTGGGGAGTATATATATGCATATACATATATATATCTGCTTATCTATACATATATTTATATACATAGGGGCTCGTGGACCAATCCACTTTTCGTTAGGGATATGTGTATGGAGTAGTCTGCACTGACCTTCCAGACAAGGAGCCAGATAGACAGGTGGGCATGACTATGGTGATGACATCACGGAGGCTAGGTGATATAATGGTCAGCACACTCGCCCGGAATGCAAGAGGTGTGGGTTCGAATCCTGATCTATGCGCAAAATTCCCCATTTTCGTCACCCCCGATAACAGTGGTGTTGTGACCGGAATACTGTTCAAGCTACATGTATTGTTGGTGAATGTACCATGTGTACGTATATATGTAAGTGTGTTGCTTGTATGTATGTAATTTATGTAAGCCTTAAACAGCGTATGGATGTAAACCATTTAAAAGACTTACAATTCCAGGGGGATGAGTGTAGTAGTCTGCACTGTCCTCTCAGATAAAGGAACCACATACACAGATGGGCATGGAATGGGTGGTGCCATCAGGGAGCCTAGAGGGTGTAATGGTTAGCAAATTAGCTCGGAATGCAAGAGGTGTGGATTTCAATCCTGCTCTAGACGTATGTATACGGGCTGCAGTAGGTATTATATATACCGGGTCCTGTGGCCCAACCCACTTTGCTTTAGGTCTCAAAACCATGCCTCACGATATATACCGGCCCTGTCTGTATATAATTACATGTACCGATGTACCGATGTCTTTGAGTTTCTGCCATCTTCGAAGATCAATTAGGCGTTATGTTGATCCTTGTGATCTACTCTACTTTGGTTTAAATACACTTTTATTTGAATACCTAAATTTGGAAATATTTGACGAGGGGGGGGGGGGGGGGGCATCATCATCGTCGTCATTCTTCTATGCACCAAACCAGTGTTGAGTTGAGTTTGGTGGCCCCCCCCCCCCCCCCCGTTATGCCTCACTTGCTTTCATGCCACATGGGTCATGGTGGGGCGTGGTGCGGGAACTGGACCGGCTTGGGGTCACCCTGCCCTCGATCCTTATGCAGCTTTAAGGAGGGGATAGGATGGCCGAGTGGGCAGGGCGTCCGCTTCCCATGCGGGAGGTCGTCAGCATGCTTCCCGGTTATGTAACACTAAGTACTTAGACACGTGACACTTGTGGCTACGTGCCTGGCCCACGCCATTATTGAAGTAGTAGAAGGAGCGATTGGCTCAGTTTCAAGGTAATGTGACTGACGTCATCGGGGTTAGGGGCATGGTGTCTCAGTGAGGCCACACTATAAAGTCGTCACGTGTGCTCACTGTCGCAAGTCGCTACTCATCCTGACCGTATCCAAAGAGTATGATGTAGTGTGGTCGACTGCCGTAGGTGGCGCCACAATAAGAAAATAAGCTGCGGCACAGGTGCGCTATCCCGAAGTGTTAGGAATACACAATAGTGGTAGAATCATGTTAATTATTTATATTCGGATGGTAAATTACATTGCACATATTGATAGATAGTGACTTGTCTGGATACAAATAACTAACGAGTCATCACTATGTATGCTTCCAACTTGATTATTCACCAAATCGAACTGGTGGCGCCACCAGAGTGCGTCCACCACACTAATTACTTTCAATCTATCGGTCGCTGCAGAACTGGTGGTTCAGGAAAGACACCAGCCAATGAGATGTATTGAGACTGAGCTGGGAATTATTATGTGTGTTACCAGTTCTCGTTGTTCCTTCAGGAAGGAATGAAACTGAGACCTAGCACGCCAAGTCGCAGCTGCAGCTTACAAGAAGGAAGGTGGGACCCCTCCGCCCCTCACAGCGCTGTATTTCACTACACAATATATACATTCAACTCACTTTGCACCAATTCCCAAGTAACCAAAGTTGGTAGGATTATTGCCATGGATTAATTTCAAATATCCATTTCGGTGAACTTGTCTTAGCAAATATTGTAATGAGATATAAGGCCACTTCCTGTAGCATGATGTATGTGTGTTCACCACCTCCCGACCCTTCCGGTGAGTAAACTGTAGCTGCGAACCGACATGGTGGGTCTCAGCGTCAGTCTTTACTCACAGACACAATTCGTAATAACTGCATTGTTCCCGATCCCCGATTATCGCAGCCTAATAACAGTGAATGTATGCCGTCCTTTATTTACACACCAGTCCTTTTCTGTACACAGTGTACACGGTGCAAATTCCAGAAGCTGAATATGTTGACCCCTTTGGACATGGATTTTCTGGTGTGATTTTTTCGGGGGTTAATTTACATGGTATAGTCGGTGTTGTTTACATACGGGTGGCGCCGTGGTGGTGACATGCAAAACTAGAATGTAAGTCGATACATACATATATCCATACATTATACAGCAGTGAGGAGAAAGTATGGGTATATTTGCTTATTAATATTCAAATAATGAACGATTTAGCATACATACATAGACAGAGACACATTTGAGTTCCTGTAATTAAGCACGTATGCAGTAGTTTGCTATTGACAGCGAATATTTCAAAAGCGTTTGCAGATTTGTTTTCCCTTGTGTGTTTAGATCTCACATGGATTATCATGAAGAATATCTGAGTAAATACGAACGATTCTCGCAAATCTGCAAATAGCCCACAACACACCAACTTAAATTGCATTACAAGATTCGCATGTGGTTCTGCAATACATGTATATTGAAAGTTTGGCGAATTTAAAATATTGTATAGACCTTTTGAAAGTTATGGATAATTATGAGCTGAAATTGTATGTTACGTTCGCACAGGCGCATTATTTTAACCCAAATTGAGGGAGAACTGTTAAAGTCGATCTATGTATAATTACTCCTTCAGTAGGAGCCTAGCCTTTTAAACTCACTTTGTAGCAATAACCACACGTCGCCTAATGACCTAACTAGATAAGATTCTTCTCATTCACTCATTTGTTTCTAATGCACATTGCAGTGAATTTGTCCTCACACATACATTACATTAGATACAAAAGGACCTGTTCTATATGTGTCTTCACCTCCCCCACCTTCCTGTGTGTAAGCGTAGCACTAATAGTAGTAGGTCCTGCCTTCACAGGAATCAGCAGAACTCAAAACACACTGTATAGACTACATCACCATTCCAGGCGCGCGATGTGTCAGAGCAAAACAAACCCACGAGAAGCACATGGCACATGTTAATACATTGGGTGCAGTTATGAAATGTGCTAGTTTCAGCTCATCTCAGCTCTTGTTTGAAACATAGAACACTAACTAAAAAAATATATATACAAAATTAAGGTATTAATCTTTTATCCAGCATTGCATTTACATCAATATAGCAAATCTTATGTCATGTGCATTTAGATTTAGACAAATCTGGGCACTCAGACTAGTGTTAGAACCATAGCCAGAGTCAGCTTTACTTATTTTATTCATGTTTTTATTTATATCCTATGGTTAATGACATATGTAGAAATAGAAAATGAGTAGGGTTAATCAGATATTGGTTATATATTTCTTTGAAACAAGTTTGTGTTGACACATTTGACATTTAAAAATTTAGAACAAGAATTACTTATGGCTAATCAATGGTGATGTAAATATCAGCCTGTAAAGTGACTGAATTTGTATGTTTCTTAGCTCAAAATGCTTAATTATGGAGAGTTCCCGTGTCTTAAACTTATTCATTATATTATTATATTGCATCCTTCCATCCATGTTTCTGCCAAATTGTTATGTATTATTTGATTAAATTTGAATAAAATGGAAGTTTTGCCCTACGCATATCGGCAAACTCAATGGTTGTACGACTTTGCTTTGCTCCCAACGCGGTTTTCAGTGAATGCGCATTCGGAACGTGATCTCGACTATAGACAAGACGCTCTCCCCGGAATGGAAGCTACGTGGGTTCGAGCCCCGCTGTGCGATATTAAGTCACGTTCTGTATGCAGCGACTTCCAATGTGCAATGATAACTGAAAACGTTTAACGAATATTGAGTCCTGATGCAAAACGGAGTTGAAGATGTGGAAGTCTGCAGACGAGGCTGGGGTGTGGGGGCTGGTGACCCAGAGTTAAACAAGGTTAATATATAAAGGAGATAAGGATACGAGCCGCGAGCTGTGTGCGGCCGCGCGTTGTCACGGTCTAATCACGTGCACACCCTGGCACACCGGGGTCCTTTGATAAGAACCCGATAACATCAGCCATGGAAGAGATGTCTAAATTCCTTAGATGAGCCGTGGAAATGCCCTCATGGTGGCTTCGGGGGCGGTGTACTAAGCAATCCAACGTGTGTTTGCTTCATATGTAAGTTGCATGCTTGATTGTTTGGGGTTTCTGAGATATTTTTGTAGATATATATATTAGGTTGATCATGACTGCCGGCGGCCTGGTTTCCCCGTGGGGCAGCACTATAAAGTCGTCATGAGTACGCACTGTCACAAGTCGGTAGCCTTCCTGATATGACTTTAGATGTTGCCAGGACGTAAAACTGGAGCAACCAACCAACATCACTTACTTCCGTTTGAAATGCCTTCTATTATATAAGTTATAACGAGCTAACATTAGAGATATTTGATAGGGAGAGTTATATTTGGTGTGCTTGGTGAAATGCCAAAGTCTATTGGTTTCAGCTGTAACTTGTAAGAGATTATAATAAATAACTAGTGTTGACGGTAGCAGCTCAATATGGATCATGCATGCTCTGTGGAAAGGGTTATATAGAGGATTTCGAGCAGCAGCCCACCCTCTGATGGCAATGGCAAAAACTAATATTGTGCCTAGCCGTTCAACTGTGTAGCATGCTCTGTGGGAAAGGCCTTCTACTTCTAGTGGATTTCTACCACCAACTTGTCCTCTGGTGGCAGTGGATTGTATGTAGAAGCTTACTGTGCAGCGTACTCTGTGGGAAAGGCCTTCTACTTCTAATGGATTTCCATCAACCTTCCCTGCGATTTGCAGTCACAAGAAGTAATGTGGATAGTAGTTCCCATGCTCCGTGGAATACTCGTACAACCTATTTATAAGGTTATATGCCAGTCACGTGGGTTTATGTTTATTTTGGTTAATGGATAGTTAGTGAGGTTGGCCCTTCTTCACTTCGGTTGCCCGGATACAGGCAGTGATGTGTTTGTGTCAGCGCCCCAGGCAGCTGGCGTTCCACAGCCACCACAGCCACCATTTTCTTTATGTCGGTGTTGGTTTTGTTATGGTCGGAGAAGGGATATAATACCGATTAAAAAAACACACACACCAAAAAGCACGATTTTAAATTTTGAACCAAATGAAAATTGCTACCGATTTAAATCACAAAACGTGCATAGTGAAGGGTATGGTTCAGACTCAGAGTAAGTATCGGTGTGTGTGTGTGGGTGTGCGAGGCAGAAACCGCAAGGTTTGTGATCAGGTGGACTAGCCGAATCGGTAAGAGTGCTGGACGACCTCCCATGATGGCGGTCATGGATTTGAACCCCAGCCGAGTCAAAGGGATGACTAGGTGAATTGATGCTTGTCAATCACTACCTAGCCTGGTGTTCTGCATTACTTCGATAGTGTGCTCAGTATGAAGAGTCTGTACACTGTCACAAGTTGGTACCTGGTCCTGATATTACCTTAGATCTTACTAGAACATACAACCCCATCAAACAAACCGCAAGGTTTGCCTCAGGATATTGAACACCATCATCTTCAATTCCGTTTTTGGAGGGGCTGCCTGGGTGGGGGTGAGGTGGGGGCGGGATGGTGGGGGGGGGGGGAGGCGTGCACAATCAATTTGCCCGTCAAAAGAGCGTCGTAGAAGTGCGATCCAGGTGTTGTACAGTTCACGGATTGTGATTCGAGATGACATAAGCAATCAGTCCCTTTCTTACCGCTTTATGCGCTTCAGAACAGAATCCTGTGTGTGTGGGCGACGGGGGAGGGGGCAAGAAAAATATATTACAATAAAATACATATATAATATAAATATGTATATATGCTGTATAAGAATTCTACGAGTATAATAAGATGGAATACTATCCTACCACCCACACACCAGTGGTCGGGTGCTTGAACCTCACCTACTCATTTCCTGCTCATGCTTCAGCTCCGATGGTGGCGCCACCGCTCGCCTGTTCACTGTCTTACTCACTTGCCGCTGAGAATTTGAACCGAACAGACATCCCACACACACTGATGCCTGTGCCACCTTTTTGCTCCCTCTGTGGAGTTGCGCACCGTGAAGGCTATCTGGAGGCGTGTGCCTCTAACCAGTTAGGCACGGAGGAGGCAGACCGGCAGGTTAAACTTGTATCTTGTAGAACGTCGGTGGAGAAGATGGCCGCTAAATCTGTGAAGCACAAGGCAGTGAAGAACGAGGTGGGGAAGCACGAGGCTGAGGCCGCGCTAGGTAGAGCCACACTGGAGGGTCGCGCACGGCAAGTCAAGGAGGAGATTGAGGAAACCAGGAGGGACATAGAGGATATGGAGCTTGAGGACCAGCTTGCAGAGCTTTCGGCTAAGTGGGATCGGCTCACTAGGAAGCGGCAGGGAAGGAGCGACCGGGACCAGGACAGCCTGCATGGGGCGGGGAGGGATGGCTCCCGGGAGGAGCACTGCTCCCGCTCCCATGCCCGCATGGAACGGGCGGACAGCCATTCCAACTATGGAACCAAGTCCAGGAGGAGTTCTCGAGGACAGAGAGCTCGGAGGGGGAGCAACTCGGACTCACGCATTAGATCGTCCAACTCAGCCCGCAGACGGAAAAGTAAGTGGTCACTCAAACGTTACACTGTGGATGACAGGGAAGTCCGTAAGCTCAATGGTTATGGGATAATCGCAGCTTCTGCTGAATGGGCATGACGGTAAAAGTCTATCGGGCGCTCCTCAAGCACATAAACTTTATATCTGTACAGGCTATAGACAATGACTTTAAAGACAGCGCGCACGTCGCATATCACAATGCGGTGCGCAAGAAACCCGCGCGCGACGGCTTCTCAGCTTTCTCTGAGGCTTACAACGGCGGTAGCGTTATCCACTCCGGGACTCAACATCTCAGATATAAGAAGCCAGCAGTGGGGGAGCGGCCTGGGGAGCGGGGGGGCCAGATAAAAAGCACCCATGCTTCAGTTGGAATAAAGATTTGGGCTGTGGCAGTTCTGAGGAAGCCTGTAACTATGCTCACATCTGCTCCAAATGTAGCAGTAAGTCCCACAAACGGGCCAAATGCACTAGGGACTGATGCGTGACCAGGGTGGGTGGTGGCCGTGCAAGTTGCGCCACTTGTCATGACATTACACACGATAACGTTAACATTAATGTCAGTCCCGACCCCATTGAATCTATGCCTCATAGTGATTTCGCTGAATGTGAACATGTTGGTATTGCTTGTGCCGTTGGAGATGATGGCGAATAAAAATATCTGCCTCGTAATGTCTACCATAGTTGTGGGCGTGATGGCTGTGACTTTGACGTGATTATAAGCCTCGTAATGACTACCATATCGGTGATCATGATGGTACCCCTGGCCATTGATGCCCGCCCCGCCACTGTTGGTTTTGGCGGGAATGCTGCCCGCTCCACATGCGTGGGCGACGTGCTTGGTGGTAGGAAACTTGAATCTGCAACGGTCAACCGTGGAGGGGCATGGGTGGATGGGAACCAATTAGGCACCCCCGCTCTTATCCAGTCTCCCCCCTGTGGTGGCGGCTCCCCAGACGTCCCGGGGGAGGATGTTGAGGTCGGTGCCCCAGCCGCCAGCTGTGCAGGGGCGGGGGTTTCTACTGCTCCTGCTCCCGTGTTCGCCTGTGGCCATCGTAGCTCCCCCCCTCCAGCGGGGTTGGGGGTGTTGTTGTTGCCGAGGACCACCCTGCGGACAGGCCCACCGGGGTGGGCGGGGCTGAACACCTCACCGCTTGGGCCGTCGGCAACCCCAGTCCTCAGGATTGGTTCTCCGTTGCTTGCATTGGCTCTGAGGATCACTGCCATCCAGGCCAGTGATGATCCTGACCTCATCTTTGACGTTTCTGATGAATGTGCATCTGGGGTTTGTGCCTGCATACACTGTATTGCCGGTCTCCCAGCTCAACTTAAACCATGCTGTAGGTTCTGTGAACTCTTTCTCCATGGTGACACTGATCCTGATTTTGAATACATCCTCAGGGGCGTCTGTTTTGGTTTTAGGTTCATAAACCACACTTGTGATGTTGATTATGATTCCAGCCATAAAGTCATCCGTGATGAGAATGATAGAGCAACGGTGGATGAGAAGCTTCTTGCCGAGATAGACCGGGGCTGCATCTCTGTCGTCGACCACCGTCCCCCTTGCGTGCATGACGTCTTCTGCATTACCAAGGACGGTGGGGGGGGGCAGGACCATCATCAACTGCAGCAGGCCCCATGGCCGATCGGTCAACAACTACACTGACCAGGTCTGCGTCAGGTTCAGGTACAACTCTGTTGACTCTGTTGCGGATCTGATGGAGACCGGCGACCTCATGTGCCCGGTCGACATAAAGGATGCCTACCGTGTGGTCTCCATCCATCCCAGGGATCGTGATCGCCAGGGGCTCCACTAGAACTTTGCCGGGGGGCGTGAGTACCTACATGAAGGACAATAGGCTCTGTATGGGGCTCTCCTCTAGCCCATATGTCTTCAGCAAAATATCTGACTTTGTGGTTCGCTGCGCCATCCGTGTGGGTCGGGAGGGTGGTGAACGACCTTGACGACTTCTGCCTCATCAGCAGCGACCACAAGGGTGGCTGCAGGGACCAGGGGAAGCTGATCGCAATCCTTCGCCGGATTGGCCTCCTCGTCAGTTTCAAGAAGCTGTCCTCCCCTAACACCCTGGTTCGCTTCCTTGGCATTAACATTGACTCTGTCAGGCTCGACATGAGCCTCCCTGATGATAAACTTGAGCGCCTTCTCCTCATCCTGGAGGAGGTCTCTGGCCGCAGGAAGGCCACAATGAAGGCCCTCGAGAGGCTCTCAGGTCTCCTCGCCCACTGCTCCGAAGTGGTCAGGGGGGGTGCACCTTCTGTCGTAGGGTCTATGACAGTATTGGCACTGTCCGCGAGCCCCACCTCCTAGTCCGCCTATCCAGGGGATTCAGGGACGACATTGTCTGGTGGCGGGGCTTCGCGGCCAGGTTCAACGGTAAGGTTCTCTCCCCATGTCTCAACCTACAGTGACACGTCTGACTCTGGCTATGGCGCCATCCATTCTACCATCTGGGTTGCTGGTGCCTTTCGCCCGGGTGATGATGACGACCTTGGCGGGTGCTGGGGCACCACCACCTGCCCCCCTGCCCAACGGTCCGCCACAGCTCCTACATTAACGTAAAGGAAATGTGGGCTGCATATGCTGCCGCTGCCACCTGGTGTCACTGCTGGAGGGACACTTCTGTGGTCATGATCGCAGACAGCACCACGGTCCTTGCTGCCCTTAACACTGGCCGCTCCAGATATCCCGACATCATGTTCTTCCTCCGCCGCCTATTCTGGCTTGCCACTGACTATAATTTCCAGATTTCCTCTGTTTATATCAGGAGCAGCAACAACAGAGTGGCAGATGCCCTGAGCCGGCTCGACATGCCAGGGAGTGCCGGGCACCTGCGCAAGGCCGACACAGGCAGGACGATGTGCTGCACCCACCTTTTTGACGACTCCGCTCTCTACCATTCCAGGATTCGCGGAGCTGGTCAGGGAGACCAGACCTGGTTCCTGAGCAAGTCCTACACCCCAAACTCTGTGACCACCAGGCTCTCCATTTAGCTCTCTGCTCTGAGAGTTGGGTCCATGAGTCGGTCTTAATGTCTCTCAGCTTCAGGTTTCTCTTGATGGTATCCTTGAACCGGAGATGGGGGCACCCTCTCTTTCTGTAACCAGAAGACAGTTGAGAATAGAGGATCTGCTTTGGTAACCAGTCTGATGACATCCTCATGAGGTGTCCAGTCCACCAGAGATTCCTTTTGATCAGATCTTCCATAGAGGGCAGCCCCGTCCATTCGAGTATTTCCTTATTTGTCACTTTGTCCTTCCAGGTTAGTCTCATGATTGAATGCAGATGTCGCATCATGAAGGCATGCAGCTTTTTCACCTGTCATCTGTACACTGTCCAGGCCTCGGCTCCGTATAGTAGGGTGGATAGCACGATTGCACTGTAGATCTTGCCTTTTACCCGAATGGACACATGGTGGTTGTTCCAGAGTCTTTGGCATAGTCGGCCGAAAGATGTGCTAACCTTGGCAATCCTCCTCTGTCTTTCAGCATCAATGCGTCCATCACTTGATATAGTGCTTTCGAGGTAGGTGAATTCCGGAACAGAGTTCAGCTTGTTTCCGTCAACCATGATCTCCTCCTTTCGGGTTCTTGTAGTTGGGTTGGTACAGCACCTCCGTCTTCTTGATGTTAATCTTCAGGCCAAACTTCTTTGATGCATCGGAGAAAGCGTCCACTAATTTCTGGATCTATTGTAGCAGAGTGGGCAACCAGTGCACTGTCATCTGCGAATAGCAGCTCTCTCACCAGTATCCGAATAGTCTTGGTCTTCGCTCTGAAGTGTGCGACATTGAATAGGTCAGCACTCTGTCTGGACTGTATATAAATGCCATCCCCCATGTTTCGGAAAGCCTCATCGAGCATTGCTGATAGGAAGATGGAGAAGAGCGTGGGGGCCAGTACACAACCTTGTTGACCCCATTGGTAACCCCAAACGATTCCGAGACTTCCCCTCCAACACTAACGTTCACCTTCATTTCTGTATGTAGAGCCTCGATCATAGTTGTGAACTTCTCTGGGCATCCATACTTCCTCAGTAGCTGCCATAGCCCGGTCCTCCCAACTGTATCAAACGCCTTAGTGAAATCGACAAATACCATGTACAGTGGTCCGTCCTGCTCAATGCACTTTTCTTGTAGCTGTCGGAGACAAAATATCATATCCACGGTGCTCCGGTTACCTCTGAAGCCACATTGTGACTCCAGAACTACATCAGGTGTTATGTGAAAAGATAGTCTGTGGAGGAGGATCCTGGCGAAGATCTTGCCTCCTATGGAAAGAAGAGAGATTCCTCTATAGTTCCCACAGTCTGTTCGATCACCTTTCTTGCAGATGGTTACAATGCTGGCATCCTTCCATGCTTGGGGTACAGAACCCTCCTCCCAGGCATTGGTGATTAGTTGGTGCAGTCTGTTGAAATATATATATATATATTTATATACACACAGTAAAACCTCTCTAACCGACGACCTCCACAGATCGACAACTCCGATTGCTTTATTTGGGTCCCAACAATACCATTGTAACCATATTCTAACTCTCTAAACCCACCACCTCCCTAAATGGACCACTTAATGTCGGTCCCAAGGTCGGTCGATTTAAAGAGGTTTTAGTCTATATGTATATATGTGTATATAAGCAGCCCTATTTATGTCAGCCGACTTTTCAGTGAAACGATGTCACAACTTGGGAGTTCTCCGATCAAACACATTACTTGGGTTGAGGCTCGTCAGTACTCACGTACTTCCATTGGACACCGACTTTCGGTCTGTGAAAAGAGCCGCGCGTGTTTGGTCATTGCGAATTACTAGCCAGTCTGCGTCTTCAATAAAAGGAATAGCCTCGGCTTTTTTTATTGAGAATTTGGAAAACCTTCACGTGAGTGGTTGAAAAGGGTTTTGCGTTCTAACAACAATGGGAATAATAAAGAATGGCTATCACCTGTTGATAGTTGATTCAGTTAAATTTGTGCTTCCGCAGCAGCGAACGTGTCACTATTAAGCATATTCAGGTGCTCATTGCCTATGCATGACTCGCGGTAGACAATCCACATTGCACGACGTGTGATGCATGCCACATGACTTATGATGCTTGCCACCAGACACATAGTGTGTGATGCATGACTCCTGATGCACGATGCATGACCCATGGCACATCACACATGACACACAATACAGAATGCATGGCATATGATGCATGACTCATGATGTACAATGCATGACTCATGACGCTTGACGATTGACACATAATGGGTGATGCATGACTCCTGATGCACGATGCATGACCCCTGATGCGTGACACATAACACACAACACACAATGCATGGTGTATGATGCATGACTCCTGATGCATAATGCATGAATTATGATGCTTGACACTTGACACATAATGTGTGACGCATGACTTCTGATGCCCAGTGCATGCCCCTTGACATATGACACATGATGGACAACACACAATACATGGCATATGATGCATGACTCATGATGCATGATGCATGACTCCTGATGCATGACACACAAAGCATGTCGGATCATTCACATGGTATATTGCTTGACGCAAGACTGCACGCTCATTGGAATCTCCTCTTTAATACAGCCACATGGTTTTAGTTTATATATATATATTTCTTATATAGCCTTTCTCTACAGTAGCCATATTCATTTCGCTGGAGTGAAACTGATCGGTCCCTCTACCAGAAACTGTCCATTTATGTATGAAGCTCCACATTTTACCTGGTCTCCCTTTCACTACAACCAGTGACAAACACGCTCACAGTCAGAGGACACCTTTGCCTCCCACTACCCGCTCTTTTTATATCTGATGAAAATGCTCGGCTGGTGTGTCATGTTGCCTAAGAGCAAGCGTGTTGCTAAGCACCTGTGGTTGCACACTGTGAACATTCCGCATTATTATTTGTTTCATCTGATCTAAAGAAATATCTCACCTGATAGTCCATAATGTACCAGTTATTGCCAGCTAATGGGGTTTAACGCCTGAGATACATTTCCCTATCAGGAGACAATAAATAATCCTATATGAAGACCAAGTAGTTCACTTTGGGGATATCGTCAATGTCACTACAAGAAGTATACATACTCTCTTATAGGGATACCACCTGTGATATATGCGTAATAAACGTATAGACGTCTAGACATCTAGACACGTCTGTAATATATGCAAATGAGATGACATCACATGACTAAGTGTGCCAGAGGTCTAGACCCCTGATGGGGAATAAAGCATTCAGTATCCAGAAGTCAAAGTGTTCAGACGTTGTACTTTCACATGGTGTCAGATATGGAGGCAATGGTGCGTTTAGGCCCATTGCTTCAGGCTGCCAACAAAGACAGTGTCGTATAGCTGTGTTTCACCAGGCAGCAACTCCCTGGTAACCAAATGAAGCAGCATTAACAAGTTACTGTGAGTTTGCTCTACCACAGACGAGCAAGCAGAATGCCATATCTGAATGGACAGATTGGAGGACAGGGCCCGAAGTGATGGCCCACAAATGCACAGATGCCTGGAAAGATGGCACATGGATGCACGGATGCCTAGAGGCACAGACATGACTGCACAGATGCCCAGAAGCACAGATGCACAGATCATCGACAGAGACAAACAGCTGTAATGAAAACGGCCAGGATGAAGACACGCAGAACATCAGGCCAGCTAAGCAACAGGTGAGGCAGCGAGCAGTGAACATGGAGCACCCAGATGCAAGCATCGGATGCCAGGCCACTGATATTGATATATAATTCCATCATAATATTGCTATGGACTAGTTATTAGAGATGGTAATTGTTTTGTGGAGGCTAAGCAGCTGGACAGTTCAAAGGACTTCAGTGCCATAGTGCGCTTGGACACTCGCTAAACCTGTGGGTTAAGCTAATTAATTACTTACTTACGCCTCCTCGCTTAAGTTAAGTGCTTGTATATTTTATTGTATTACTGTATGATGAATGAGTAAACCTGCTATGTTTTATGGGGATTTTGAAACATTCCATGTCTCAGAAATACTTTGAGGGGGAGATGTAATAAATGTCTATACATCTAGATGTCTGGACGGCTAGACACGTCTGTAATATCTGCAAATGAGATGACATCACATGACTAAGTGTGCCAGAGGTCTAGACCCCTGACGGGGAATAAAGCATTCAGTATCCAGAAGTCAAAGTGTTCAGATGTTGTACTTTCACACCTCCTCTGCAGAGACTGTGCATATTCACATATGGGAGAACACACACGTCCCTATGTAGAGACCACATAGTGCACTATAATGACCCAGTCATTAAAGGGAGACAACACATGTCCCTATAGGGAACTATACATATCCATGTGGAAAGATTATGCATGACCTTCAGGGGAGGAAACACATGTCCCTGTGCAGAAACCTCAGATTTCTCTATGAGACCACTGCACGTGTCCATATAGGGATACCACACATGACCGTAGGTCGATTTAATGTGGGAGTAGCTTTGGAATGTCTCGGTATACCATTACCACTACTTCAAAACGGGGAAGGGTGCGGGACCAGACGAGATGTTCAATTGCTCTCTGCTACCCGTGTTCATGTCGTCTTAGGCCAGTTTAGGACAAGAAACAATGAGACAAATGGATTGAAAAAAACATGTAATCTCTGCCTTATTTTATTTGAAAAAGTCAATCCAAAATAAGTTATTTTAAATTTGGTTTTCATGGTGAGAGATCCGACAAGATCCCAGGTTGTCAAACTTTATGGACTAAGGTTTACTTTGTGGATTTTTTCTTGGTTTTTGTGAGGGTGTGAAGAGAGGACAGGTTAAACAAGATTTGGATGGTTAGTTGGCGTGCTACAACTTTTGACGTGGACACGAAACACGCCTTAGCACCCTTCACTCCCGGAGAGCCAGGGCCGCGTTCAGGGTCTGTCTCGGGGGCGCCGCGGAGACGTCTCGGCGATGCTTTTTGGCCTAATACCGTTCAGAGTGCGTCTCAGCGATGTTTCGGAGACGCCTCTCTTTTCAGACTGGAGATGAAAAGCGCCTCGAAAATAGCCGCCGCATTCAGTGCTTTCAGCCAATTACAGCGCAGCTTGTCCATTGCAAATGGCCACCGCCTATGGGGGCGGCCATTTTCGAGGCGACCAAGTGCTTTTGTCGTTCAGACTGGCATGACGTCATGCCCGTCGCCGAGGCGCCTCCGAGACGGAGCCTGAACGCGGCCCAGGTTATCATTTGTAAGCAGCGGCTGGAATGTTGGAGCCCTCACATGTGTCCAGGAGAAAAAAAAACTCTCCCACTGATCACCATTTTGCTTTCTGCCAACCAACATGGCCCAGCCAGTGGGCGAGTTGTTACTTACGGCCTTAACATTTGGTGTGGACTGTTCTAAAAGGAATGGCTGAATGAGTTGAACACCCGTTTCCCTTTTTGGTACGTGGTGGGATTCGAAGCCCGGGTTCGAGTCCCACCCTAAGCATGATCACCTCATTGCATCGTGTTCGGAAGAGAGCACAATGAACTTGTTTAAGCATCTTCTTGTTAGGGTTTTGCTCCCTAGCAACATCTAATGTTACATCAGGATGGGGTATACGATTGATTGATTGATTGATTGGTGGTTGCTTTACGAATCAATCAATCAATCTTATACCCCATCCATGTGTTATAAAGAATGAAGCCTCACTGACTCCAACGAATGACTTTAAAATGTATACTTGTCCCTACTTAGCCAGGATATAAGAGCATACCAAAGTCGGATACATTTGAAAACCACTTCCAAATAGATGATTTGCGTGTGTTGACTAGACACATCTGTTTGTATGCTTGTTTCAAAGCTAACACCTGAGCTAAGTGTCTAGTCTTACAGTTGGCAAACAAACTTCTACCCAAACCACCGCAAGCATTGTTCGGCTTGAGCATGCCCACCCATTGAGGTAGGCGATAAATCTACCCAGCTCCATATCCAAAGTCCCTGAAGAATGTACACCAATGTGCTCATTGCAATGTGTTCCGAAGAGACTATGAGCAAGTAAGAAGACAGGTTACTCCACCGGGGATTATGTCAGGAAGCCATTCTTAATTCAATCAAGTATGTCCTAATGATCCAATTAGTCAATTAAATGAATGTAGCACTTTCTCCCCATGCCGCTAACAAACCACTAATGGCAATTTTCTTTTCTGGTAGTATTATTGTTGTTCATATTTGTTTAGTTACGCCTATCAGGTTGCCAGTTATAAACTACTCCACTTTATTATGGAGTTGATGATAGTTTACTATCTTTAGAGATATTCGGAATGCAAGAATGCAGAATAATGTCTGTGTAGGGATACAATTAAGATGAAGCCCATTGAAATGGACCATTGCTATACTAACTAGGTCATATCGATGCGCGGCTAAGCCTGAGAGGTTTAATGTCCTTAAATCAGTTGTAAAGAGCAAAACCGAGGGAAATAAACAGGTACAGTGGTACCTACGTTGGTTACATGGGATCAAATCTAGTAGCTATTTCCATCTAGAAAATATTATGCTTACCTCGAAATAGAAACTTTAAAATAGGTATTTTCTTAATGCGATGACCTTGACCTTCGGTGCTGAAGGCAGCCATCATTCAATGTGACGCCCTCCCACCAGGTGCCGCCACCCCTGACCCTGCCGGTATGTATCACCTTGTTTGACCTGCCCGACAGGAGAAGGCTGCCATAGTTCACCACCACAGGGAAGGGGAGGACCGGGCAGGATAGAGGAGAAGAGTGGAGCAGAGGGGAGAAGAGGGGGAGAAGAGGGGGATAGGGGACAATAGGGGATCAAAGGACAGGAGAGGACAACATAGGGTGGGTCAGAACAGGGCATATCAGCGCAGGATAAGGCAGAGCATCATAAGGAAGGCCAGGGCAGGCCAGGGCAGGCCAGGGCAGGCCAGGGCAGGTCACCACAGAGCAGAACAGAATGGACATATCAGGCTGGGAGGGGGGGGGGGGGCGCAGGGCAGAACACTAGTGTGCCTGATAAGCCAAACCAAAATTAAATGCACCTTTAAAAAAAAACACGATTATAAACCACTTTCTCTGAAATCGACGAGTCTTTCGTCGAAAAGCAGAATAATTTTTTTGAAAAAGAATCTAAGATGAATCCGCTTAATCCATGCGCCAAACAGCTGCGCATGCAGAATATATTCCCCCAGTTTCAGCTCTATTAGTATTACAACACCAACCCCATCACCCCTGAAAACAGTCCCCCCCACCCACCAACAAATCATCAACGAAACAAAGAAGCAACAACCTTGGAGCACAAACATTAAGGATGTAGCTGGAAATATTGGGTGGATTGATGTAAGCTCTGTCCATGGATTATCAGATCCACCTGGATTACCATTTCTGGTAATGACGGTATCGAGAACTGGTATTGGGATGAGTGTGCACACATACAGGTGGCGCCAGCCACAGTGTTTGGCTGCAGGCAACCAGACGCCATTAATATCGTGTGGAACATGATGCCCTATTTATATGAGTATAATAGATTATACAGTATATATATATATATATGTTCTTAAGGGAAGGGGTTCACGATCCCATGACCTTTGACCTTCGGCCAATGACATGCTATTTAAGTTCGGGTATCCGGAAGTACATGTTTGACAGCATACGTGGGCACTCCCTGATTGTTACCGCTGATAAAGTGGGGAACTCCAGCCAGGCACGCTATATATACTACATATACTATATATAATTGAATAAATATACATATATTATATATATGATGTATATATAAATAGTGTGTGGATATTATTAGTAGCGATAAAAGACAAAATTGGGTTGAGTAAAATATCACTATGGGTTATATATATACTAATATATATATATGTATATATATATATATATATTATTTGAGTTCTTTTCTAAACAGGACTGAGAGTGCCTGAAGTTGGTCAGTTGGTAGCAAACCACCCAGGCTGTACCAACAGCACAGACAACGTGAATTCGACAAATGAAGTAAAAAAACATGGTTCAGATAAGATACAGACATGAGTAGAAGAATAGTAAATTAATATATTGCAATATGTGAGTACCTTTCTTATATTTACAGAATGTATTCATTTAGCACATATATGTAACGCCCTACAATGACTTGTTTCTACAATCACCTGTGAACAGTTTATACTATATTTCTATATTTCACTAACATTTCACTGCTATTAAGCCTTTATTTAAATTGCATCGCTGGTTTCGAGCGGATTAAACGTGACAAATGGAAATCCAATATCCAGTTGATCTTATATTAAAGATGTAAGTACCCCTCGTTGTTAACAAAATTCTAGAATTTGCATCTACCTAACTGGGAGCAGCTCAACGTCCCCTGTCGTCGGAAACCCCCGCCATGGGTTAATATGTGGTCAATTGCCTCCTTTGATTGGTGCTCATGTGTTCATGGGTTGGCCGGACATAGCACGTGCCCTCCTGTCATCGGCTTGTGTTTGTGTGTGTGTTTTTGTAGTTTTGGGGGGGTAGCGGCTGAGGGGGGGTGGGCAACCACATGAAACAAAAACTGTGAGTATATTCATAAATAGTTAAGACATGACAGGAGTTTGCGGATCCCAAAAGACTGTTACCACTACACACACATATAGATATAGGTATATCTATATATCTATGTATATGTGTGTGCCAAATAGAGTGGGAAAGAGAGATAACAACTGCATAAAGGAAGAACAAATAAATATAGCTTAATCTATTCCTAATTTAGATAATGTTACAAGATAACGCGTTCTTCTTCATCAAGTGAATCAGTGAACTGTGTAAAACTAACTGCGGACAGGAAAACAAAACATACATAGATTTCTCCGCTACTGCAGATAAGTTGCACGATATCACTTATTAGTTAACAATTAAAGGAAGGGGGGTGGGAGGAATATATTCTTGATTAGGGGAGCTTACAAAAGTTAACAATTTGTTAGAAATGCTGACAATTTCTTTTGCGTGGTAAATAAACAAAAGCAATTCAGTTATTCAATTATAGAACTAGAGGTTATCAACAGACCCGGAACACTGTTAATTACAGACAAAATAACTATCACGATAATGGGAAATTGTCACTAAATTCATCTAATTAAATATATTTGATTAAAGCGAGAATGTTGGGTGATTTATTTAGGTTTTCCTTAGGTTGTGTAGGCATGTGTTGTGAATGTTCTTTTATTTACGGGAAAACGTGGTTGTTTTATTAGTACACGGGTCCCGTTGCCCTTAGGAGGGCCATAGCCTTGCCCATCAGCTCGGTGAAGACAGCAACATCGCGTGTTAATGTCCTTAAAGGGGCACAGGGCCTGCGGGTCAGGGCAGACACGGGTCAATTAGATCATACCCGGGCAATCGCCTCGCATGGCATGCTTATCGCATTGACAGCAGGGGGTGGGGTCGTGGGGGTGCGTAATGGTAGGGGGTGGGAGGAGGAAGAGGAGGGGGGGGGGGGAACCTAACGAGGCAGCCCCAGTGTTGGTTATGTGAATATACACATGGTACGTAGTGCTCACACCTGCAACCAGTAAATCCAACCATTGCAATCACATACCATGCCAACACCATCTTGAGATTTTGTGTCGCAAATATATCATTGTCTGATTTAAGTTGAATGAGGTCACATGCAATTACAGTGGGTTTAAAGTGATTGGGGTGATATGCAATAATACTGAAAACTGATTGAGGTTATATGCAATTATATGATATGTAGGTTAAATTAGGTGTTATTTATTAAGACCGCAAATTGATTGAGACAACGGCAAGGTTAATCGAATCTAAAGTTTGTTTATGTCGTGGGGGTAATGAAAATGGAAAATATTGCGCCTAGACCGGGACTAGGCTCCCTGAATTCAACACACTACCCACATCTACCTGTCTATGCGGCTCCTTGCCTGAGAGGTCAGTGCAGACCACTACACTCGTCCCCCTGGAATTGTAAGTCTTTTAATGCTTACAATTACATACACACAGGCAATGCAACGCACTTACATACACAGGGTAGGTTCAACAACTATACATCGCATAGCTTGTACAGGATCATGGTGACGGCAACAAGTGTCGTGGGGGTGATGAAAATGGGAAATATTGCATCTAGAGGGGTGACTCGAAGCAACATCTCTTTGCATTCCTGGCCAGTGTGCTAACCATTACGCCACCTAGGCTCCCTGATATTACCACACTACCCATGCCTGCCTGTCTATGTGGTGACTTGCCTGAGAGGTCAGTGCAGACCACTACATTAATATGTTAATTTAAAATAAATAGCAGAAACTCAAGACCATCGGGCGATACACATTTAATTAACAAAGATGTATTCAAATAGGACAAGGTGAGCAGTTGCATTGTAGATACACTTCCAGAAGCAAGTACTGCTTCCTGTACTATAGTTCATTTTGATTAATTTTGTTTTGCCTCAGCCGTTAAACTGTCGAGTTCCCTTTTAATGTGCTTTACTGCAGATTGATATTAAGATGTCGAGGTACACACCCATCCTATAATTAAAATGGGTTGTTGACAGGTATAGCGCTTTAATGGCTAATTACCGAACACAAATTCCCACAAAGGGTAAGCTCAAATCACGCAGCTGTGTCTTATTACTGCCCACATAGACAACATAACACACCTACACCAGGCTCAGCCAGTATTAGTACTCAATAAAACCAGGCAATAAAGCTGCATCCTGTTTACTATCTAAGCACATCAATAAGGAGACCCCATGGTCGTACTCTACCGTGCAATATAGTATGTCTCTCTCCAACTGAAAGTAGCTTTAAGAACAGCAAGCCATATATATGTGTATATGTATATGTAAATATATATACTACTGAAGTGGGCGAGACTACATGACCGGTGGAAATGCGGGATGGGCTGATTAGCTCGCATTCTGAAATGCGGGCTACTCACCAGGCTCGCATTTGCCACAATTTGCGGGGCCGGGTTCCCTGCTGTAACGCGTTGCTAGGATACGTCAATTGTGACTTTCCTAGCAATGATGGAAGGTCGAGCGCTCGGCCTCCGACCCATCGGAAGTGTTTATGCACGCGCTGATGTTTTAAACAAGATTTAGGCTTTTATTGTCAAAATTCCAAACTGATTTAACTTAACAAATATGGGAGGGGATACACTTATTGTACTTAGTCGTTATTCAGTGAAATTGATCTGTGAAAGAACTCTTATATTGTTAGTTAGGGTAAGAATAAAGCCGTAAGCTCTTAAGAAGTAATTGGAACATTCCTTGCATTCTTTACTATTCTCCAGTCTTATATTATTAACCGATATGGTCAACTTGATATTGGTATTCGATTGTTCTATAAATGTATTTAATTAAGGGCCTTCCGCCCCACGCACTGTGTGGAGTCGAACTTCCCACCTGTGGGGATATAGTAGCCACCTTACTAGCCCGGGTCAAGTTAGCATGAAGGCAGTCATCCGGCGGTGGGATGAGAGGCGACAGCGGCTCGGCAGCAGGCCCGGGTGGCAGGATGGGTGTGTATGAAGGGAGGGAAAGGGGCTGCGTATGTGAACCATACAGGATGCTTAATCCGTAAGAGCGACGACTGACTTCTCATGTGTCAGGTCTCGGGTTCGATCCCCGACATTTCCTTGCTGCATCCGGGGCATTGTCAGCGAGTACTGATTGTCGCAGTCGCGCAGCACGTAGGGATGTGCAGCACGGTGGGGATGTGCAATTAGGGTGTGTGGATGTGACAGGGGTGGGACGTGACACGGGCGGGACGTGACACGGGTGGGACGTGACACGGGTGTGTGGAGGGGTGTGTGTGTAGTGATGGGCTTCCGTCAAAGTGCGAAGGATGGAGGTGAGTGTTGAGGGGAGTGTGGGTGTGGGGAGGGTGGGCAGGTCTGATTGTTTTGCCTGCTGAGGGGCACAATGCGAGGATGGTTATCTCACAACCAGCCAGAGTGCAAGGGCGGAGCACAGTTGGGGGTACCTGGAGATGGTGGGTGCTGATGGTTGTCTTCGTTTAGGGTTTGAAATGGGATAGTGTTTGGATCAGAAGCAACGTGAGAGGATCGGTACGTGTGGAGGGGAGTGTGTGTGGGGTGCTGCGAGGTGGCTCTGAGGATTCATCCCGTCGGGTGGGGTGGAGTGGGGGAGTGGGGAGTGTGGTGTCGGTGAGGCTGTCGCAAGATAGAAAAAAGAATGGGACACGGATATTTTCACGGATGTTTGCACGGATGTTTGCACGGATGTGTGCGCGAATGTTTGCACTGATGTTTGCACGGATGTATGTACGGATGTCTGCATGGATGAATGCACGGATGATTGCACGGGTGCTTGCATGGATGTTTGCACGGATGTTTGCCCGGATGTGTGCATGTATGTTTGCATGTATGTTTGCACGGATGTTTGCACGGATGCTTGCACGGATGTTTGCACATATGTTTGCACATATGTTTGCACGGATGGGTCTGTGCGAGAGGGGTTCTGATGGTTCATCTCGGCAGGGTGTGGGATATAGAGGGTGCAGATGTCAGGGTGAGAGGGGGGGGGGGTGCGGTGTAGGGGAGTGTGGGGGTTGAGGGTAATGGTGATGTATCTGTGTAATGCAGGGTTTGGTGTGGGAAATTAAAATCCAACCCTTCGCTATTTTATAGCAAACTAGCCTTCCCCGCCCCGTAAACATAGAAGCAAATTTTCGACCTTTATATCTGGCTTGAATAGTTTTAAGAATCACATTTTATTTCACTTTAAATGTTCCTAGTATTTGAACATCGACGCTGCTGGCGACAACATGTTTGTCTGACGAATAAAAACCTGTGGACAAGAAAAGAGGAACCATTACAAAGACAGTTATTTCATTGGCACTTTGGTGCTCCACTCAAGTTTTATAATCTCCAGACTACTTTGTAGGAATAACACCGTCGGGCTCTCAGCTTACCCTCCCCCCCCCCCCCCCACAACCCACACCACACATCCTACACCTACACTCCATACCACACCACACCTATATACCCCACCCCCACATCTCACACCACACCCCCAACATCCGACCCCCACCCCATCAGGCAAACTCTAACCCCCACCCGCGCACCCCCAGCACCCCACATTGTATAATCCCCCCCCCCCCCACCGCCCCTCCCACACCACCGCCCTTATATAAGTTATATTATACACACTCTTGCATTCACCTTAATGCAGACCACCACCCCCACACCAGACCACCTCCCCAACCTCACCCCGGGCATGTGTGGTATTTGTCCCAGGGTGCTCCATAAGACTACATGGGGTTGAGCTGAAAACAATAAACCACCTTTGGATGTTTGAGGAGCGCAATCCACACCTTCACTCTGAGCCGGCACCTCTTGTTTAAACAACTGTTAGGGTCAGGGTGCAGGTTACACGTTGTGTGCAGGGTGGGCAAGGGGTGGGGTGGGGCAGGGGGTGGACTGGGTTGGACGTGTTTGGATGGTGGGGAGGTCGGGGGTAGTGCTCGGGGAGATGTGTTTAGTACTATTTCCCCACTCTAACGTCTAGGCTGGAATGTCTGTGAATGGAGGGAATTTATATGAGGATAGAGGGGGTGTGGTGAGCGGGTAGTGGACGGGGCGCGAGGAGGGGCTGAAATTGATTAAATAAATCAAATTAGCATAGTACCCTGTAATGCTATTTCCAATGTTGGGTCTTTAAAAAAAAAAAGTACTTGATTGGCTCAATTGTACAAAAGTAAAGGCGGTGGTTTTGGTTGCCCGACATTGCGAAACAGAAGCAGGGCGGTCAGACTATATATGTAAACAAGAGGAGGCGACGAACATATAATGAATAAGAGCGATATCGGTTTATTAACAATTGCACAAAGTACAGTAATAATATGATAATCAATTAGCATTGTAGTGTGCGATATCAACGATGAACAATTGGCATCGAGTAAATTGTCTCACAAACAATAATATTAATAACAATCAATAATCAACGTGAGAATGATATCTGGCTGGGCCAACTGCCCTACCAGTAAAACAAAGCTCAGTAGTTTTGATTTCCTCTATAGTTGCCCCCTGCATGTTTAAACCTGCAGCAGTGCATAAGTATTTAATAATTGATTGTAATACCTGATAGGTTAGGGGCATATGTCCGCCAGCAGGAGACGGGATTTGAAAGGCTGGTGCGTCGTAAGACATTGCTGTTTGGCGGAAGTGTAATTTCGTCCAGTGGACAGCACATAGTGCTTTGTTTTGTATTATGGCTACTGGAACCAGTAGCTTCCTCTCGTGGAATTGAATTGTTTTGGACTTTCTGATTGATATTAGCATACCCCAGGAAAAGAATTTGAAGTCGGAACGTTGTAAGACTGAGTACGATTGAGTTAATAACTAAAGCTCAGTAGTTACGTTCAGCGCTGCTGGAGACCGAATGCAGCGCTGCGAGCCCTCCTGGGGCCGTATGCATGAAGAATTATTTATCATCTCCAGTGTTAAGGGCGGTGTTCGGGTTAGCTAAAGCCAGTGTTGGGAAATGTGTCATGGGGTATGTACGGTGCCAAAGTGCAGTGGCGTTAGCTAACCTATAAGTTATTATAGATTTGGGAAATCCCTCTGAGCCTGTTACCAGCGAGCAATGCTATTTGACAATAGGTCGCCAATTTGGCGGCGGCGGCGTTAATATCGGTTCAATTATTGGTTTCATTTGACCAAAATCTGGTGGCAGCGTTAATATCATTTCGATTTTGTGGTTAATTTGACCAAATTTCACTTCTTAGGTATCTTATTCTGTTAAATATGATACCATTGAATTGATTTGGGCCTAATATATAGCCGCCGATTCAGCGGCGATTTGTTTTGTTTACATTCGTCAATTCGACGATATGTATACCGCCGCCGATGTAGCTGTGGCATTAAAATTGGTTTGATTTTAGGGTTAATTTAATGAAATTTCATGTTTTGAGTATGTAATTCTGTTAAATTATATGATAGCATTGAATAGATTTGGGCCTAATCGGTCCCTAACACCAACTGTAAACTTGATATGGGTTGGGGTTAGCATAGCCGCCCTTAAGCTTGCGGTGTTTCCGTAACACTGCGCCATACATACAGACTTTTCGCCGCTAACCACGGGTTTGGCTCGCTAACACCGACTCATACATATGGCCCCTGGTATCGAACCCGGGAACCACAGAGGTGTTACCAGAATAGAAGTAGCATAGACGGAGAACTCCTTGCCTTACAGCTGCATACAGGCCTGTATACAAGTTACATGGGTGTGTACCTGTTTGGTACATGGGGCTGTGTTAATCCATGTATATATGCTGCACGTCTTATTACCACCTTTTTATGTGTTTTTTAAGGACAAATACAAATTCATAATCCGGACACAGACTGGTGCACATACTAGTTATTAGTACTCCAATAGGATGGTATCATCGCGCGGCCAGTCCATGGTATTGGCTTCTCTGAGCAAATCAACACCTTTATTTATATATAGAGAGTATAATGTATTATACGTATATAAAAGGGGCGGAGCTCTCTCATAATATTATCACGATTATTCCTCTGTTATTTCGACTAATATTATTCTCCAATCGCTGACTTGCCCGCGTTTGCCCCGGTCCTTGCCTACCCCAGCGCCACCACCTGTGGGTTCCTGGCACTACTTGCCCGGGCAGTCAGTCTCTCTCCTGCTTCTGAAAATTATATATAGAGAGAGAGAGAGAGAGAGATAGCCATGGGTAAGATAAACTAAGGGGAGTAGTATTTGGAATTCCTGTATTAAGATATTTCATACAAGACGGGAGCAGAGGAGAACACACAAATCGGTCGCGCTACCCACACGATGTACTCAGGACGCTTAGTGGTTAAAGTTGCATGTTCGGATGGTCTTGAGCCTCTGCCATCTTTAAAGGATAAATACAGTAGGTTGATCGTTATAAGCCACTTGAATTAAGTTTTAAGTAACATTTGTTTTAAATAACCAACTTTGGAGATATTTGATGTGAAAATATCCTAAATTCATTTGTGGCGTTTTCATAAAATGTCCGACACCACTGGCTTCAGCAGTAATAGGCCCTATTACATCGAGTTGATTTCCCTTCTATGCAGCAATAAATGCTTAATAAATGCAAGAGGGTCTAAGTCGCATAGCTAGGATCAAATCCAGGTGAGTACTTTGGTTTCGACAATGTGATGCATCCATCATACAATGTGGATTTAACTAGTGTGGGGGTAGAAGAGATTGGGGTGGGTGGGGGGGGGGGGAGTGACCGGGGTGGCGGGACGGGGTGAAGAATTACTAGGTTTCTTGGCTGTCTTCCAGTTATTTTACTTATACTCACTACTATCAGGAGGATCCTGGCAACTGTCTGCCAGTCTCCCCCCACTAAATACCAAACCACAACTCATAAGAAAGAAAGGGAGACAAGTCACACAAGATTGACAGTGATAAGGTTGAGCTTTATTGCTGCAACTCTTGTTCACCTACTAGTGACCTGCCACCCTGATCCACTTACAACCTGCTGCACAGACCCACAGCTTCTGCTTGTTCAGTCAAATTCAGTGCCTACAGGCCATTGAACCTAAGTCCTATGGGTGTTACACACAGCTCAGAGGTGAACTGCTGCCTTTGGTATCTGTAGAGTGAATGTTTTTTTGGTCTGTCCAGCAAGTGCAAGGAGCTCATGGGTGAGTGGGCACACATTGCATCACTATTACATAACAATGGTCCCCAACTCTGTCGCCCATTATATTGATATGATTCCAAGCTCGGCTATCATGACCGAAAGACAATATATTTTTAGAAGGGCAAGCACTGCCACTCCTGTTTGTGTGAAGGGCTTAAGGACTCACCGCTGGCTTCATGGAAACTGCGTTCGATGGGAAGCATGGCATAGGAACCCGCTGTGAACACAGCCTTTGTAATGGGGCAGTCACACTATGACATGTTGCACAAACGTTGGACAACGCATGCCAACGTGTTGGGTTTTTGGGCGAAACCTCGGTACACGTCCGGCACGTTACCGGCGCGTTACCGGCGCATTACCCGCGTGTTACCGGCGCGTCGGTACACGTACACTAATAGCAATGTGTGAGCCAACACGTCGGCGCCCGCTGGCTCACGCCGATCATTTTGTGCTTGCACAAAACTTTCGACGCGCCCCGACGGGTTAGAGGGGACATTACTGATGCGTTAACAACATGGCGAAACCCGTTACGGGCGCGCCGGCGGAACGCTGGCAGACCGTTCAGCAACGTCGCTTAACGTTGGCATTTTTTTGGCCAAAATGCGACCGTTCCGTCGGCGCGTCTGCAATGACCCATCAACGGGTAGTGGGTGCACCATTGACGTTGCTCCAGCATTTTTCGGCGCTTTGGACGTGTTGCCAGCGCGCCTGGATGCGTTGGCGGCGGGTGTGGATGCGCTGCTGGCGCGTCCTGATGTGTTGGTGGCGGGTATGTACGCGTTGACATGCTACTAACATGACACCAACGTGCCATCCCCACGCCGTCAACGCGCCGACAACACGCCGATAACACGCTGATAACACGCTGGGAACCCGCTGGCGGGACGTTGACATGTTGTTCTGCTGCACGTCAAAACCCATTGGCCGCGCGCCAAAAACACGCCACTAACATGCTGCAACCCGTCGAACTTTCTCCCACAACGCCGAAAAGTTGGACGTGTCTCGCATGCTAGCAAATATTTTGCGCATTGGCGGCATGCCGGAAAACACGTCGTAGTGTGACTGCACCATAAAGTGCTGTTAATTCTGTGCCAGGTACCCAACTAATAACAACTAGCATGTCCAGTGGAGAGCTGGTCGGGGCCGACTCGGGCTCAGGCTCCCCCTTCCCACCCCGGTCCAACCTACCAACATCGCCACCCTCTCTCCCTGTATGCTCCCTCTTCCCCACTCCCTGTATGCATAACATACTGCCTACCTATTGCACAATACTAAAACCGGTTCAAATGTGCACTTCCCACATCTCCCCAACTTCCACTCATGTTTCCACCTATACCAGAACATCAGAACATAACGAATAGTTATATGTCATTTTGCTGTCTTTCGACGAAGGACAAATACAAATGCGCATACATGTTTTCAGAAAAAGTTAAATACAAATCCATGTACATGTAAGGCTATCAAAAGAGTGAAATACATTTACAAAATACAATATGTTTACTATACAAAATGCTATGCGAAATGTGAAATGTTATGCAAAAAGTACCAATGCGCATACCTTTTTATTTCCTCATTAAATACTCATTCCTTACTTTATTGATTATTAAAACGAGTTGCGTAGATAACATTACTGTTAGGATCTAAGTCCGGAATACCAGCGTGTGGTGCTGGGATCTGTGTTAACAGTAAGCCTCTTCACTCTGCCCCAAACAATCTCCCAGCACCCCGTTATGTCACGTCACGAGGAGCCTTGAATAACGGCAGTTTGTACTCGTGGAAGCTTTATAGTGCTGCTGCCCTAAGATACCATGCTAATACTCTTATATTCTGATATCCTACTGCGTCACATTATCCTGCCAATGAGTCAACTAGTCCTTGTTTTATCCTACTAATTCGCAGTGCCAAGAAAGATAGCAACATACATTAATTGTGTTCAGATTATAGTTTACTTGGCTGAGGGTTTAAACCCAATGATGTTCCTTCACTCCATCACATACAGTAACCCTCTATATGTTGGCCATACCGTCCAAGCAATAAACTTAGCAATGTCTTTCGACGCTAGAATAGCATTTTCTGAGAATTAGAAAATGGTAGATGAAGTATTTCAAGAAATTGCATTGCAATTAGAGGTTTTTGCTTCAATATGATGCGAGCTATATTTAAATTATATGTCGGTCAATGTATTCGATATATGTCTGGATAATACGGTGAAAGGAAAACCTTCAACAAATGTCCTGAACATGTTTACTACGAATTTATTTGCAGCATCGCCTATATGAACAAACCGCGTTCAAACATTTGCCCGCTATCTGTTTTCAAGAAGGTCTTTTTAACCTAGCAAAATAAAAGAAGTGGACAACAAAACGTGAACCAAAAATACCTGAAACCTCATTTCTAACTGTTCACCGGCCAATAGCTGAAAGGCAACCCGAAGTGAAGTCAGTGGCCAAGGTGGTGTAGCTCGGGGTGGGGGTGGGGGTGGGGAAGGACTAAACCCTTTGCACCCGGTCACCTTTGTAACCAAGCTAACTACGTTTTTGGTGTTGAACCTAAACCAGTGTTTGTATATTCTTCCCTCATATTAAGAACGCTTTCTGGGGTGGAGTCTTTGGGAACATGACAAGGATGGGTCCCACAATGTCAGCCATCTTACATGCTGATCACACGTAGGCGGGTACTTAAAAAACGCCACTAAGTCATATATATATATATATATATTTTTTTTTTTTTTTTTTTTTTTTTTGGTAAAGTATTTATTCATCTGAACATGACATTTGTCAGCGCCGGGGCACTGGTCTTCCGGCCATCTTACTATTAGAATAAGTTTGATCAGTGCTGTATTAGTTGCAGCACCGATCCTGTAGAATTAAGGGAGTGGCTCTGCTGTATAATGTACAGCACAGTCACTGTAGTTCATGCAAAAATGAGGAGCAGCACCGAGTAGAATGTGTTACTCGGGGCAACTCAAATAATCGTTGTGGGTTACATTTCTTTTCTTATAAAACAAGTTAAGTTTATAGTTGACAAGACATTTTGTCTGTCTTATATATGTTCAATGTGTTTAAACAGATTGATAGTTGTGTAGGATGTTCGGTGTGTTGATGGTTTGTTCATGATGGTTAAGGGTGGTGGCAGGGGAGGGGGGCCCATTGGGGTGGGTGGTACGGGGGGAAAACCCCACCGGAGAGCATATATATATATAGACCGATATATGTGGTTATTTCACATACCGAGCACTTATTTTATACAATCAGACAAAGTGTATCTATTGGGAACGGTTACTTTGCAGCTACCTTGTTTGGTATGAGGTCTAATTTATATTAATAGGGGTATTCCAAGTTCCGCTGGTCCCTCAGTAAGTACTAAGGCTGAGGCTACACACGCCGGGTTGCAGCTACAGCATACATCAATACCTGGTGGAAGTTAGCATTGTTGCTACTCCCCATGGCCCATATGTATGAGCCAATTTTTAACCATACCAGGGTTAAAGGCGGGTCCCGGGTTAGCTAACCCCGGTATTCCAAATGTGTCACGGGGGATGCATGAGTCCAAAGCGCGTGCAGGTTAGCTTATTGCGTATCTAATTCTGTTAAATATGGTCGCATTGAATAGATTTGGGCATAATCGGTGCCTAACCCAACATTTAACCCTGGTTTCGCTTGGGGTTAGTTCAGGCGACTTTACGCTCGCCGAGTTAATTTAACCCCGACACATACATACGCAGTTTTCACCGCTAACCCGGGAAATCCGCACGACACAGGGTTACGACCGCTAACCCAGACACATACATATGGGCCCATATCCTTCAATATAGAACTATAATTGAAGCTCACTTTGCACCTATTACTGCATGGATCCTGATCACCAAACCTTATAGGGATTTTGCCATACATTTGTTGCTCATGGCGCTTGCAGTGAAATTGCGATATAAAATATTTTACATGAGCTAAAATACCACATTAAGTGTGTTTATTCACTCCCTCCCCTCCCTACCTTCTGTCAGGTAAGCTGAGCTGCGATTGGGCGTACTGGGTCGCACCTTCAGTTTTTTACTGAGGGACAAGAGGAGTACCTATATAGTAAGTGATTCATCGGAAAAAATAGCCGATGTTCCACAAGAAAATGTCCTTCCGTGCTTCTGGGGCTGCTTCCCCCAAGGATCATGCTCTAGTCATATCACTTGAAGTGTAACTGCCTATTATGTTCGGAATATTAACGCGTTGAACCTCAAACAGCTCTACCCGCTGTTGTGTGCTGAATCAGGGTCTCGGCTGTCGTTTCATTGAGGCGTAGATATTTGGGTACCGCCGGAAGTGACACAGCACGCAGTGCTGCTCCACTTGGCTGACCTCAGGGGGCGCTTCTAGCGCCACTTTATGGTGTTTTGGGTTAGACCCAAGGTTACCCGCGTAAGGCGCTGGAGGGCCGGCCTTTAATGGTCGCAACAACGATAGCACCAGGGACGGGTCCTCACAAAGCAGCCAGCACATTGTACATGCAGGTGTAGTTAACATGTATCGGTGTGTGAGTACACAGGATATGGCCACAATTGCAAGGTATGCACCATATATATAGTTCCTTTGTTTGGGTGTTATGTCCTTGCAACATCTAGGGTCATATGGATGGGTACCGATTTATAACATTGCACACTCATGGTGATTTTATAGTGCTGCCCCACTGGGTGACCATGTTGTTGACACCATGACTCCATATCCCATTCAGTCCTATTATCCTGTTAGTGATACTGAGCAAACCGATCCTTTCCGATTTCTATTGACGCAGAGTGTCATGCTAAGTAATGACAATGGTGGAGTTTGTTTAGTAATTGGTTTGGCTCAGCAGAAATTTAATCCCCCCCTACAGAAGTAGCTACCTTACTGAGTCAGCACCGCGTCCGATACTATATATAGAAATCCGCCGATATATATATATAAGTTGAGTATGGCAATGAACATAAACGGAGAGAAAGGTGCGACAAAACCGAGTATACAAGTTTGTTGGCGTGCTTAATTGATATAGAAAGACAAAGATATTTGGCTTTATAGTATTGTCCCGCTGGGATTCCGTGTTGTGTTATTGCCATCATGACCTGACATCCCACTCAGTCATATTATTCTAACAATGAATCAACTACCGACGTCACCTGTTGACGTCATCTGTGCATTCAGTGCCAGATCCAAATGACTGCCCACACATCTGGGGTGGCACAAAGCAGTAACATTATCGGACATCTTCGTATGAGTAAACACAGACAGATCGTGAACAACGTGATCATGCCTCAAGTGGTTGTTGAATAACTGAAGGAAATAAAGGTATCTAACAGATATACCAGGTATAAGGATAGAAGAGAAAGCAGCAGCCATTATTCTGTTTCCATTCGATCTCAACAACAAAACTTGCATTCTCAGTGTTTTGGCTCCACACACGCATATATATATATAAATATATATAGTGTAAAACCTCTCTAAATCGACCCACCATGGAACCGACTTCAGGTGGTCCATTTAGGGAGGTGGTCGGTTTAGAGAGTTAGAATATCCTTATAATGGTATTTTTGGGACCCAAATATAGCGATCGATATAGGGGAGTGGTCGATCTGTGGAGGGGTCGGTATAAGAGAGGTTTCACTGTATATATATATATAGTTATTACTAACTCTGAATCAGGAAGTGAGAAGCAGTTAGGGAGGTATCCAAATGTGTGAATCTGTATGGATATGTTTATATGGATATATATATATGTATAAAAAGTGGGCTACGCCCTCGTATGGAACAACAGAACGAGGAGTGGTGGGAAGCCGAGTTTATTTAACCGAGGCCCTTGGCCGAGCAAATAGATAGCCCTACCCGTAAAAGTTTTCAAATCAAGCTCATGTGACGCCCGCCCCAGCCGAATGGCATATGACCCGGCATGGGGAGACGACAAACTATCCTGAACCCGCACAGGAACACCGTAAATGGCAGAACGGTCCAGAATTTGGCAAAATAAAAGCTTGAATAATAAATAATATAATAAAATATAATAAATAGCCCAAGCCTACTCTGCCCATTTCATACTCATATAATTAATTATATATCACATAAAAGGTGGGCTATGCCCTAGTTAGGACAACAGAACGAGGAGTGGTGGGAAGCCTAGTTTATTTAACCGAGGCCCTTGGCCGAGTAAATAGATAGCCAAGACCCCAGCCGGCTATACCGGCCCAGGCCCCCAACACTCCTCCGAACTCTTCCGAATAGCAGATAGAGTCACAGCAACCCGCAGATCATTCACGATCTGGGTTTGTAGCGGGGTCTTCAGATATGCATAGACCGTCTCTGAAGCCCAATCGCCCCTGGCCTTAATCTCCTCGATAGTCGCACCAGCCATTGACAAGTAGGTGCAACCCCCCCTCCTGAGTGAGTGAGAAGTAAAATAATATTCCCCCAATCCCGCCTGCTCAGAAAATAACTTTAGCATAGTCTGATACGCCTTGTAAGACAACGGCTGGGAAGCGTGTCCTGGCCCAGGAATCCGAAAAGCAAGATCCCCCATCCCAGCAACCATCTCCCCGAAATGCCGCTCTGTCCAGTAGACCGTGCATAATGCCTTATCTGCACAGCGTGCAACCGGGATCTCGAGGACACGCTCAGCAAACTGAATCGTCTTGGAACGTCTAACCTTAATTAACATGCCCCAGTCAAAGAAAGCAAAATCCCCACGGCGAAGAGCCGAGTCAGACTCCGTTACTTGTGACTTCCGCAGTAACGCCCTAAACGAGCATAACATAGCTGCTCGCCAAGACACGTGGCCCGGGTTCCGCGTGAGCAATGCTAATATTCTAAGCAACATAGAAGGCAGCATAGGCGGAGCCTGCCGTGGAGCATCCCCATTTTGGCGCTTAATCCCCTTTAGTGTTGCCTGTATCACAAAATCATCATATTTAATTCCTAAAGCACCATTTTGGCGGAGAAAAAAGTTTAGGCCCGATAAATAGTTAATCACTGAGCGATAAGTAAGCGTTCTTGCCATCCATGAGGCATATAGCGCCACCCGCTCGGGAGAGCAAGGGAAAGGCGCGCGGTTTTCCGCAAACTGTTTGACAAATTCAAGATATCTATGTATCTGCACAGTCCTGGTGGTGATGGAATTTGCGGCGTAATACTGTCTCTCATAGCCCTTTTGCTTCTCCCTCAGCTTCTCTAGCTCTGGAATGACACGATAGAGGATAATCAAAGAGATGGGTGCAGCACATTACCCTCCCAACATCCACAGCTCTAATTCTAGCCGAGCTAGTCCCAACATCCAACCTACTCAGAGCATCGCATACTATATTAACAGTTGTATTTATATAGGTAGACAAAAAAGTGAAGTTATTCTCCACCACCAGCCAAAATAGCTGGCGGGGCATCGCCATAATCTCCGATAACCTAGACCTCCCTGTGTTTAGAGCCGCCTGGACTACGGCACTGTCTGTAATGAAGATGATCTCTGAATCTCCCCAACTTGTAGCCCATCTAATCGCTCCTTCCAGCACACCGCGCATCTCTTTCACATTAATGTGCTCCAGCTGGAACCCCACTGGTAGCCTTACATGGTGGTGGTCCATCTCAGACTCCAGCAACCGATCAGCCTCGCCTTCAAAAGCAGCGATGAGCCAATCATTCCCATGCATTGCACCCAGTCCCCAATTAGACGCATCCCTGTAAACAGATGCCATTGCAGCCAACTTCCCCAGCATTCCAGCTTTCCCATTAAACTTAGATGCAAACTTCGCCCACCAACTAATATCACTCATGAAGCCGGCATTTAAACGCGCCTTATAAAAAGGTTTTTGTAAAGTGCATATGAGATCATAGACGCGCCTACTAAAAGTTTGGCCGCCTCTAATTACCTTCGCGCAATGAGCTAGGTATCCCGCAAGACTCTCCAACTCCCTGCGAGTAGATTTCTTCCAGCCCAGAAATAAATTTAAAGTCTGACGTAATTTAAGTAACTTGTCATCTGGTAAGGTGAGTTCTAAAGTCTCGGAATTAACATCAATCCCCAAAAATCTTCTTTGAAAGGGAGATGAGTTTCTTAAAACTAATAAAAAACCTGAGTCTTCTAAAAATTGCACTGCTGAAAACAGCTGGTCTCATCCTCCGTTCTACCAATAATACAAATCGTCTAGTCTAATACTCTTTGTCTAGGTAGTTGATGAGTCTACTAACCCCCTCCCTTCAAGCACATCAAACAATAAAATTTGATAGTCTAGAAAAGATATATGGACTAGATGAGAGGCCCATACAGAGTCTACCGTCCATCAGATAAGTCTCGCTCGCATTCCCGTTAAACAACCAGCGGAGCCCTTGCCGAGTCCTGTGATCTGGATGGATTTGCACTGCCCGGTAAACATCTTTAATGTCAATGCTCGCTAAGTAGTCATTTCTTTCTAACGAATCTACCACATCATCTATCCCAAGATACTTAAACTTCGGAGCGACCCCGGCTGTATAATTATTAACGCTCCCAGACTCTGGCTTGCTGCAATCAATGACACTCCTCCCTCCCCCGCCGTCCTTCGTTACGACAAATAGTCCATGCACACAGGCGGGAGGTTTATCGACCTTAATTAAAACTCCATTATGAAGCTCTGCTTGCAACCCACTCTCTATTATCTCAGTTTCCCATGCCGACCTCTTCCTTTCTCTTCCTCCTGTGACATTACAGTTTTCATCGATAACTCGAAAATCGTAGACAATACCCAGCAAAATAAACATTGCATCAACATCAATGTCAGTTCTACAGAAGGCCTCTGAAAAGAAATGGCAAGGTTTTAATTGACAGGGCATTCCACTTAGCACATATACACACACACAAGTGCCGCACATGCAGCTACTGTCCAGAGTGAAAGTCTGGCATGTCGTTTCGCTACCCCCCTTCACCGAAACGTTCAATCGTCCGTCGCCATCCTGGCAAACAGTAAGGCTATCCCCATAGCCAGCATGCACCACAGCCTCGCATACCTCAGTCCATTGTTCTTGTCTGTCCAGTTGACATGTACTCCTTATATTCTCAGAGTCACCTCCACTTGCTCCATCGCCGATGCGCACTCCCGCCTCAGGCATTCCCTTGCAGCGTGTTTGGTCCAGTTGCCTATCCGACTCCCTAGACATGCGCAACAACCTCTCACCGTCTCCATGTGTGTTTTGGTATGCGCCTCCCCGCATGGTCACTGACTTATCCGTCCCGGGAATATGTCCAATCACCCCAATCACAGCACGCTGCTCCCTCACATGCACCGTCATTACTCACACCTGTACCCAATATTGCCTGACAAGGCTCCTTGTCCCATACTGGGTCTCCACTCGCCTCCACCTCCATCGCGGATCGTTTACGCCTGGTAATCAAACACTCTCAATCACCAACCACCCCTTCTGGCTGGGTCATGTTGTGGTCTCGGGTGGTAATCAGCTGTGTTGCCTGTTGATTCCTCACACCCACCGTCACCACTTGCGGAGAGTGCATGTGCTCCACTCCCGCACGCCCAACCCCAGCTCCCCCAGTCTGTCACTCCTTGCATCTCACTCGTTTATGTCCCTTACCTCCACACTTAGAGCACTTATGATCATAATGGCACTCCTCCTCCTTCCTACCACACCCCGGCTCGCTATTCCAAGCGTAGCTCGCTGTATTCGGCTTACCTCCTCTCATGCCGCACTTTTTTTCGTTAAATGTGGGATTCACAGACTTCTTCTGCCTACTACCCTCATGTCCATAGTGCAACACACTTTTCCCTGTGTGTTCACTTGAAAAAGCTTCAAATCCCCTTTTCTCAGTGATTTTCCTAATACACAAGTCGTACTCGGCATGGGCGCTATCCAGGTACTCATTATGTCTGGCTCTGTGCGAAATGAAATAAATATGTTCAAGTAGAGCCCTGTGGTCCATTAGCGACATTGTATTAATTTCCAATGCCCAAGCCGCTATCGCGCATACAATTTCATGACAGTTCAGCTTCCTAGGATCTTTCTTTGTTTCAAGATGTCGTTTTAAAGACCACTTACTTCGAACCCTTCTCTCAGTGCTGCTACTGGACGTGCTACTAGATGAACGACGTCGCCTCCGGCTATGGCCGTCTCGAGACTGTGGGCGCGACCTTCCATATGTAGAGTATCCCGACTCTGTGGTGGCCGCCTTTTCCCGCTGCTCCGGATCCAATCGGCTTGCCCGCTCCACATTGCCGGTCTCATCTTGTATTACCTTCCATTCCGTTAGTTTAGTCGGTTCACACTTATTCCGCTTCTCCCGCATGGCTAATAGCCTGTCCCGTTCCTCCCATAGCTCGGCCAGTTCGTCCTCTAGCTTCAGTTCCTCTATTTCTCTTAATGTCTCCCTCCATTGGTCGGCCAGCGACATCTGTCTCATGTATGTATCCATCTCCGAACCGCTGTCCAACACCGGTGCCTTTGCCATTTTTGCCATGCTGCTCCTTGTTGTTCGACCTGTTGCCTCAGTTACCAGTCGTTTTTTAGCGCACACTTCCGAATCTGCCGTGTCGTGGCTTGCTCCACACGCTCCACAAAAATCAATTGGCATCGTCTATATTAGTCTCGATAGTTCAGACAAATCCCACACGTCAGAATTAATGGCATCAAGTAAAAATGTCAAATATAATTAGCGTCAACCGACGACTGTATTAGCACCCAAAATTAATGCCATAGAAGAATATAAACGAGGATATTGGCATCAAAGTTTTGACACATGTATTTATATATAGCCAAAAACAATGTCTTCTTATCAGTGTAGTGAACCTGGCATTGTAGTAAGCATATATCTTCGGGAATGTATTAAATGGCTCCTAATAAATACATTCAGACTATAGGTAATGTCTGACGACTGGATGGCACTCCTTGGCTTGTAGCCACCACAACGGCCGCTGCACCTTAATGGTTGCCGTACAGGTGTTGCCGGCAGTGCTGTTGAATTGTTCATTCATCAGGCCTTTATAAACTATTCCCGAAATTTCCACAGTTGTGCGCCGAACAATGTAACAGTTAACCGTAAGTAGTGCATATATGTCAATAAAGTTGAAGTAATGTTCACCAATACCCATCACTACGAAGCTGTTGGGGGTTCAATGGCGATGGTTGACGATACCCGTCACTACGTGGCTGTTGGAGATTCGCTCGGGAGTGCTGCAGTAGTTTCTTGGTATAATGTTCAAAGTCGACTCCCTAGTCATGCAAACAACGTGACAATCTTGGAAGTTTTCAAATCAAGAAAACCTGCTAATAAGCTCAAGTTTTCAAATCAAGCTCATGTGACACCCGCGCCGGCCGAATGGCATATCCCCAACCCGCACAGGAACGCCGTAAATGGCAGAACGGTCCAGAATTTGGCGAAATAAAAGCATGAATAATAAATAATATAATAAAATATAATAAATAGCACAAGCCTACTCCGCGCATTTTATACTCATATAATTAATTATATATCACATATATGCATATAATTAATTGTATGTGTATGTATATGCATATATTGCATGTGTATGAATATGTATGTAATTGTAGGCGTATGTACATATATGTATATCATGCACGTATATGTGTGTGTGTATACGTAGATGTATGGTGATGTATTTGTATACATATATAAACTGTAATATATATGTATGTATATATATATATATACATACATATATATTGCAGTCACTCATAAACTTGTCTTAGCACAGCAGAACCGAAAGGCGATATAACTGTATAGCTGTATGAGTAAGTGAATTTCGAAGATCCCACTGACACCTGTCAGGTAAATGCAAACATAAGGCGACCGCCCCACATTAGGGAGGGCTAAACACTCCTCCTCCCCACCCACCGACAATCCAATCATACACACGCCAGGCACACAAACACACATACACACACGTGAAGAAACCCTGGAGACGACACAGCATGTTACGCACCGCCCACGACAAACATCACCCCAAGACACCAGCCAGGAATTTGAAGAATTCCAGTCAGCGTGGCACGTTGACGTCATGGGTGTTGGCTTTCGGGATTGCTTCCGGTTGGTAGTTGACAAGGCCATAGAGCAGACCGGAAGGGGTGCCGGGCGGTTGCCAGGCAGGACAGGGTGTGCTTCTGGAAGCAATGACTATGTGTAAGCGTTCTGTTGATGGGAAGGCTAACGGTAGCTGTGTTGATTATTTCTGTCCTCGTCATCACATAAATGGCAGTTCTTTAGCATAGTTCACAAACCACCCGAAATCCATGCAGTTTATATATAATAAAGCAATGCAGCATTTATCTCTTCCCTTTCCACATCCTAAGTCCCTGAGCTCAAATAAGCCAATGTCCGCCCCGATATCCAGGCTCCCGTAGTCAACACATCGGGCCGTCCACACCGCTCACACTCGAGGTGTTAGTTGTCCCGCCCCGCACACTGTTCCATCAGTCTTGTTCCAGTTGTCACCCACGGTATCTCAGTTTTCAAAGGATGACACAGGTAATATGTAAATATCACAGTCCTGTGAATGCATAGGGAGTTGATCATGGCGCGGTCGGATTTATGACGAAGGCTAACCATAACGTAGACTCTCACTGCAGGACCTGACATGTACATGGGGGTTTAGCACGGCCTCAGCCTTTAATGTTGAAGGCTGATATGACTTCAGTCGGACACACCGCAATAGTACCACCACATGACAGCAGGGTAACCCTTTGCCATTTCCCAACTCGGGCTAACTGTATTTCAGGTTAGTTTCTGCGCACATTGAGTCGATTAGGTTGTGACATTATGAAGACAATAGGAATGAAATGGTGGTGTATTATGGAGAACTGACATACTCGCTTTGTTTGTGTTTGTTTAACGCCCCCCCCCCCCAGCACAAAAAGTAGACATCGAATGTTGGGTGGGGGGGGGGGGATACTTGCATGCAGCTAGAGAGGAGAAGAAAGCAACGAGTACTGTATCATCATAATCATTTGGGCAGAAGGACTGCCTGGAAAAGTAAAATGACCAACACCACTTTAATTATTCACAGTGATAATGATCGACTAAGGGACCATCCAAAGTTGTCAGCATTCGGACTGAAGTAAGTGGTGGTGGTGACTGCTGAAATAGCGTTGAATCGGAAAGCAACAATAAAGTGGGAGTTTAAAGGTCACGTGGGTTCCATAAGCCTGATTATTGTTGCGGGCAGCCCAGTCGCAAAGAGCCCAGGAGGGCCGTCAGCTTTCCGAGAGATGCGGCCCTTGCTCACGATGAGGCAAAATGTGGACGTTCCAGACTAGCCTGCGGGGTGTTTGTCTTCCTCCTTGTGCATTAATGCAGAGGAGGGCAGAGCCCCCGTTTAACCAGCTCATCTGTGTTTAATCTTCACCGCGGACATCGCCCTCCTGTCCGCCGTACCCGACAAAGCTAGTGTTTTTCAGTTGAATCCCACATTTACTTTAGCTGCATAATCCGATAATAGCCTCATATTTTACAAACTAAACATCTGCATTCACAGTAGATTAAAGCTTACACATTCGCCCATGATACTAGCGTCCTAATTCAACATTCCTTTGACGGTGTTCCGCCTTAAAAGCATTAAAACTTACTGGCTTAAACATGTGCCAACATGACCTACATAGCTATAATGTATTTAATCTGGCTTCATTAATCTGATGTGCACACACAAATTATGGTGCATACTCCCACTTCAAATGGCTCCAAATTTAATTAATTATCATAATGGTTACTCCGAAGTAAAATACATTGTCAATCTAGTATATTGCACCTTAACATATCGGAGATAACAAATCAAATGAACGGAATATGCAAGTTTGAGGATTGCGATTCAATATTCCTGTCAAGTGGTCAATGTTGGGCATGCCATATGTCAGTTATGAAGCCTACGCTCTAACTGCCTTTGGCCGTTAGGATATTGGAATAGGTGCCGCTGGGACTCGTCTCTATTTCCTTCCCAAGGTCGGGTCACAGTGACATTCCAAGGGATATTATTGGTTTATAATGGACGGCTTGAACGAGGGGACGGCAGATATGAGGCATGTGTAGGGTACGGGTGAGTGGAGGAGGGGGTGTTGAACGTAGAGTGTGCATTCTATCAGGCGTGTAATGGATATGTCCTGCATGCCATTCTGTGAGACGAGGAGTCGAAGTATTTTATACACAGAAAGAGGTGAGACGATATTTGAAATATGATGATATGCGTGAGTAAGTTTCAGCTGACAATGTTGACTTTGCCACCATGTTTACACAGATCACAAAATGAGTATGTGCGGATGGTGTCGGTGGGTGTGGGTGTGGGTGTGGGTGTGGGTGTGGGTGTGGGTGTGGGTGTGGGTGTGGTGTGGTAACGAATGGAGACTAATATTGGAATTGCACACTCCGATGTAGGTGTTGATAGGCATAGATGTGCATGCAATTGTGTCAGTTATATTCTCAGTGGTAGAACGTTTTAGAAAACATTATTTCTCATATCTGCTAGTAGGTGTTGGGTTCATTGAGCTCACGTGAACCTTCTCACAGCCCCCCCCCCCGCCCCCAACACACCCTGGCAGGCTTTTCATGTGCAATGTGTAGGATGTGGCTGCACCATTTACTACGTGAGTATTATCAACAGTGGAGTGTTGACTGCTGGTCTACTTCCATGACTTGTCAATGCCCATGTGTAGGTATATCACACACCCCACCCTCCAAAGATTGCACTATCCCATAGCCGAGCTCCTTTAACCAAACCACACAAATACTTTACTATCACTTACTAGAACTACCCATACTTGAATTAACCTATGTGGTTTGTTATAATACCCAGACGGAATGGCCTAATGATTAGCGAGTTCGCTTACCATGGGCTTGATACCTGACCGAGTCGAACCAAAGACATACAAAATTAATATCATGTTACCTTCTCAGGCATTGCTAGGATTGGACAAGGAGCAGCAGAATGAAGATCAATTGTTTGCAATTGCAGTTGTCTCTGCTTAATTAATTATTGTAAACTAAACAAATTATTATCATTGTCAATATAAAAAAGTATAATTTCAAATGATTCATTTGAGTCTCAAGGTACCAGCAAACAGTCTGATAATGAAGCTGTTTGAACTGTTGTGTTTCTTATTTTCTCGAGGGGATTTTTGATATACACTTTCCCACAAACACCCACAAACGTGAGTGGTGGATTTTGGCGAGTGCCCAATAACTAAGTAAATCAATAACAGACATGATTTAGTTTTGCCCTCGGGCGTTCATACCTTGAAGCGACACCACTCTCAGTGGAATGGTTATTTAATGAAACCTTTCTGCACCTCAACCAGAGAACTCAGCGAGGAGATTGGCAGTGTGGAGTCAGCAGCCGAAGGATATACGCAGCTGTGAGATCTGGCTTCTCTAATAAGAGGGAACACAGTGCCACTAATATGCATCTTCCGAGTTACTGTCCGCTGGTCCCTGAGGAGACTGGAGCTGGCACCCGGCGTGTTTCCCCACTCGGAAGTGGGAAGACCGTATCTCCTAGCCCGATCCTCCACTACAGGCTTTACACTTTAAACTCGCGTTGAACCAAGAAACACACGGTTCTTGATTATCAACATTATAGGGTTATTGACGAACATTTGTATATGCGCTCCGTTAATGTGGAATTGTACTTGCAAACATTATACTTTAAATGAACAGTACAATGACCAACATAACTTTAGTTAATCAAAGATATCAGGATTGAATGTGACTATGTATGGTTTGCATACCTTGACACCTGTGTATGGTTTGCATACCTTGACACTTGTAGTTATTTACGGACCAATCAAGGTGTTTTCAAGCTATGACTTATGGTTATTGGACCTTAATGACGTTCGTGTGTGGGATGAAGGAGAGAGAATGTTTACACAGGTCAAACTTTCTCGTTATAGCAGTACTGAAATGCTGTTTAGACTCACGTATCACTGGTTATAGGGAGGGTCTGAAAAGAAACAATTCACTACAATATATTTCTCCAAGCAAAGTATCACAAAGCAAACGTTAATTACTAGTGAAATTGAATACCTGAGCAACCAGTATGACATCACGACAAAACTGATTTTCCCATTACAACACATAATATCCGTTGCCTATTCTTAGTACTTAGTGCTATGCAATTAATATTCCTAGAACGTGAATAGTTTGTTTAGTTATAAGTAAATATTCATATATGTAATACATGTTTAATCAGGGGATCAGATCTTTAATTCAGACGTCACTTCCGGTATGCGGATTTACCATGATGCAGTGCTGCCATGTGCTTCATCAAACCCTAATGGGGCAGAGCCTTGGTTAGGGGTTTGTCGGACATCAAACTTGGAATCTCGGAAGTAATATATCATATAGGACGTTTTCAATAGGGGCTCTCCCCAGTAAGAGTGCCCATTAGATAAGAATAATCAATACAAGATCTACCACAGTGCGCAGTATTATTGTGGTATGTTTAATAACTCTTAGCTTTGTGTTCAATGAATGGAGTGGCGTAGTCATGCTAATTATTTTGACGACTCTATAACTTGTATTTATTTTGTTTCAGGAAGAAAAATGGAGCCTACCTATATGTTGTGTCTCTGCATCGCATTGTGCATTGGACCAGGATGGGCTGCACCCGACAGACCTCTGCTTCGACTTTCTGGTGAGTATTAACCATGCATATAACAAGATAGCAAGGCCCAGTAACACGCTACCAGCAAGCAGGTGAACGCCTTCACATAGCTAGCTATCGCCACAGGTATATATATATATATATAATATACATGTATATATCTATATATATATATATATATATATATATATCAAGCAGCTAAACAAACTACAATTAATTTGTTCTCACTCGCCTATTATCAGTATCCGACCTAGCGGAATGGGCTAGTGTTTAGGATGTATGCCTGTTCTGGAAGGTCAGACTCAAACTAATGGCTCCAAAATATGGTATTTGTCTCTATATTGCCTGGTACTTGAGAAATTCTAATCCGAAGGTGTCAATCCTGGAGGACGACATTAAAAGAATTATATATCTAACTGAAATATATGTATTAGATGCATAGTTCTACACTATTTATATTAGATAGATAAGTTAGATTATGTTAATATATTATATACTGTGAGGTGCCACTAATCCTCCTAATACCCAAAGCTTAATGCCCATTAAATTCACTTCAATCCAGGGGTCTTTCCCAATTTATTGCCGGTGTAGCAGGAAATCGCAAACCCTGGAGATCGCACATCCGGGGTTTACAATTTGCTAGGAGATCACAAACCTTTCCTGGAAATTGCAAACCCCCCATGCTTTGTAGCATTTTGTAATATTCAACTAACACACTAGTACATAATGGTTTAAATAATGGATAAATAAGAATTTGGAATCTTAAAATGGTTCTATTTACTGTGTGCAGTGACTGAAGTTGGAACTAATAAGGCCATTTTGCTAATGACATAATTTACCTTGCCGATCCTGAAACTGAGTGATAATACCAGGATATTGCCGCACCTCATTAGCTGGCCTTTATAATGGCCACAGTGGCGACATCTGTGAATAAAGGCCGTTTTCAGCGCATGTACGGTCGGAATTACAAACTGGACTATGGCAAAGATGTTTTCATTAGGACAAAGACTGCCAAACATGGGGGGTTTGCGACGTCCAGGGGGATATGTCATTTCCTAGGAAATCGCAAACACCCCATGCCCATATATGGCATCGGGGTTTGCGATTTCCTAGGAAATCACAAGTGGGGGTTCGCGATTTACAGGGTTTGCGATTTCCTGCTACACTGGTAGCAATAGAAATGACTTAACACTGGTTACCCACGTACTAATATAACGTCTAAAATGGTAGGGGTGGCAGCTAGCTGAGGATGCCCACTCGAGCGTTGACTCGGCCGGATTTGAGCCCAACGATTTCGAATCCCACGACCTGCCAGTCAGTGAGCATTTACTTCTTTCATTGCTGTCAGAGGCCGGGTTCGTGGTGGAAATCGTGTATTACCCGTTCTTCTCATTGTCCTTGTTTCAGACTATGACCAGCGGGTGGCAGAAGGGCGGGCCCTGGACAACCCCATCAACCAGGCGAACCCGGTCCCGGGCGGCGGCGGTTTGGCGGCCGACATACCACTCGTTGACCCCGAATATCGCCCACCTACCGACGGATCGGAAGAGCCATGTACGTATGCACCCTGCACCAAGCACCGCGCCCCAACTACCGGCTGAAAGCTGCATAATTTAATGAAAGCATCACATTGTACAAACCGAAACACTTACTTATATTGGATCCTACAGATCCAATTTATACCCCAGTCACACGTCTGTCTGCGTCCACTTTGTGACCACAAAAAAGGGTTGTCGCAAGGAGGTTGCAAATAGTCACAAAGTGATCCTTAGTCGTTTCCGACCTCCTTGCGACAATTTTGGTCTCAAGGAGGTTGCACCTTACTACATGTGTAACCAAAAAAACCTTACGACCAAAATAGTCGCCCAGACGTCGGCGATGGTTGCTTTGGTTGCAAGGAGGTGGGTTATTTGGTCTAAAGTGGTCGCAAGAGCTCGCAAGCCGTAGTGTGACTGAAGTTTTAGATACTGGTGCACGCATTAAGAATTTGATGCTGCATAGAAGGGATAGCAAGTGAATTTACTAGAACTGTTCACTGCTGAGGCCATACCAAATTTATGTTGAGTTACTCAGCGAAATGGTGGACATAATATGTTTCAGCAATGTCAGCTTCTATTCGACAGACTTCGCATTCCCTCCGATGTAGCACTACACGTTTATACTGTCATCGGTCTATGCAGCCTCTGTTTCTTTGTATGAAAGCCAACTTACTTTCTAAACCCAATGTAAAGCTCAAAACAAATGACAGAATATCTCAAGATGGCTGGACTCTATCGCCTTGTCTAATTTCCGACACACTGCTCCAATTATCTTCTTGTGCAAAGATTACTGTTATTTAAAGTCGCCGGTTATACCTCACCCAGATACAAACGAATCCAGCATCAAAAGCTCTCCAAAAATACCTTTGCTGAGTTTGTTCAGTTTGTGCCACTGAACATGTGGGAGGAGAGTTGAGGTCTGTGATGTATGAATGACATCATAGGTGGGATTCCCTCATCATATGACCTAGAGGGGTTCCCCACACACAGGAGAAGCCATGGCAACCACCAAGATGGCAGCCACAGAAAGCTCTCAATTCAACTTTTAAAGTCTATTAATCTACATGATATAATCAATTATTCACACAAAAGTAGCTGGTTATGATAAATAACCATTTGAACTTTATATTTTTTATTTTTTATTGTAATTTCTAACATTTATTTCTCTATATGGTTGTCTAAAAGTGTCAGTGCTGCTGGACTAAATAAAACACAGAAGCAACCAATGTCAGCACTCTCCCCCCACATATGTAGTTGCATAAACTGAAAACACACAAACGAATGCTTGGAGAGCATTTGTCAGAGTACGGGTTGTCTCTCATCGACCTATAGCTGGTCCCTTTAACACAAAGTTCATCAGGTTAAAATCACGTGCGAGATGTTATGTTTGTCTGTGTATAAGTGATGTGTGATTTAGAATATATAACAACATTGGGGTCGTGTACTCTTTGACAACTTTGAGAAATTGCTACCAGTATCTTATTATGTAAATATTACATCCTTTGACACAAATTTCACCACTTTGGAATTACATACCCATTTTCCTATTGTATATAGAAACTCTTGTACCAACTGACAGGGTAAATTGGCCTCACTTCTCGCTGTGATATAAAGGTCTTTGTGGCAGGCCTTGCCTACAACCAGCATCACTCACGCATGCGTACCCCTTCTTATTGTAACTGCAGTCACCGGAACCTGCAAGAAGAACGTGGAGATCGTGCTGATGCTGGACCACTCCGGGTCCATCCGCTACGCCAAGGCCTGGCCCGACATCCTGGACTTCGCCACGCGCATCGTCGACCACGTGACCATCGACGCAAAGGACGGGGCGCGCATCGCCCTCATCACGTTCGACAACGTCGCCCAGATCCGGTTCTCTTTGACCAGGTCCGTGTCATTGTCACATTCGTTAATCATTTTAATATTTTGAGTTGTTTGTTCAGTAGTTGATTAAGCAGGGGAATTTTCAATCGTGGACAAATGGTGTTCCTCATTCCACGGCTCCTTGCCCTATCTTAGTAATGCTGAATGCAAGTGTAGGTCGTAATAAGTATAAATGTCTAAGTCACTGGTTTGACTCGGCCAGGGTTCAAACTTGGGAGTTTGAATCCCATGACCTACCAACTCGGCAGGCGGGCGCTCAACTCATTCAGCCACCCCATCTTCAGCTGTGGGAATTTCAAAAACAGAATATTGGTCTTCGTCATTCCACTGCTCCTTGCCCAATCCTAGTCATATAGAATGCTCGGGTAGGTAGTGACATGTATACATTATGTAGTCATTGATTTGCCTCAGTCAGGGTTTGTACCCATTGATAGCATCCCACAACTTACTAGAAGGGAGGCGGTTGAACATATTCGTCTGGCCAGCTGCCAATTTGAAAGTATGTGAGGTAATTTCTAACTTGTGACAAATCATCACGTCACGAAAGTTTAAGTATTTGTCCTTGAATTGCATTGAACAATTATCCAGTTGCACCTGTCTCCAACGGACGATGCTGCATCTAGATTAATGGTTCCCTGATTTAGAAGTTTTCCTCTCAATGAAGGCACCATCAAATGAGACAGATCCAGTTTGTGCATTGAAAACTTGTCCGCAGACGGCATAGATTCTTTCAATACGGGAATGTGAGTGCGGCTGAGTGCGGTAAGGTGCCTGATGTTGAGATGTACTACATGTGTGCAGGTACACGGACGGCCGGTCCATCAAGGACCACATCACGAGGATCCCGCGTCCCGGGGAGCGCTACAACACGTCCATGCTGGCCGGCTTCAAGCTGGTGAATTCGGTGTTCCGCGAGTCACGCCCGGCCAAGAACACCCAGAAACTGATCATCATGATCAGCGACGGGCTGCCCATGGACGCGACGGCCGACAGGGTCCTCAAGGTGAGCACCACCTGGCGGCGGGTCCCGGAGTCACTGGCAGACCGGGGGAAGTCGGACCTGGCTACACGTGCGGAAACGCTAATTGGATATCCACACTCAAAGTTTAATAATCCGATGGTTTTTGAATTTCTGCCAGATATTAGATCAATTCATTATATTGATTATGAAAATACACCTTACCTTTATTTGAAACAATTTTATTTAATTATAGATGGGTCACTTTGAAGATATTTGATGTTGATATAGCTTTTGATGTTTACATGATGATCTGACATCATAGGTTTCAGCAACAACAGCTTCTATTAAGTTTACTTATATTAGTGATTTGGGCAATTACAGGGCAATTCACATGCAAACGCATGAGAAGAGCTTAACTGACGTGTGAATTTACATATGGGGTCAAAGATCGCAGGGTTTCTATGAGATTGGTTGTTCAGTAAGATGAGGCTGTCTCTAAATAATGACCTACCGTATATGTATAGACACGCACTGCGTGGGTGCAGAGACATGGATGCGCGTCTATTAAAAGTTCAAGTATTTCATGGATTTGTTTTTGTCGTGCCTCTGAAATAAAGTTGGATTGTCTTATTTTATTTGCCTTCAGTCTGAATATGATTGTAAATTTGTATGCGCTTTCTATCTTGATATGGGGTGTGTGATTCTATTGGCTAGCATGCTTCTATTGGAACATATACAATATATTTTTAAACCCTTGCATTGTGTATCTACTGGTGCTTTTCAGGAGGTTCAGGCCATGCGGCAGAACGGAAGGCAGGCGTTTGAGGTGATGACGGTGGGCGTTGTCCCCAGGCACGACCAAGAGCAGATGCGGAAGATGGACTATCTCCTAAAGTCGCTGGCCTCCAAAGATGAATACTACCACTCAGTCGGTGATTTCGACAGCCTCGGGTCCGTCCTGACCGGACTCATCGACAACGCCTGCCCACCACCTGTGCAGGATAATCTGAGTGAGTCAGCACATTTTACACACAAAAACCAAGTTATTATTTAATGGGCCAGTAACTTGACAAATATAACTTTAGGCCTACATATCCACAATGATCAGAATCGAATATGACTATTCCGAGTTTCTACAGCTTGAGAGTACATATTATTTGGGAATTAATTAAGGCCCAATCAATGCTACGGGTCCTTGTACATAGGGCATTCCAACCTTACTGGCCTTCTTGGCTATTAGAGTGATGTAGGCCAGGGAAGATGTATTAAGTTACAGAGTCTATCTTTATTAAATAGAAGTGAAACTTATCGAAATTCCTGGACATTAATTACATAGAAGGATTATAAAGAAGCCGTTCACTGCAATAACAATCCACATATAACGTTTTACAAAGTGTCTTTCTAATACTTTGAGTGTTTTTAAGCAGTGAACGATTCATGAATTTGACGCGCCTTGACAATGCCTTATATCCTTTGTAATTCCGCCTATCCCTTCCCTATCTGATATCACTGAATGTCCAGTTTGAGCCCGAACAAAAATTCGCCTGTAGAATATTTGTCTGGATTAAAAAGTGTCCATTGAAGAGAGGTATTACTGTAGTAACTACATGTGACATTCATTCCTGTAATGTCAGCATGTGACTGACATGACAGTAATTCACCATCACTCGTTCACCTCTCACTCACTCACTCGAGGTTATCTTAAAGTTGCCTAATTCGATGGTTTTACCGTTTTAGATAAATACATAAGGTTGAGCATTATAATCTACTTTACTAAAGGCAGTCACCGAACCGGCAAGAACGGTAGCTTCCTGTGCGGAAAGTCTGGGCTTTGAATCCGGCCGAGTGAAATCAGTGACTTACAAAATTGATACTGGTCGCCACCTAGCTTGGAACTCTGCATTACTAGGATAAGACAAGGATATCAGGTCATGGTACCAGTGTTCTGGTTTCCTTATAGGGCAGCACTAAAAAGTAATCATGAGTACGCAGTTTCACAAGTTGACCCCCCATCTTGATATGACCTTAGATCTTACTATGACATAAACCTCTAACAAACAACATTACTTTAGGTTGAGGATTTTTTAAAGCATTAATTTGAAATTAAAACATGCAAAAGTACAATTTGGTTTACACACCGACATTCTGGACAGATTTCATTTGACTGGGGTTGGGCCTACCAGCTTAGCAACATAGCAGTCTAGCAGGGTAGCAGTCTAGCAGTCTAGCAGTCTAGCAGTCTAGCAGTCTAGCACATGAGCACTAAACTGCAGCAAATGTTCAATGAGTGCACCAGTTCAATATCTAGGATCAAATATAGGGAAGTCCCTTGGTTTCGACAATTTACTGTTTTCATCGGATTATGCATCTTTAACTTGATCTTTACTCGACCTTGACTCAATGGAGCTGTGCCAGCATTGTGACCTCTTGACCTTCAGTCTGCAGCGTTCGGACTGACCTGGCGTTCATTGTGGACGGGTCGGGGTCCATCAAGGAGAGCAACCCTTCGGACAACTCCTACGACAACTGGGACTTCATGAAGACGTTCTTGCTGGCCGTGCTCAGCCGCCTCGGCCAGATCGGACCTGACCACACCCAGGCACGTCTTGGTAGTTAGCTACCAGCTACCAGCTACTGGCTACCAGCTACCAGCTAGCGGCTACCAGCTACCAGATATAACTATTAGCTACCAGCTACCAACTACTGGCTACCAGCTACCAGTTATAGCTACCAACTATCAGCTATAGCTACCAGCTACCGGCTACCAGCTACCAGCTACCAGACATAGCTACTAGCTACCAGCTACCAGCAACTAGCTATCAGCTACCAGCTAGTAGCTACCAGCTAGCACCTAACACCTCCAGCTACTACCTACCAGCTACTACCTACTAGCTACCAGCTACTAGTTACCAGCTACCAGCTACTAGCTACAGCTAAAAGCTAATATCTACTAGTTACCAGCTACCATGTACTAGCTACTAGCTACCAGCTAATATCTACTAGTTACCAGCTACTAGCTACTAGCTACCAGCCTCTATCTACTAGTTACCAGATACCAGCTACTAGCTACCAGCTACCAGCTACTAGCTACCAGGTACTAGCTACTAGCTACCAGCTGTTCAATTTAGCTATTATGATTGACAGTGGCTATGGAGTTTTGGCATAGTTGTATTTATTTATATATGATTGTCTGTGAGTACATATCTTTGAGTTAGTTGCACTTAGCCATTATGGTTGACTAACTATGTTGCTTTGAATCACTTGAAGTTACCGAATTATGACTGATAGTGACTATGTACATTTGATTCACTTGTATTGAGCTATTTATGATTTACTGCTGGTTTTGTTGTTTAACAATTTATGAGTGAATGTGGCTATGTCATTTTCAATGTCATTTTCAATGTTTTGACTGCGGTGAATTTAGATATTTAGATGACTATGCTTTAACTGGGTCAAATTTAGCTATTGCATAGTTAATTGCGACGACTTAACCTTGACTTAATCAAATTTAGTTATTTATGATTTATATCGACCACCTAATTTGACTTGGTGAAATTGTTCTATTTACTGTTAACTAAACCACGTAAAATAATTACTTTTGTGTATTGAATTTTCATAAAGACCTGGAGCTATTGTAAAGATGAGTAGCCAGCTAATTCTAGGGTACCTAATTTTGTGTATCTTATGAGATTTTACACCGAACAATTGGAAGGTTCAGGCACGACAACTGACAAACTCCTTCTAGTTGCTTTCTGTAAAATAAAATGTACTGTAGTGTTTACCAGTTTGAAAATGCAACAATTTCACATTGAGTAGACAATTATATAGAGGGGCGACAGCTTCTGTGAAAAAGAAGGAATTTGATTATCGTAATGATGACAGTTTCAATCAAACGTGGTAGGCATGGTTTCACAATATTTAGACATTGATGGTTTTTGTCGGTGTTTGTGCCTGACCCCTTCAATTGCATTGGAAGACTAGTGGGGGCGTGTTCAACAGGTGCCGGGTGTTCTTCATATAGTGTGTGGCCAACCTTGGGGCTGACCTCTGACCTTGGCTCCTCTGTGTGTTGCAGGTGGCCATCATCGTGTTCGCTAACCGGGCAAAGGTCGTGACCCACCTAAATGAAGACAACAGTCTGGAGGCGACGACACGTGTCATCAACAGCCTCAGCCACAAAGGCGGGAACACCAACACCTCGGGAGGTCAGTGCACCAAGCACGGCCTACTTTCCGCCTGTGTTTTCTGTTTTCCTTTTTCTTATTTTTTAGTAAATATTTTATTCGTCTGAATACATTTTTTAGGTATTTTGTATTTCGTATTTTATCTCGCAGCAGCATCTAAGGTTAAGTATTACCAGTTTATTTCACAGAATATACATATATTCTGTGTCGAAGCATTGTTTTCTGGTTAAATTGCAGATAGTTTTGTGGGAGAACACTTTATTTAGCAGAATATACATACAGTCTGTGTGAGAGTAGTGATTGTTCAGTTATATTGCAGATAGCTTTAGAGGTAGAACAGTTTATTTAGCACAATATACAAATATGCAGAGTTCAGATGTAAAACTCCGTAAACGCCAATATTGATATAAGCATCTGTGTTAACCCTTCAAGAGGTTTATATTTTACATTTCTAGTTGTGTGTTCATTGTCCCATAAATATCTCATCACAAGCAAAGTGGAATTATTAAGTCTCAGGTGATCCAGTGAGATAGGGTTACATATATCCCTCTGTCTAGACTCATCTGGCGATTACTTGTGCCTTCTGTGACTTGGGTCCCACCTCACGGAGTTGGTTGCTGGAGGATGTAAGACAAACCGTATTTTGTGATCAATTAAAATATGTCCTCCAGTATCAGTGTGACCTGTTTATGGTACAGGCAAAGCCCGATGTAGTGCGCCAGGATTTAACGCACTGTCGCATATAGTGCGACGAGTGATTGGACGGACACTTGTTTAATTTAAACGTCATTCAGTAAAGTGAAGGTTCTTAGTGATACAGTGAAACCCTGATTCAACATTCCCCGATTTAAACGTCATTCAGTAAAGTGGAGGTTTTTAGTGATACAGTGAAACCCTGATTCAACATTCCCCGATTTAAATGTCATTCAGTAAAGTGGAGGTTTTTAGTGATACAGTGAAACCCTGATTCAAAATTCCTCGATTTAAACGTCATTCAGTAAAGTGAAGGTTCTTAGTGATACAGTGAAACCCTGATTCAACATTCCCCGATTTAAACGTCATTCAGTAAAGTGGAGGTTTTTACTGATACAGTGAAACCCTGATTCAACATTCCCCGATTTAAACGTCATTCAGTAAAGTGAAGGTTCTTAGTGATACAGTGAAACCCTGATTCAACATTCCCCGATTTAAACGTCATTCAGTAAAGTGGAGTTTTTAGTGATACAGTGAAACCCTGATTCAACATTCCCCGATTTAAATGTCATTCAGTAAAGTGGAGGTTTTTAGTGATACAGTCAAACCCTGATTCAACATTCCCCGATTTAACACGATTTCGAATCTAACGCCATCAGTTATTGGACCAGGAATGTTTCACTTCAAAGATAATTCAGTGAACAGAACGCTCATTTAGCGCGTCACCGTTTCACATTTTACGTTTACCAACAATCGGCCTAGTAGTATAACGGGGCTTCACTGTACTTTTCTCTATCCTCTTACTACTTTAACCAAGTCTTAAATTCGCGATTTCATGCTTCGACTGCATATTACATTAGAATAGTTGCTGCGAGTGAGAGCGCTCTGTTAAATTGACATCATTGTTGTCATTAGCACTGCTAACTGCGAAGGATCAAGTGTTCAAGCTGGCCCATGGCGACCGGATTGGGGTGCCCAATGTGGTCATCGTCATCACGGACGGCAAGTCGACGTGGGACTCGGACAAGACGGTGTCGTCCGGAGAGCAAGCCCGCAGGGCCGGCATGCGGCTGCTCGTCATCGGCATCACCAACGAGGTAAGCCGGCGGAAGGGGGCAGTGTCGAGTCAATGCCCGACCCACTTAAGCCTAACACCTGTTACAGAACTGGTGCTTGTCGCTGCCTTGGCTTTACTGTGGTGCTCGCGGTTTACTAGGATAGCACAAGGAGCAGTGTGGGATGAGGACCGCCACGTGTCAGTAATTGACATTTCACCCGCGTAATAAAGTAATTTGGGTGGGAACAAATTACGTGTGCTTAGCATGAATTTCCGGTCGTAATTCATAAATAGGTGCCTTCCGGTTCAGCATCCCTCTACTGTGATGCCATGACTGCACCGATTTACCCTCTAACGAGACCTCTGGCGGTCGTCACAATCCCGCCTTGTTTTGAAATCAATGTTCACTATTTTCAACTTAGTGTTTAATAAAAATAAAAAAGTGAACATTTTGATATTTGTTCGTTTGTTAGGGTATTACATCCTGGCGATATATAAGGTCATTAAGATGGGTACTGACTTGTGACAGTGCGAACTCATAGATACTTTTATAGTGCTGCCCCACTGGAAGACCGGGCTACTGACCCATGACCCGATGTCCCACTCAGTCATATTATCGTGATACTGAGCTAACCAGGCATTGCACTATCCTAGTAATGCCGAGCGTCAGGCTAGGTAGCAACAAATATACATTTTGTACGTCATTGGTTTGACTCGGGCAGATTTGGAAGCTCCAATATTCTGCATGGGTGAATCTTTTTGAGCATTCATTTATTCGCAATGAGCATCATTACATCACATCTCATTCTGACCGTGACATGCCTCTCCGTGACCCTTTTCATCGACACTGTGCTATGCCTCGTTTTGGTAATACAGTACATCCTCTCTAACCGACCACCTCCACAGACCGACCACTCTCCTATATCGATCGCTTAATTTGGGGCCCAAACGATCGCCCATACAATATCATTTTAACGACAACAAAAAACCTCCTATACAGACCATCTCCCTAAATGAACCATTTAAAATCGGTCGCATGCTCGGAGAGGTTTTACTGTAATGTATTTCTATGAGACCCATAATTTGTTTAGTTTTCATGTAATTATCACAACTTCATCTAATCGCCATGTCATCGTGTTCCACTCTAACCACATATCCATGCCTGTCGATGACCCCGCGACCCATGTGGGTGACCATGTGGCCTGCTTCATTCTCAGGTTGACCCCAACGAGCTGCGCCTCATCTCTTCACCACCTCAGACGCTGGGGGTGACCTACTGGTACACGCCAACCTTCCAGACTCTGCAGCATGTGGTCTCCGTCGTGCGGAAGGAGACCTGCCGTGCTCTGCCTGGTCAGTGTGACATGATCTATGACTAGGGCTGAAGATGATTAACGCCGATTTGAACACGAGTGCTCGTCATACAACAGACATTGCTGACGGGCACAGAGAACATAAAAGGGGTGTGCTAGAACATAAAAGGGGTGTGGAAATGACAGAACTGTTTTTCTACCTCAAGCAGATGTCATTAGAGTATGTGGTTACATATATTTTAAACCATAGGCAGCCAGCTTACATGGACATGAGGATATGAAATGGAAATGCAATATGAAGTGAGTAACAAAGTAACAGTCGTCAATAACCAGTACAATGATTAGGTATCAAAGGCCCATGTTAATTGAGACTGGCAACCCGGCCCGCACAAGCCATGAGTAGATTCACTTCACTTATATACAACACTAACCATGTCTAATAAATCTTACACCCAACTAAGGTAAAGTAGGGACCTACATAATAGCAATCAACCCAATAAATCTTTCGTCAAATATGGAAGAAAGTGAAAAGTACTAGATTCTGTGATTTTAATATTAATTGTCAATAATATTTTTAATATGATTAGTTGAGGGAAGCTGCCATTTCCCCTCCGGCCTCAGGGCTCATAGATTGGGGTCGGGTTGTGTGGTATAGGAAAGGATTAATGTGGATAATGTGGAATGTACGTCAGAAGTGGTGAGGGTTTCTATATTAGTGGGACTGAGATCTCTTGGTTACCATAGTAACATTTGTGTGGAGAGGGGAAACAAAGGGTGGGGGAGGAGATGCTGAGGATTGAAGGCGCATTTTGTTCGTAACTTGCATTTAATTGTTTGTATGCAAATCTGCTTCCGCGTATTTGAGTATCGGTGTTAGTTGGAGGCGAATATTTCCTTCATATTTCTCTGGTATCTCCTTTTAAAATTGATTTGGTCTTCAGAAAATGAAACTGATCATATCGCATTTGTTATGCATGTTACATACAGTCGCATATCTCACAGCGTTGATAGCACTTCCTGTTCCGGTTGTTTTCAGACTGTCGGCGTGTCGACATTGCAGTCATGCTGGACGCTTCCGGTAGCATCATCTACAAAGGCGGGGACAACTTTGAACTCGCACAGGACTTCGTCAACAAGATTCTCACGTAGGTGCCGTCCGTCACTTCCAACCGGCAGATAGTTTTTTGGGGTTGTACATTTTAGCAACATCCAAGATGATATCAGGGTCGGTGCCGACTTGTGACAACGCTCACTCATGACTTTTAGACTTCTGCCCCACTGGGAGCCCAGGCCAGCAGCACCATGATCCGATACTGCACTCATTCATAGTATGGTGACACTGAGAAAACCCTTGTTCAGCCTATCCTACCAATGCCATATACCGGGCTAAGTAGCGAGAAGTAGCAATGTTGTAAGTTTTGGTTTCACTCTGCCAGGATTAGAATACATAACCTCCAACACTGGATCTTTTCCGGTGCAAAATCTCAGAAGGTTATACTTATTAATTATTTGAGCGAAATATAATGTAGTACTTCCGTCCTTAATTCAGTGAATTCCAAATCTTAGTAGAGAACACGTATTCGGTATTTGACGGGGATAAAATGTATTTCAATCCTTACTTCAGTGGATTCCAAATCTTTGAAGACAAAACTTAGTATTTGATAGTGATATAGTGTTCGATTGATTGATGATTGATTGGTGGTTGTTTACGCCGTGTCGGCAGCATAGGCCATATTCACACCGAGAAATGTTTGTTTTTTGTTCAAACCATCACTTTTAAATGTAAAAACAGACAATCAATTATGTGCCAATAGACACTAATTAAATTAGAAAGCTCACAATCATATATTTGTGGTCAAGGGAAACAAATTCCCATAGAAAAAGAAAAGTTTGATTAATAATTGATAGAATCTATTTAGTAAACTATATGAGGTGGTACAGTCCAGCTGCCCTCAAAAAGGCTAAAATGTTTTCCTGTTTTACCTTAGTAAAAAGGTCATGCATACTGTCTGCAGTGTAGAACTGTTGGCACAGGGCCACAAAATCAACGCAACTTAGTAAAATGTGTTTGAGTGTCAGCGAGGACTGACACCCAATACATTCAGGGGGAGGTTCCCCCTTGAGCAGAAAAGCATGTGTAAGCCATGAGTGGCCAATACGGCAGCGGCTAAGGACCACTTGGTCCCGCCGACCTCCCGCATGAGTCTGTGGTGGCTTTCCCACAGATGGTTCAATTTCTTTAAGTTTATTAATTTTGTCATCCCACTCATGTTGCCATTTGGATTTTATGTGGGTGGCTTATTAGTGGTTTCAGATCAGAGTGAGGGATCAGACACGGTTCAGGATCACAGTTCAGGGCCTTCTTCGCAGCCCGGTCAGCTCGTTCGTTTCCTTGTATGCCGGCATGGCCAGGCATCCAGCACAGGTGGATGTCATACCCATCCGTTGTCAGTTGGTTCATTTTATAAATGACCGTTGCTAGAATAGGGTGATTCGTTTTCAGTCCAGCAACAGCCAGGAGGCAAGAGAACGAATCACTGTATATAACATAGTTAGTGTGGTTGGATACCTCGATACACTCTAACACGAGAAGGAGTGCTCGGGCTTCTGCACTGAAAATCAAGCTCTGATCGGGCAAACATATGCCAAACTTTTCCCATTGGCAGACTGCCGCAGCAGCTACACGGCTTTGGTCTTTCGAACCATCAGTGTATATGGAGAGGTGGTCTGCAAACTGGCCTTGAATCTCTGCATGCAGTCCTTGGTACTCGAGTGGATGTGTCCCAGACTTCCTCAGGTCCGTGAGTCGGAGGATAACAGATGGCTTTCTCAACGACCACAAGAGATGTTCTGGGACTTTGGCATCCTCCAACACATCCAAATCCATTCCCAAGGCCTCCAAATGAGGTTTCATTCGGAGCCTCAGTGGATGGATGTAATTCGGCCTGGCTTCATACCTGGATTTGTCATGTTGCTCGAATAGACAATTGTGTGCAGGATTCAATGAATTAGTTTTTATCTTGACTACATATTGCATGGCCAGATTGATTCTCCTGTTGTTAAGTGATGGTTTGTTGGCTTCGACATAGAGGCTCTGAACCGGTGAGGTGCAGAAGGCCCCAAGGGCCAGGTGCAGTCCCTGGTGGTGGATCGTGTCTAGCAGCCCAATATATGATTTCCTTGCGGAACCGTATACTATGCTGCCATAATCCACTCGTGACCGAACCAAGGTTCTGTACACGAAGAGCAGAACATCTCTGTCCCCTCCCTACTCTGACCTGGACAGCACCCTCAGAATATCCAGCGCTTTCAGGCATCTTCTTTTCAGGTACTTTATATGTGGCACAAAAGACAGTTTTGCGTCGAGAATGAGGCATAGAAATTTGTTTTTTTCAACGACTTTAATCGGATCCCCATCCAGGGTCAGCACCGGTTCCGCATGCATTCTACGCAGCAGGCAGAATTGCATGCAGACTGTTTTGGTCTTGGAAAATTTGAAACTATTCAGAACTGACCATCGATGGATCCCATTTATGCTTGTTTGTAGCTGTCTCTCTATGACATTCATGTTAGCACCGCTGTAATATAAAACAAAGTCATCCACGAAAAGACTACAGGAGACCCCCCGCTTTACAGCAGCAGCAATGCCATTGACCTTGACCCCGAAAAGGGTCACGGCCAGTATGCTGCCTAGAGGTACTCCTAGTTCCTGTGAGTGTAGGCTGGAATAGGTAGTCTTGACACGGACGTGGAAATGCCTGAAGGCTAGAAAGTTCCTGATGAAAATTGGGAGGTGGCCACGAAGGGCAATCGCATGAAGATCCTCCATGATGCCATGCTGCCACGTTGTGTCATAGGCTTTTTCGAGGTCGAAAAAGACAGCCACAACCTGCTCCTTCTTAAGGAAAGCATCTCTTATGAAGGTCTCCATGCGCACCAAATGGTCGAGGGTGCTGCGGCCCCATCTGAAGCCACATTGAAGGTTGGACAGGTGGTGTCCTGACTCCAGTAGCCAGACTAGGCGGTTGTTTACCATGCGCTCGATGGTTTTACAGATGCAGCTTGTGAGGGCTATGGGATGATACTTGTTGGCTTCACTCTGGTCTTTACCAGGTTTGGGAATCGGTATTACTGTCGCCTCCCATCAAGAGGCGGGGATGACACCCGACTCCCAGATGTTGTTGAAGAGTTGAAGCAACAGTCTCAGTGCATGTTCAGGGAGATGTTTCAAAAATTGATAATGAATTCCATCAGGTCCAACTGCTGTGTCATGCGAGCTTTCCAAAGAACACCTCAACTCACCCATACTGAATGGGGAGTTGTAGTGCTCCTCACCATCAGAGGAAAAGTCTAAGAGCTTTCGCTCTTGGCATTCCTTGACGGCCCGAAAGCCCAGGAGGCAGTTTGCCAAAGACAAGTTTCCAGCAAAGGTGCGAGCCAATTCTTCGCTTATTTCATCGAGTGATGTGAGAATGGTGCTGTTGTGTTTCAAGTGCTGGACTACAGAAGAATCACCTCCCCTTCGTTTGATTCTCCTGATCATTGTCCACACTTTTCCCAACAGCGTGTGCATGGTGATGCTAGAAACAAATTGTCTCCAACACTGCCTCCGCGCTTCTTTGATTGTTCTGCGAGCGCGAGCATGCAGAATTCTAAGGAGCGCCAGATTGATATAATGTACTTGTGTCCTTAATTCAGTGAATTCCAAATCTCTTACTTAATATTTGATAGAGATATACTGTACTTATGTCCTTAAGTCAGTGAAGTCCAAATCTCTTACTTAGTATTGATAGAGATGTAGTGTACTTATGTCCTTAATTCATTGAATTCTAAATCTGTTACTTAATATTTGATAGAGATATAGTGTATTTATGTCCTTAATTCACTGAATTTCAAATCTCTTATTTAGTATTTTATTGAGATATAGTGTACTTATATCCTTAATTCAGTGAATTCCAAATCTCGGAGGACAACACTCGTGTCGCCCTGATCACCTTCAACACAGAGCCTACAATTCACCTGCACTTCAATGCGTCAAGTTCAAATCGGAAGGTTATGTTGGCAGTAGATGCTCTTCCACAACCAGGTAGGTACCGCACATTCCTCCTGTCAGCTATTATCGCCCACACTGTGCAGCTGTCACCAGGCGTTTCTTATCGTGCAGGGTAAAAGGACACGCCTATTATAGATTTGTTTGGTAGTGTAGCTTTATTCGTCTTGTCTCAGTGTCAAAACATTGGTTTTCCAGTCGTGGACAATTACACCCATTTAAATAAGTATATGACAATAAATTAGTAGCGCCCTATTATTTTGGTTACATTTGTTGATTAACCAGGAGAAGCTGTGAATTGGTTTTCCTTATTCCATTCCTTACCCTCGTTATGCCAAGCACCAGGCAAGGTGGCGATTATGGTGAAATTGGGAATTATTGGCTTGACTTGTCCTGCTGTTGACCCCACGAATTACCACATGGACAACAACTACTTTATTAATTTGATCATCCCTCCGGGTAGCAAGAAGATAACACGGGATCATTGTGAGTAACTTGGAGACTGGTAATGGCTTGTGAAAGAGGGCCGGTGGATGCGGTGAGTTGGCAATCAGGTTATCGCTCTCCTCATCCCTCCCTCTCGATATCCATATCCCTATCCCTACCATTATCTCTATCACTCGCACTAGTCGTGCCCGTACCCCTATCCCTATCGCAATTAATATCACTATTATTATCCTTATCTCTGTAATTATTCCTATTGTTATCCCAATCACTAACATTATCATTGTCACTATCCTATCCTTATAGCTATCACTACCATTACCCCTATGATCATTGATATTGTTGTCTATATCATTGTCCATTCCCTACCAATAGCCCTGTTATTATCTCTATCCTTTTCACTATCACTCTCACTATCCCCTATCCCTTATATATCAATTGCTATGATTATCACTATGAATATCATTACCATTACCCCTATCATCATTGGTATTGCTGTCTATATCATTATATATCCCTCTACCAATATATGTCATTATCCCTATCCTTTCCACTATCACTATCAATATCGCCTCCTCTACCATAACGCCTGTCCCTATCCTATCAATATCGTTATTATTATAAATATTGCAAGAACTATCTCTATCACTAACCATATCACTGTCCCTATCCCTATTCTATCAGTATTAATATCGCTATGACAATAACAATAACCACACCTATCTCTATCGCTATCCATATTACTATCACTATCCCTATTCCAACCCAAACTGATCCATATCCAACCTCCTTCCCCCGCCCGCCTCCAGGTGCTCATGGTAAGACAGAGATGGGCAAGGCGCTGCGCAGTCTTAAAAAAGTGTTCACCCCCGAGGCGGGAGACAGGGAGGACGTGCGGGACGTCGTCATCCTCATCAGTGACGGCTTCGGCACCAAGTTCACGCCGGAGGAGCAGCAGACCGACGTGGCCGCAGAGGCACGGCGCCTGCGTGACGCCGACGTGGAAATCTTCGTCGTCGGCATCACCGACAAGATCAACGTGAGCACGGGGAACGCCGGGCGGGTGCCGTGGTGGGCAGAGGAGGGTGGGTGCAGCGGAGCAGTGGTGGGCCATGGGGATTGGGAGGGTTAGAGGGTTAGATAAGGTGGGTGTAAATGGTGAGTGTTTGGGTGATGGGGTGCGTGAGTTGTTTGTTAGTTTAAGGAGCCCCCCAGCACAAAAAGTTAACATCCGCTATTGGGAGTCATGAGTTAGTTGGTGGGTGAATGTGTCTGAAAGGGAAGTGAACGTGTAAGTGAGTGAGTGGGTGAATACATGATTGTGTTATTGAGTGAATTAGTGAGTTGATGGGTAATGGATGTATGAAAGGTGAGTGAGTGTATAATTGAGTGAGTGATTGGGTAAGTGAATGATTGGGTTATTGATTGAAAGAGTGGGTGAGAGAGTGAATGAACGAGTTACTGTAGGAATACGTGGGTGGGTGTGTACGTGGGTGAGGGAAATGGTGAGTGGGTGGGTAGGTGAGTGAGGGTATCAGAGTGGGGGTGAGTGTCTCCGTTAATGAGTGAATGTGTGAGTGAATGAGTTTGTAAAAGAGAGCGGGGGTGAGTAACTGGATGGCTGAGTGAGTGAATGAGTGAATGATTCGTTGGATTAGTGACTGGCTGGTAGGTCGGTGAATATGTGCGTGTGTGAAAGAGTGGGAATGAGTGACTGGGTTGGTGAGTGAATCGGTGATTCACTGAGTTAGTAAATGGGTGAGTGGGTGGGTGAGTGGGAGAGTGATTGTCTGAGTTAGTAAATGAGTGAGTGGTTGGGTGAGTGAATTGGTGATTCACTGAGTTAGTAAATGAGTGAGTGGGTGGGTGAGTGGGAGAGTGATTGTCTGAGTTAGTAAATGAGTGAGTGGCTGGGTGAGTGAATCGGTGATTCACTGAGTTAGTAAATGAGTGAGTGGGTGGGTGAGTGGGAGAGTGATTGTCTGAGTTAGTAAATGAGTGAGTGGCTGGGTGAGTGAATCGGTGATTCACTGAGTTAGTAAACGAGTGAGTGGGTGGGTGAGTGGGAGAGTGATTGTCTGAGTTAGTAAATGAGTGAGTGGCTGGGTGAGTGAATCGGTGATTCACTGAGTTAGTAAATGAGTGAGTGGGTGGGTGAGTGGGAGAGTGATTGTCTGAGTTAGTAAATGGGTGAGTGGCTGGGTGAGTGAGTCTCTGAAAGAGTGTGAGTGAGTGACTGGTTTAGTGGGTGAGTGAGTAGGTGAATGGATGAGTTACTGAGTGATTCAGTGGGTGGGTCAGTAAGTGGATGGGTCAGAGAGTCAGTGAGTCAATGTCGATGCTTTTATACAGGATCTCTGCTACTAAGGTCAAATATGTACAGAGTTGACAAATAAATTATGTGTCCTGAATTCTTTTGACACAAGCATGCCCATGCTTGCACAGCCAGTATTCAAATGAAGCAGCAAGGGTCGTATACCTATTTCATTACCGATTAGGGAATTTATTTAATATTAAAGATTCATTCATGTGTGTGTTTTTAATCAATAAATGAAATAAATAATATATAACTGTATATATGAAGAACTTTACTAATGATGACAAAACAGAGCTTGCAGTATGGCAAGCGTTGGTGGCTTGTGGGTGGCTGGCTCCAGGTCGGGTGCTAAATACTTCCCTCTCACCTGCCGACAGCTGGCGCAGCTACAGGAGATAGCCTCCACGTCGACGGCAGGCGGCACCCGGTACGTGTACCAGGTCGACCAGTACACGGACCTGGGTTCGACACTCAAGGAGGTCATCCCCAACACGTGCGGCCCGCGGCCGGACCGCTCCACGCCACAGCCGATAATTGTACCACCTCAGCCGGTCACCACCGACCGGCCGTTTATCGCACCAAACCCGGGGCCCAGATGTGAGCGCAACACACCGCTATTACTTTTTTTTTAAATTTGTATCTGTTTGTTCGGGAGCGGAGCGGGGTTGGTTAAGTAGGGGGCATTTCTAATGCACACAGACCCGGGAGCCAGATGTCAGTGCAATACTGAATATTTTTTCATTTTAAATTTTTGCGGGGGTGGGGTATATTTGTTGGTTAAGCAGGGACAATTTCACTGTTTGTGAATTAATAAGACAACTGCAATGCATAGGCCCATTAGATGTGGTGCAGTGGAGGGGGGGAAATCAATTGTATCCCTCAATTGAATCAACCATATGGGGACATTGTAGTACCTGTCTTCAAATGGCAAATCTGCTTTCAAATGAATGCAGACCAGGTGTTCTGTCATCGGAGGGACAGTCATAGATAAAACCGGTTTGTGCATTGAAGACTTACTTGTTTGCACATTGCATGGGTTTTCCGAAGACCACGATCGCCGATGACGGACACTACTGTCTGCTGTGTTCGTTAGTGCGAGTGACACTGTGTTAGAGTTCTCCATCTTCTTTGATAATTATGTGTAGAAGTGATGTTTAATCGGAAATGGACAGAATACAAATTAAACACTTTTCACCGTGAATATTGCCTTTGTTGTCGACATGGTGTAAAACAACCACACATCATTCAATCAATCAATCTTTGACAGCTTGCCGCAATCCATTCAACGTGGTCTTCCTGCTCGACACTTCCTCCAACGTGCGTGGTGAGAAGAACTTCAAGTTCGCCAAGCAGCTCGTCAAAGAAGTCATCTCGAAGTTGGACATCGAGCATCCTGGAGGTTCGCGCTTCGCCGTCATCACCTACTCGGACACCCCGACCGTGAACGTGAGTACCCGTACACCACTCACTGATGGCTGAAACACACAGTGGGTGTCCCCAGACCACCACCCACTGATAGCTGAAACACACAGTGAGGGTCCCCAGACCACCACCCACTGATAGCTGAAACACACAGTGAGGGTCCCCAGACCACCACCCACTGATAGCTCAAACAGACAGTAAGTGTCCCCAGACCACCACCCACTGATAGCTGAAACACACAGTGAGTGTCCCCTGACGTTACCCACTGATAGCTGAAGCACACAGTGAGTGTCCCCAGACCACCGTCCACTGATAGCTGAAACACACAGTGAGTGTCCCCAGACCACCACCCACTGATAGCTGAAACACACAGTGAGTGTCCCCAGACCACAACCCACTGATAGCTGAAACACACAGTGAGTGTCCCCAGACCGCCACCCACTGATAGCTGAAACACACAGTGGGTGTCCACAGACCACCACAAACGGATAGCTGAATCACACAGTAACTGTCCCCAGACCACCACCCACTGATAGCTGAAACACACGGTGAGTGTCCCCAGACCGCCACCCACTGATAGCTGAAACACACAGTGGGTGTCCCCAGACCGCCAGCCCTTGATAGCTGAAACACACAGTGAGTGTCCCCAGACCACAACCCACCGATAGCTGTAAAACACAGGGAGTGTCCCCAGACCACCACCCACTGATAGCTGAAACACACAGTGAGTGTCCCCAGACTGCCATCCACTGATAGTTGAAACACACAGTGAGTGTCCCAGACTGCCACCCACTGATAGCTGAAACAAACAGTGACTGTCTCCAGACCACCACCCACTGATAGCTGAAACACACAGTGAGTGTCCGAGACTGCCACACACTGATAGCTAAAACACACAGGGAGACAGGAAGGCAGGGGTTGCATCAGGGAGCCTGGACAAACTAATGGTTGAGGCGATCACCTTGGGATAACAAAAGTATGGGTGAGGGTTGACTGTAGATGTTCCCTTTCTTTGCAACTCCTCATTACACCGGTTCCGGGACGAGGATTCTGTATTGGCTGAGTGACGTGTGGTATCAAAGTGAGGTTTCAGCTGATTGACCTGATTAAAACATGTTATAAACTAAACACTGACCTGCATGTTGATGCTATGCATCCAGTTTAGTTAGACACTGGCGCATCCTTAACAAGTTAGTTGCTGCATAGAAGGAATATTAAGTCAATTTAATAGACCATGTCGTTGGTGAGCCTTATAATGTGGGATGTTTTCACTTCAAATATCTAAAGAATTAACCCTTTAGTAGATATTATTTCAAAGAAATGTCAACTAGAATATAGCGATCACTCTATTTTGTGCATCTAAGAAAGCTAATTTACTAACTCTAATTTATTTATCTAGCACAAACTAAAATGCATCGGCTATGGCAACACTGAACAAACATTAGGCCTACACTGAAAGATGGGGTCGGGGAGACCATTATCTCTCCATGTTGTGTGTGTAAACATGCCAGGCCTGAGCGTCATTCTTTCCGCAGCGAACAGCCGACACCCCATTTCCGGTCGTGTAAGCATGTCAAAGGTATGCGGCATTAAATCTCCTTCAGAGAACTTACAGACGATTCAACAAAAAGAAACCACACAACACAAAATCCAACAATAAAAACCCAGTATAGAACCCCCCCCCCCACCTTGAAATGGCTGGGAATGGCATTTCAGAGCTTATTGGTTAAACAATGTCCTTTTGGGAGAACCCCCAGAACCTGTTGTGCCTTGCGCATTCGGCATTTGTCTGTTCCACGAATTTATCTGTTCCCCCAAAACAAAAATCTGAATCTGAATCCAAAGCAAAGATTCCTAGCCCCGGCTCTGATTCGCGACCCGCTCTCCGCAGATCCCCCTGGGCCGGCAGACGTCGGTGGCGGCGGCCCACCGGCGGGTGGACGAGCTGCGGTTCAAGCCGGGCACCACCAACACGGCGCGGGCCCTACGTGCCCTCGTCGACCAGGTGTTCGTCGGGGACCAGTCGGGCAGGCCGAACGTGGCAGTGCTCGTAACGCCGGGAAGCACGGGGCGGGACAATCCGGCGGAGACGTGAGTACCGGGCACCGCCTCTACCGGGCCGGCACCGCCTCTACCGGGCGGGGCAGGTAGTGACGGACCCAGACGGGAGGGGGGGGGGGGGGGAAGATGATCGCCCACCTCCCGTTTGGGTAGCTCACGGAATTCAAACCAATGACTTATAAATGTATAATTGTCGCTGTTAGACTGGTGTTCGTCATTACTAGGATAGGGCAAGTAACAGTCGAAAGAGGAAGATCAATTTTCACTATTGAGAAGACCCCTACAAAATCAACTAATGTACCAAAAAGAAAATTGCAATCGAATACGGACAGCCAATAATATTAAGTGGTCATCTCCTCGATCTAGTTACGGCTGTATAATCTGGGTTACGTATTAAATACTCCAAGCCTAAACACTACCTCGATTTGCTCCAACTTAAATACCGGTGCATTTTGTTAAGCATTTGTTTCTGCATATAACTAAAATTTAAGCATAATATACTTTAGAAGCCTATGGTTTCATGCATTCTGATGTGTATGCCAACATTATTTATGTATGCTTTCATTTCATCAAATATCTCCAACTTTTGGAATCCGTAATGAAAGTTACTTCAAACTAAAGGTAGATTACAATGGTCAACCTAATATCTTTTGTGGGAGAAGGGGGGCAGGGAGGAAAATTGGGCGGTAAGGGGCAGCAGAGTGGTATCAAGACCGATTTGCAATAGCCCAAGAAATACCAAGAAAGAGGGGGCTGTTCATGTGTGTGCTCGGCGAAATGTAAACAAAAAAGGTTTGGGAAGCACTGGTGTAAAGCATGGTTGGTGGTGTCGGGACGGTGCCGTCACAGTGAGAGCGGATCTACAGGACCTCCGTCTGCTTCTACCTACAGACACAAAGCAGCAAAAGAAGCCAAGCGGGCAGGCATCCACCTCATCACCATTGGGGTGGGACGCTGGGTTGACCCGAATGAGCTGCACTCCATTGCCAGCTACCCACTGGACCAGAACGTCATCGTGGTCGAGTACTACTCCAGACTGCCCAGCCTCCAGCAGACCATCGTCGATTATGTGTGCAACAGTAAGTGCTTGGTATGCTTTCTGTTTGTATGTGTCCTTTAATGTGTATCAGGGAGAGGCTTTGATTTTGCTGATCAATATTTGAACGTTGAGAATGTCTTTTTTCAACCTCGGAGTACTAGCCTTCCGGTCATACATGTGTATCAGGTTGTACTAAACCTTTAACATGGTCTTATTAACACAGTACAGTTTGGACACAGTTCTGGTCACACAATGCTGTGGTTGGTTAATATAATGACATCTAGCCAATCACGCAACTCGATACATCTTTGACTGTATTAAATGATGGCACTCAACTCTGGCACATTATGCGCAAACCCAATTTGAAATCATATTAGGTAAATGCTGTGATAGCTCAGTTTGGAGATTACCTGAAGACGTAGAACTTCTTAACTCGTGTCTGTCTGTGTCCTGGTACTAATACTTGTCCATCTGTGTGTATCACTGCATCACTCTATCCATCGATATGTTGTCAATCAATCAATCAATAGGATACAGCTATAATAGGCCTTGGACCTGTTAGCCGCTCTTAATTAATTGAAATGGAGACAGTTCTTCAGATGTGGTCAATCGTAGCAACTGTCACTGGCTCCAAGATATATGTAATGCTTGACCAGTATGCATCCAGTCGGGACTTGAAGCAGTTCACCGACTCCGCTGCTATGACACTCTCCGGCAGGTCATTCCACAGGTCAACCACCCTAGCAAAGCCGAAAAAGTTGTGTCGCAGATCCAGTCTGGAGTACCGCTTCCTCAGCTTCAGGGAGTGCCCTCTGGTCCTGGTGTTGGAGTCTCTGATAAGGGGGCCGCCTGTCTTGTAGATACCATGGAGATATTTGAATACTTCAATCATATCCCCCCGGGCCCGTCTGTAGTACATGCTTGGGATCTTCAAATGACGCATACGTTGTTCATAGGGTATTGCATCGAATCCATGTACAAGCTTCGTTGCCCTTCTTTGGATCCTCTCAATTGACTCAGCATCCTTCCTGTAGAGTGGTGACCACACAACATTTCCATATTCCAAAAGTGGACGTGCAAGGGATGTGTACAGTCTGCGTACAACATCCTCGTCTAGGTATGTGTACGATCTTCGAATGATAGCCAGTATTCCATTAGCTCTGTTGGCGGCTTCCTGGATGTGGTCGCTGAATGTCAGTTTGTTGTCCACCTTGACACCCAGGTCCTTTTCTATCATTGTTTCGGAGAGCGGAACATTATTCACACCATCATTCATTACATAGATGTGCTTGCTGTTTTTGCCCCCTAAGTGCATCACTTTGCATTTTGAAGCATTAAACTTCAGCTGCCAATCACTTGACCACTTCTGCATGTTGTTGAGGTCCTTCTGCAAGTCCCGTGAGTCACTACCTTTCTCCATACGGCGGAATACTTTGGTATCGTCAGCAAACATTTGGACCATAGAATGTACAACCTCTGGTAAGTCATTGATATATATCACAAATAAGACTGGTCCAAGCACGCTGCCCTGAGGTATTCCGCTTTTCACCAAGCACCATCCTGATGGTTTGCCATTTACAATGCTCAGAAAATCCTTTATCCAGTGTAGGACATCTCCTCTTATGCCATAGCCATGCAGTTTTTTTAGCAGTCGCTGGTGTGGAACAGTGTCAAATGCTTTTTGGAAATCTAGATAAATAGCATCCAGATCTCCAAAGTCATCAATAACGCGGGTCCACTCATCCATACATGCCAGTAGTTGTGGATTGTTCTTGACTCCTGCTCATCTGCGTGCATCTGTCCTTGATTGCTGCTGATCCACATGTATCTGTCCTTACCTCCTGCTCATCCATGTGTATCTGTCCTTGCCCCTTGCTCATCTACATGTATCTGGCCTTGCCTCCTGCTCATCCATGTATATCTGTCCTTAACTCCTGCTCATCCATATGTATCTGTCCTTGACTCGTGTTAATCCATGTGTATCTGGCCTTGAGTCCTGCTCATCTCCATGTACGTGTCCTTGACTCCTGCTCATCCCCGTGTCCTTGACACCTTTAGCCCGTGACGAGTGCGCCAACCAGCCCTGCTACAATGGCGGCACCTGCTACGACAGTATCGGGACCTACAGGTGCGTCTGCGCCGGCAACTTCGGCGGCGTCAACTGCGAGTATGGTGGGTACATTTTTCACTTTACCTGTCCATCCTCTCAAGTGTTTAGTTTGTCTGAATAGCAATGCTGCGCCCCAAGGTGATGGTCTAAGAGCCGGTGCTCTATGTTGTTGTTATTGCGGTCATTGGTTAGATCATGGGACTTCTCACTGTGTGGAAAATGTATCTTACTCATCCTACTACTACTACCCTATCCTAGTAATGCAAAGTGCCAGGATAACTAGAAACACGCATCAATTGTTAACTTATTGGTTTGACTCAGCTGTGTCTTTAATCCAGGACATGCCACATGTGGAGCGAGTGCTCTACCGATTTGGTCATCTCGTCAGCGTATTCTGACTATGAGATTGTGGAATTATAAGAAGCAGATATGGTAGATGAGGAGGGATATAAGTTTATTGAAATAAAGTGTTGTGTGCTAGGGAGTGCACTGTTTGAAGGGTGGAAGAAAGGTATTTAATTATACAATAACAATATGTCTGGACACGTAATAGAGTGCCCTGAGTGCTGATGTAAACTCCTGCAGCTGAGGATCAGGCTCTAATAAGATCTCCCTGTTATTTCTCATTATTTTCTGCAATTCTTTGAGTAAAAGGTGTGAATATATATATATGTATATATATATACATATATAGTTATATGTACATCGCGACCTTAATATAAAACGGTTCCATCTGACAAAATGGTGCTTTCGAGATAATGAGGACTGAAGCTCTGTAACTGCATGATATATCTGTATATAACAAATATATATCCAACCGAATCTCCTGCTTGCAGAGTGCAGGGAGCCGAGTGACCTTGTTCTCAGTCTGGACGTCTCCATTGACGAGTCCAACTACTACCGTCTCTTCAACTTCGTCAAGGACGTGGTTGAGGAACTTCCGGTCGGACGGAGCATGCGTTTCGGCGTTCAGACGTTCCACTCTGACGTCATGGCCTACATCTCCCTGGGCGAGTACAAGGAGAAGAGTGCCTACCTCGACGCACTCAGCCCGCCCTTCGACATCACAAAGGGCACCAAGACTTCCGGTAGGTTGGAAACAATGCTTGCACTTTAAAAAATTCAAATCGCCTATGTTTGAAGTGTCTGAGAAGAACAGGGTCTCAGTGATCGGACGTTTATATAGGATAATATATATTCTTTTAATCTTTACTTCATTGTTTGAGAATATATTTGTACTAGCCTGCACTGAGCTCTCTTATGGCAGGGGCCAGATATACAGGTGGGCGTGGATATGGTGATTGCATCAGGGGGCCTAGATAGACTACTCGTTAGGAAATGGCAGCAAAGTTGGGTTCGAATCTCACTGTAGATGCCATGCTCACTTCGTTTGCGACACCCTTACAACATTGGTTGTCATGACCACATCGCTTCGAATCCCATGACCTACCAAAACAGGAGGCGGGCGGGCACTCAGTTCATTTGTCTACCTCATCTGGGTCTGTATTATATTTTGACGTGCACTATTTGGTTGTGGGGGGAGGGGAGGGTAGGAAAGGTGGGAGTAGTGTCTGGAAAAGTAGTACTCTTTGTACATTATTAAACATGTTGAAAACATTGGCTGACCCCTGACCCCTCCTCCCGTGTCGCTTCCAGCTGCGCTGAGACACCTCCGGCAGGTGATGTTCACGGATTCCCCCCGGCGGCCCTTCCAGAGCTCCAACATACCCAAGGTGGTTGTGCTCATCACGGATGGGCGCGCAAACAGCCGGAACCAGACCCGCGCCGAGGCCGTCAACCTGCGGCGGTCCGGAGTCGAGATCCTGACGGTCGGCGTCAAGAGCTCCAAGAACGACGCCGACCTGCTGCGGGACATCCAGACGCATCCCAACCCACGCCTCAACATCCCCGCCTACCGCCACATAGGGGCCATCAAGACGGCGCTCGTCGAGGCCATCTGTAACCGTGAGTGTCAGCACCGTCATCCTCACCTTCAAACTCATCATCGTCACCACCTTCAAGCTCATCATCACAACCTTCTAACTCATTATCACCACCACCATCACCACCTCCACCTTCATACTTATCATCACCACCACCATCATCAACACATTCAAACTCACCATCACCACCACCACCCTAAAACTCATCATCATCACCTACCTATTCATCATCACCACCACCACTAGCACATTCATAGTCATCATCATCGTCATCGTCACCATGATGATCATCATCACCCCCATCATCCCCATCATCTCCATCATCCCCATCATCTCCATCATCTCATCATCCCTATAATCCCATCATCTCCACCATCCTCACCATCCTCACCATCCCCACCATCACCATTATCCGTCATCACCGTCATCACCATCACCATCAGAATATACATGTAAAAGAAATATAAGGCATGAGCATATATACACATAGTATAAAAGGTGTACTGTGTCTGTAATTACGCTGTATTTGCTAAGCTTGCAACAACTAGCCACAATGTTGGAGTTTACAGGAACCTGGACATCAGTTATTTTGCTATCAATCGGCTGATCGCAGTTCCTTCGCCAGCATCTGGTCTGCTCCCTTCTCACTCAATCCATTTCCACCCCAAATTGTCTTCAATAAACATTAATGGTAGGACTTTTGTAACCAGCCATTCTACCCTGCTTTAACCTGCTATCGCTGCTCTATCCTGCTCTACCCTGTTCTAACCTATTCTACCGTACTCTAATCTACTCTATCCTACTCTCCTCTGCTCTATACTACTCTACCCTCATCTACCCTACTTTACTCTACTCTACTCTACCCTGCGTTGCCCTGCATTACCCTGCTTTACCATTCTCTACCCTACTCTACCATATCCTGCTCTACCATGCGCTACTCTACTCTACTGTCTACCCTGGTCAATCCTCTTCTAGCCTGCTCTACCATGCTTTACTCTGATCGACCCTGCTTCACCCTTTTCTATCATACTCTTCCCTACTCTACACTTCTCTACCCAAGCTCTACCCTACCCTGTTTTACTCTACCATAATCTACCCTATTTTACCGTGCTATGCTCTCCTCTGCCCTACTCTACCCTGCTCTACTCTGTTGTATCCCTCTCTACCCCACTGTACCCCATTGTACCCCACTGTACGTCTTTCTTCCCTACTTTCCCCATAGCCATCCCACTCCCAACTCCACCCTGCCCTCACCCCTGTTCCGCTCTCCTCCCCAGGCCAGGACGAGTGTGCGTCCAACCCGTGCCGTAACGGCGGCACGTGCGTCGACCAGCGCGGGGGCTTCGTGTGTCGCTGCCCAGCCCAGTTCACTGGCGCCCGCTGTGAGCGTGGTGAGTACCACAGGCTTCCTTCCGCCACCACTGCAGCATGCGGCCGCTCTCAGGGCCTTACGAGGTTATTTACTAACACTAACAACAGTGCTCGTACTACTGGACTCGTACGACTAACAGTGTACGCCATTTGGGACAAAAACTATAGCATTAATAATACAAAGAAAGTTGCCTTTTTTCAATTCGCATATTTAAACTCCAAAAGATTCTTATAAATTTAGTATTTCCAACAAATAATACAGATACTGTTAGGGTGGTGTATCCTAGTAATGTCAAGCGACAGGGAAGGTTGGTGACTAGGCTCTACAATCACTAAGTCAATCCTGTTCAGTTCGTAGTAGGCTGGGGTTGGTGTGGGGGGGTTGGTGTGGTGGGGGGGGGGGGGCTCTAAGAGGCTGACCGCATTGTAACTCTTCCACCTCCGTTCCCGACAGCCTGCTCGGGCGCCATGGACCTCATCTTCGTGGTTGACGTCTCGGGCAGCATCCGCCGCGACAATTTCGAGACGGTCCGGGAGCAAATAGCGCAGCTCATGTCGCACTTCGAAATCAGTGACTCCAAGGTCAGTCTATGGTCATCGCATCGGGAAACGTTGACAGGTTTTGTTTTACCTAACATCCACCATACATTGTTAGCTTGTGCATTAGTTCTTGTCGTGTGGGAAGCATTAACAGGCTTTGTTTTACCTAACATCCACCATGCATTGTTAGCCGGTGCATTAGTTCTTGTCATGTTGGAAGCATTAACAGGCTTTGTTTTACCTAACATCTACCATACATTGTTAGCCGGTGCATTAGTTCTTGTCATGTTGGAAGCATTAACAGGCTTTGTTTTACCTAACATCCACCATACATTGTTAGCCGGTGCATTAGTTCTTGTCGTGTAGGAAGCATTAACAGGCTTTGTTTTACCTAACATCTACCATGCATTGTTAGCTTGTGCATTAGTTCTTGTTGTGTGGGAAGCATTAACAGGCTTTGTTTTACCTAACATCCACCATACATTGTTAGCCGGTGCATTAGTTCTTGTCGTGTTGGAAGCATTAACAGGCTTTGTTTTACCTAACATCCACCATACATTGTTAGCTCGTGCATTAGTTCTTGTTGTGTTGGAAGCATTAACAGGCTTTGTTTTACCTAACATCTACCATGCATTGTTAGCTTGTGCATTAGTTCTTGTCGTGTTGGAAGCATTAACAGGCTTTGTTTTACCTAACATCCACCATACATTGTTAGCTTGTGCATTAGTTCTTGTCGTGTAGGAAGCATTAACAGGCTTTGTTTTACCTAACATCTACCATACATTATTAGCTTGTGCATTAGTTCTTGTCGTGTAGGAAGCATTAACAGGCTTTGTTTTACCTAACATCTACCATACATTATTAGCTTGTGCATTAGTTCTTGTTGTGTGGGAAGTATTAACAGGCTTTGGTTTACCTAACATCCACCATACATTATTAGCCGGTGCATTAGTTCTTGTCGTGTTGGAAGCATTAACAGGCTTTGTTTTACCTAACATCCACCATACATTGTTAGCCGGTGCATTAGTTCTTGTCGTGTTGGAAACATTAACAGGCTTTGTTTTACCTAACATCCACCATACATTGTTAGCCGGTGCATTAGTTCTTGTCGTGTTGGAAGCATTAACAGGCTTTGTTTTACCTAACATCCACCATACATTGTTAGCCGGTGCATTAGTTCTTGTCATGTAGGAAGCATTAACAGGCTTTGTTTTACCTAACATCCACCATACATTGTTAGCCGGTGCATTAGTTCTTGTCATGTTGGAAGCATTAACAGGCTTTGTTTTTCCTAACATCCACCATACATTGTTAGCTCGTGCATTAGTTCTTGTCGTGTAGGAAGCATTAACAGGCTTTGTTTTACCTAACATCTACCATGCATTGTTAGCTTGTGCATTAGTTCTTGTTGTGTGGGAAGCATTAACAGGTTTTGTTTTACCTAACATCCACCATACAATGTTAGCTTGTGCATTGGTTCTTGTCATGTGGGAAGCATTAACAGGCTTTGTTTTCCCTAACATCCACCATACATTGTTAGCTAGTGCATTAGTTCTTGTCGTGTGGGAAGCATTAACAGGCTTTGTTTTACCTAACATCCACCATACATTGTTAGCTTGTGCATTAGTTCTTGTCGTGTGGGAAGCATTAACAGGCTTTGTTTTACCTAACGTCCACCATACAATGTTAGCTTGTGCATTAGTTCTTGCTGTGTTGGAAGCATTAACAGGCTTTGTTTTACCTAACATCCACCATGCATTGTTAGCCGGTGCATTAGTTCTTGTCATGTTGGAAGCATTAACAGGCTTTATTTTACCTAACATCCACCATACATTGTTAGCTCATGCATTAGTTCTTGTCGTGTGGGAAGCATTAACAGGCTTTGTTTTACCTAACATCTACCATGCATTGTTAGCTCGTGCATTAGTTCTGGTCGTGTGGGAAGTATTAACAGGCTTTGTTTTACCTAACAGCCACCATGCATTGTTAGCCGGTGCATTAGTTCTTGTTGTGTGGGAAGCATTAACAGGCTTTGTTTTACCTAACATCCAGCATACATTGTTAGCTCGTCCATTAGTTCTTGTCGTGTGGGAAGTATTAACAGGCTTTGTTTTACCTAACAGCCACCATACATTGTTAGCCGGTGCATTAGTTCTTGTTGTGTGGGAAGCATTAACAGGCTTTGTTTTACCTAACATCCACCATACATTGTTAGCCCGTGCATTAGTTCTTGTCATGTGGGAAGCATTAACAGGCTTTGTTTTACCTAACATCTACCATGCATTGTTAGCTCGTGCATTAGTTCTTGTCATGTGGGAAGCATTAACAGGCTTTGTTTTACCTAAGATCCACCATGCATTGTTAGCTTGTGCATTAGTTCTTGTCATGTTGGAAGCATTAACAGGCTTTGTTTTACCTAACATCCACCATACATTGTTAGCCGGTGCATTAGTTCTTGTCGTGTGGGAAGCATTAACAGGCTTTGTTTTACCTAAGGTCCACCATACATTGTTAGCTCATGCATTAGTTCTTGTCATGTTGGAAGTATTAACAGGCTTTGTTTTACCTAACATGCACCATACATTGTTAGCCGGTGCATTAGTTCTTGTCGTGTGGGAAGCATTAACAGGCTTTGTTTTACCTAACATCCACCATACATTGTTAGCTTGTGCATTAGTTCTTGTCGTGTGGGAAGCATTAACAGGCTTTGTTTTACCTAACATCTACCATGCATTGTTAGCTCGTGCATTAGTTCTTGTCATGTGGGAAGCATTAACAGGCTTTGTTTTACCTAACATCTACCATACATTGTTAGCCGGTGCATTAGTTCTTGTCATGTTGGAAGCATTAACAGGCTTTGTTTTACCTAACATCCACCATACAATGTTAGCTCGTGCATTAGTTCTTGTCATGTTGGAAGCATTAACAGTTTTTGTTTTACCTAACATCCACCATATATTGTTAGCTTGTGCATTAGTTCTTGTCGTGTGGGAAGCATTAACAGGCTTTGTTTTACCTAACATCCACCATACATTGTTAGCTCGTGCATTAGTTCTTGTCATGTTGGAAGCATTAACAGGCTTTGTTTTACCTAACATCCACCATACATTGTTAGCTCATGCATTAGTTCTTGTCGTGTGGGAAGCATTAACAGGCTTTGTTTTACCTAAGATCCACCATACATTGTTAGCTTGTGCATTAGTTCTTGTTGTGTGGGAAGCATTAACAGGCTTTGTTTTACCTAACATCCACCATACATTGTTTGCTTGTGCATTAGTTCTTGTTGTGTGGGAAGCATTAACAGGCCTTGTTTTACCTAACATCGACCATACATTGTTAGCTCATGCATTAGTTCTTGTCATGTTGGAAGCATTAACAGGCTTAGTTTTACCTAACATTCACCATACATTGTTAGCTTGTGCATTAGTTCTTGTCATGTGGGAAGCATTAACAGGCTTTGTTTTACCTAACATCCACCATACATTGTTAGCTCGTGCATTAGTTCTTGTCGTGTGGGAAGCATTAACAGGCTTTGTTTTACCTAAGATCCACCATACATTGTTAGCTTGTGCATTAGTTCTTGTTGTGTGGGAAGCATTAACAGGCTTAGTTTTACCTAACATCTACCATACATTGTAAGCTTGTCCACTAGTTATTGTCATGCGGGAAGCATTGACGGGCTTTGTTTTACCTAACATCCGCCATGCATCGTTAGCTCATGTGCTAGTTCTTGTCGTGTGGGAAGCATTGACAGGCTTTGTTTTACCTAACATCCGCCATGCATCATTATCCAGTGCATTTGTTCTTGTCATGCGGGAAGCATTAACAGGCTTTGTTTTACCTAACATCCACCATGCATCGTTATCCCGTGCATTAGTTCTTGTCATGCGGGAAGCGTTGACAGACTTTGTTTTACTTAACATCCACCATGCAGCGTTATCTGGTGCATTAGTTCTTGTCATTGCTAGCAGAGGACGGATTGGTGGTGGAATTCTTCTATAATACTTTTTCCCAAAAGGGTTTGCTGCATTTTGAGCTGTTATCTAATATATAATTCTCGCTTCTGCCGTCAGAGGATTTAATTTGTTGTTTATAGTAAATATGTTTATTCTGCTGAATAAGTTCTTTTGTCAGAGAATTTGTAACCATTGTGGTGTGCAAGAATTTTGCGAAGATACATTAAGCAGCTCGTAGATACTATAGATTATTCATGATTATTCACCAAACACTACTTGTGGCGCCACCACCCAGCATCCATCCTCACTAACCACTCTATACAACCAATGCCCAGAGCTGCCCCTTCATTAATTATCCTCATTAGCCTCATTAGCATCATTAGGATCATTAGGCTCATTAGCATCAGTATCCTCATTAGCCTCATTCGCATCATTAGCCTCATAAGCTTCATTAGCATCAGTAGCCTCAGTAGCCTCATTAGTCTCATCAGCCTCATTAGCACCAGTAGCCTCAGTAGCCTCATTAGCCTCGTTTCCGTCCGCAGACCCGGGTGGGCCTCATGACATTCGACCATAAATACGCCATTGCCTTCCCGCTCGGCATCTACAACTCACGCCAGGACCTGCGCAGTGCCATCCGCTCCGTCCGCTACAAAGGGGGACGCACAGACATCGCCTGTAAGTTACACGGGACGCCGCCAACCAGCAAACGGTTCGGCACTTCCGGTCTGGGGGGCCCACTCTGTCAGAATGACCACTATTTATAATATGTGTGTGTTGTGTTTGTTTCTGCTATGCCATCAACCTATCCACTCGTCCCTCCCAATAGCTGACCCCCCCCCCCCCTTCTCATGTCCCAGCGTTAGTTGAAACGCATCATCTGAGATGTCGGAGAAGTAGACTCAAGATGTAAATTGAGCACTGTGAGTGTGACATAAGATGGGTGTCCCCAGTTCGTGTCCGCTGGTTGCTGAGGAAGGAATGAAGCTGTGACCCGGCATGTAAACAGGTCGCAGCTACAGATCACAGGCCGGAAGGTGGAGTTGGTACCATTCCCAGCCATATCCTTCCCTACAGGCCCAACACGTTATATTCACTTGCCATTGATAACCATGTCCCTCATGATGACCAACCTTCGTGCTTTTATTGTCATACACTTTTCCTTTTATTTCTAATGTGGATTTCAGTGAAATTGTCCGAGAAACTAACTCTTTTACATGAGATAAAATAGCATGTGTGGTATGTGTATGTAACCGGTGGTCCACAACTGGTTCATCAAAGGATGAGTTGTCCTGTCTGTTGGAAAGTGCATATAAAAGACCCATTGATACTCATCAGAAAGAGTAGCCTATGTGGTGGCAGTGGGTTTACTCCACAGAAATATATCAGAATGACCAATGCTATCTCTGGTTACCCACACCATGTCCTAATCAGTAACCATGGTAACCCTCTCATGTGCAGGCAGATGGCCGGCTGCTGCTCCCCCGTGCAGCACACACACTGTGCAGTCTGTGTGTTGCCAGTATCTGCCCCCCCCCCCCCATGTCTGACATGTACACTGTATCAGTGTACGGATTGATGCAGTGTGACCCACACCACCCTCACAGTCAGGAGTCTGATTAGTGGGTATTTGGTCACAGATTTAGTATTTCGCAATACTTTTATTACGATAAGAATCTATATATATAGCCTCCTGACACAATGTTAGTGTATTTCAAATGGGGTAGGCTAATTAATTTTATTCCAACAAATATCATTTGGGAGCATGCAGAGCTGGTCTTCCAGCTATGTCCGCAACATGTTTTTAAAGCCGGAAATCATCAGACACGTGATACATTAGCTAAAAGGATATGTCACATGGGTGTTTTTGCAAGTGATTCAGTGATCCTAGAGCGGGCTCGAACCCATACTTCTGCCATTCTAGGATCTCCGATGCAACCTCCTTACCCACGCCAGCGGTGTAGCCAGAAATTACAAAAATAAACGGGAAACACATTTGTTCTATATGCTTACAGGAAATTAAACAATTATAAACACACACATAAAAAGAGTACATTTTAGAACAAAACTAGTATAGGAGAAGTATGACGCATATAGAAATTGCTGGGATGTGCTTAATGTAGCTATGCCATTGCATGCCTACCCGTGCATCTGACCTTTCACCTGGGCAGATGAGTGCACATCGCTATAGATTGCAGTATTTAGAATCAGTTTGACCAACCCTCCTGGTGTTACGGGGCTGCCCTCGGGCCTCCGCTCCCTTCTGCCCGCTGCCCTCTCCTTCTCTCACCGGGGTGTGTCCGCTCTTCCCCCGCCAGCCGCCCTGCACTTCCTGCGGAAGGACATGTATGCCCGGGACCTGGGTGGTCGTGACGGTAGCGTCTTCAAGGTGGCCGTCATCTGCACGGACGGCACTGAGAACATCGACCCGCGCCGCTACAACCTGACAGAGGAGGCCACCAAGTGAGCGGCCCTGTGTAGCCTTCTTTATGTAATGTGCTATTTAACAGACAATAATAACGTGTTGTTTTTTAATATTTGGAGAGCGGTTATTTGAGGGTGGTTCGAGGTCTATATGCATTACATTACTTACTAGTCGTCACAGCTTGGATTAAATTTACTCATGCAGGACTTGTATTATAAGCACAACCTGACATGTAAACCAATGTTGTCCTCACATAACATGAGCAGGTGTCCTGTCATCGGAAGGATAGTCAAGAGGGACACATTATAGTTCATACATTAAACTATTGTCTTGCACAGCAACTGTTTACTGAGTCGTTGAAGTCAGGTACTACTACTATATATATATATATATATATATATATAAACAATATGCACGTATCCTATATAAATGTGTGTGTAGATAGTGTAATAATAAACAATATAATAATAGACCTTAAAATATATAATAAATAAATAGGATCCAAATAGACCATATTTATTTTGCTATTGAATTAATGTATATGTAAGGAATATGTACGTGAATATAAGATATATGTAAATAAGATAATAATAAACAATATAATATAATATAATAAATAACATAATAAATAACATAATAAATAAGATACACGAACAATATATTTATTTTAATATTGAATTACTGTGTATGTAAGCAATATACACGAGCATATAAAATAGATGAAAATAATGTAATAATATACTATAAGACATATCATACTAAATAATACACAAGTATGACAAAAGATTGTTCATACTGAGCTGCTGTTCAATCCTCGCCCGTGCGACTGGTCGTGGGTTTGAACATCGGACAACGCAAACCAACGACAATAATAATGTCCAATTGTCACTACATATCCTGGTGTTCCGCAGTATTGGAATAGGGTAAAGTGGCTGGAATGAGAAAGTCTGATTGTCCGTGTTTAATTCCTCTTGTTAATCAACGAATGTACAAAAAAGAAGAGGATGGAATCACGACATCGTTCGCTGGCATGGGTAGGTAAACAGACAAAGAGACCCAACAGTCTCTTGCCCAGCATTCAGACATGACTGCCACAAACCCTGTTAATAGTACTATACACATGCTGTGTATAAACGTCGCTCCTTACTCCGGGGTTGCAGAGCCAAGTTGGACGGCATCCACATCATGATCGTCTCGGTGGGGTCCAACGACAAGGAGACGGTGCGCATGCTCGCCAGTAAGCCAGCCGAGAAGAACGTATTCGAGTCGCGCAGGGAGAGCGGACTGGCGGCCGTCATAGCGCGCATCCCACAGGCAACATGCAATGGTAAGGCTCATCTATTCACTGCAAGAATATGGCAGAAACTCAGAATCAGCAACCTCCTTATGCAACGTTAACGTGTAGTGTGAAGGCCATACCCAAACTGCCATTCACGAGTACTCATTCACACGGACCCTTGCAATGTATAATATTCGTGGATGCCCGGCCGTCAGGACACCACAGAATACCATAGACTCTTCCCCCTTCATTTCACCTGTGATGCTGTTATTCAAATCAAGATTACCAACTCATTAACCATACCCAAAGAAGAAAGGAAGACAAGTTACAAAGATAGACAGTGAGGATGTTGTGCTTTATTGGCAGCAACTCCTGTTCACCTATCAGTGACCTATCACCCTAAGCCCTTACCTTTTGCCCACACAGAACCTCATTGCCTCTATAGTCTATTTCTGAACCAGTGCCTACAGCCCATTGAACCTGAGTCCTATGGCTGTTGCACACACTCAATTGGAATATATGAATTTTGATAGCATCAGATAGAGTGTCTGGGGTCCTGCTCTAGAGTAGTGCCTCACTCCAGAGCCAGGAGTAGAGTGCCGCTGCTCAGTGTGACTGGAGCATCAGTCTTTTAATAATCAATAATCTAGTGAGGCTAGTGTGGTCAGAGGCCAAGAGGGGAGGGGTGACTGAACATCCCACAGCCCGCCAATCAGGCACCCCCCACAGCCTGGGAGGGTGGCACCACCCAGTCAGTGTAGCGGTCACTCAACCCAGCTGCAGATGGCACCTCGGTGTATATGTTGATTAGGCTGGTGTGCTGACCCATCGCCACCATGGTAACAGGTAGTTGCAAACACTTACAAATATATATATATATTAAAAATGTCCTTTTTCTCCAATTACATTCTTTATGGATGTATAGAGGAACATTACACCAAACCTGAACTGTTTCTTATATCAGAACATCTCTTCATTAAGCCTAGGCATCATGTATGAACATATATTTCACATAGCTTATATCATGTCATAATGTGAGTGGGGCATCATTGCTCTTATATTACATAACCTTCTCTCCACTCCGTTGCCCAAGAATAATAATACTCTCTGCCAATATATAATTCCGAACCGAAAATCCGTATATTTTTACAAATGGTTAGTTAATCCAGTCATCTCTAGTTACCCCCGCAGTAATGACTGTGAAAGGGCCTGCTAGACCTTCTATAAAAGAACTTTTGTTCAGATTTAGGCATAATTGTCAGCTACCTCTACTGTGGATAGAGGTCAATCTTTTATCAGATTAAACTTTTGTGTAAAAGTTATTCGCAAGTTGCCCTTCTCTCGCATCCACCAACACGGATCAATGTTTAATTAATCCAATCACCTCTAGTGTAAACGGTATAGCCAAGGTTCTCTCCCCCACCCATACACAAAGGCAAGCAATGCTACAAGTACTTCATTAACCCCCTACTGTAAGAAGATGCACCCAAACTGCCCGCTCTCATCCACTCTCACCCAAACAGATGAACTAGCCCATTCAGCTGTAGTGTAAACCCTTGCCCAAATTGGTTGGGTATGTTGGTTCCAACAAGGAGCTGAGAAAGCTTAATACAATAATAGTTAGGGTGCTCGCCCCGAAAAGGCAGCCATGCAATGGGTCGAGGACCGCTCTAGGTGGCGTTACCCTGTTGCCTTACAGCCCTCCCCCCACCGACTCGACGACAGATATGTGTGTGCGTATTGAAGTGTCTATTATATTGTAGTGAGATACACAAACCTCTTCGGGGAAACTGCTACATACACAGATAGACATGAGCAGGATAGTTGTGTCGGAGAAACCTAGATAAGCTCATGGTTAGGACGCTACCCCCAGAATTGCAGAAGAGCGGGTTCAAATTAAAGCCCAATTTAGACAAAATGTTCCTATGCCATTGGTGCGATGACCGGGACACGTGCAAGCTACATGTATAATGTTGAACCACCCCTGTGTACATACCATAAGTTTACTACTTGGATATTGTAATTGTAAGGACGAGACTTACATTGCAGGGTGAATGTCAGGAATCTTTCTGTATGGAAGTGCATTGCTGGTTCTGCTTGTAGATGTGAACGAGTGCGACAGCTCGCCGTGCGGCCCAGGACGCTGCACCGACCTGCTGGGAGACTACAGCTGCGCATGTCCGACAGACCGGGCAGGGCGCCAGTGTGAACTGGGTAAGTACCCTTCCAGAACAATGTAAAATACGTGGCTACAAATTCCTTAGGCCTGACACTGATCTGTTGGGCAGTCGAAGAATTTATCGGAGGTGACTCCAGGCGGCGCCAGTGGACATGGAACACGGAGTGGGATAATGTGAAATAATGTGAAATAGCTCAAACAGGTCAATAACCTTGTTATGCATATTCACATAATAGCCTATACATGATATACATTTAGGTCCACATTTTGACTCCGACTGAGGAGATGGAGAGTTGGAGGTAGTGAAAGGAACTGCTACCAGTACCACTGTACCAGGTGGCGGCAGCTGTCGATAATAGGAGAGGATGAGCACGAAATGGAAGAATAATCAAATATATGAGTACCTTATGTTGCATTATGTTATTCGCAAAATTCACTTCAATTACAATTCCCTTCCGCGCCTTTATCCTAGAATACTTGCTTATATATCACATATATGCTGTATATGCCTTATAGGAGAATAATTAATTGGAAACTTTTCCACCACAGTTCCTCCTATGCTCAACTCTCAGTAATCTACTCCAATATTCTTTATATTATTGGTCATCGACTACCTTGCTCTGACAACCTCAGGCCCGCCTGTGGCGTCACCTGTCTGTGTACTTGTGCGTCAGTCAGGTAAATTTCCTCACTGTGTCTTTGGCACATCGTACATTACCTGAAAATATATATGTAATAATACCTAATAGATTATGTAATGATAAACGGCAATACTACGTTTTATGTCGTCACTCACGAGACTTCGCCGGTCAGAGTGTTTTGCAATGAGATTCTGTTGTAGGCGACTTGATCTGCCTGTACTGATCCTGCCTTATACTGCATGGCTCCTTTCTGCACAGACTGTGAGGGCCGGGCGGACGTGGCATTCCTGATTGACATCTCCGACGGCCGGCCCCGGGTGGACCCCCTGCGGCGAGCCTTCATCCAGGCCTTCCTCCAGCGACTTGACCTCAGCATCGACAAGGTCAAACTGAGCGCGGCCATTTACGCCAGCACCACCCAACCGCTGTACGGGTTCGACAGCTTCAAGAGGGTGCGGGACGTGCTGCTGGCGACCACATACGTCAAGAGCAAGACCCACACGAACACGCCGGCGGCACTCGACTACGTGCGGCGTTATGTGTTCGACAGGCCCGGCGACCGCAGGGACGCGCCCAACGCGCTCGTGCTGCTGACGGACGGCGGCGCCCGGGACGGGGCCGCCCGGCGGGCCGCCGCCATGGCCGCCCGCCAGCTGAGGGACACGACCGTCTACGTGGTGGCGTTCGGCGCGCACACGGACATGAACGAGGTGGGGCGCATCGCGACGCGCCCACAGGGCCCCGACTCAACTGTGCTACAGTTCGACCATGTCTCACAGGCCGACTCGACCGCGCTGAAGCTGGTTCGGATGATGAACCTGTGCTCATAGAAGGTCGACCGCCGCCGGTCCGCACTGCCCCGCTCGAGCAGCCACGGAGAGGTGAGGGCGTCGCCAGAAGTGGGGCGCGGACACACCGGACACACCTATTGCACCATGTGCAATGAATCCTCTCAGCAGAAGAGGAAGTACTGGAACTAGTGGCGAGTTCTGTTTACTGACTCACTTGGCTTTCACTGTATTTTGACTGTTGGTATAATACTGACCGGAGGAGAGATGGTGAGAGAGGGATAGAGGGAGGGAGCTGGCCTCTGCATTGGACAAGTGTGATAGACTTGAAGGCTCAGACCTGATATGTTCAGCATTGCTTCGCAGGGTGGCAGATCTCCCTGGAAGAGCAGCTCAGGATTGTGGCAGAAACATGGAATGCAAAAGACGTTAGCAGAAAAGGCAAGGAAACTGGGAAGTGTCTACAGTAGCGCCATGTAGCGCCGTGGTGCAAAGGAAAAGAATGTATTGACTGTGTTGTAGTACATCTTTTCCACAAAGAATTATACAGTAATATTCCTCTTGGTTTGTGAAATGCCTGTGCGGGCAATTTGAGCATTTCTCAAAGCGCTTGAAGGTGTTGTGTATTTAATGTTATTAATTGCAATCCATTGCTTTTCATTCCAACCATTTTCATTAGTGTTAAGCTCACATAAAAAGAACTGGAATTATTTATATATTGTGCCGACAAAATGGTAGTGAAGGAGGAATTTATTCTGTCGTATTTGGAAACATGTAATATATACATTTTTGTTTCATATATATATGCATATATAATATAATCTAAATTTAATATACATTATATATAATACTATCTTTAATATATTATATCTTATATATATATATATATATTATATGTTATATATGTTATATTACATCTTATATATATTACATATTACACATATTATATATAGTTGATATTACATATATTATATATGTAATAATATTATATATATATCTATAATGTATATAATACAATATATTATATATGTATACATGTTATATATTTTATATAAGGTATATATATCATATATGCACATATTTCTTTTTTCAAATTCTGGAAGTCCTTATCACGATAGACATTTATGGTAATGCGTAGGGCAGTAGCAATGAGACCGTGATTCATAATCATCACCGGGATATCTGATAAGCTGTCAGCTTGCCACCCACACACGTGTACCTATTCTCTTACCCACGTCATTCTTTTCTAAACACAATAAAGCACACAGAGTATAGAACTTCACGCTGTACCGTTGTGAAGTACGTGTATGTTCGTTGGTGCACAGTTGGTGAAGCACTACAACCTGTTAGTTGTCTTGTCAGAACCATGCAAAGTGTCATGTTAGGGACTCTGTTATCACATTTGTCACATGTCGATGTAGCTACCTATCTAATCAGCAGCATTTCCGTGACAAGCGATGGATCAGACCTGACGACCTTACCGATGAGATTATTTTGCGACTTTCACAAAACCCAGCGCCCGAAGAGGGTGACGTTGGCACTTCACATTGGAAATGAGCTGGACACTGACTATACCAATTGGGACTATACCAATCGAGACCTTACCAATTGAGACCAATTGATTGGCAACGTCCTTGACGATGCCTGACCTATCAATGCATATGACGCTACCCCTATTTGTGAGTGACACCTATCGGTGACCTTGCAGTTTCTGACCTTCACAGTGACCATAATCAGTGACCTTGCTTATGTGTTGACCTAGTTGTGCCAACCACGCGTGTGTGTCACCAAAAACGTACCCAAAGTATTCCGACGATTAACAATGACTGTTATGAATCACGATGGCACATATAGGCTTGGTGCCTCGTTTCGCCAACACTTCGCCGACCAAATTCGGTGATAGACATATTAAATTAAACGAATTTTAAATAGTCTTTCAACTCGTGGCAATTTAGATACAATTATACTTAATGACTATCCCACACAACTTCGTACCGATTGCTGAAATATATTAGGAAGTGACTTAAGGTAAGTCACAGAAGAGTTTTGCTTACGCATATATATTTAGCTGAATATGGTTGGTGATCTATTGATGAAAGAGGTGCCTTTGTAAAAATGGTTGACTTTCCTTCTTGTTTTGCCTGCTGGGAGAGGGCGCGGGGCGGTCACTCGCTGTTGTCAAACAACAAAGGTAGCATAGATTCTTCTCTTATTTCTTGTTTCGACTGCAAGCACAATTAGTGTTAGAACCCTGCACAGGTAATCACTGGCAGGTGTGTCAGTGGCAGGAGGAAGGTGTTGGCTCAAGCCACTACGCTGCGCATGAGCAGCATTAATTATTAGCAAATTAGCTAATTAGCATGGATATAATTAGCGTATAGTCTATCTAATACATGCAAATTGACAGGCACCTGGAAAGGGTGGGGGTCGTGGGCACTTGTAACTACGGAGTCGGGCGGGAGTTGACTGAAGAGTTCCAACTGAAAGCGAGATGAATTGTGGCTGTTCGGCCGAAATGTCGTGTGCTGTTCGGAAATGTCAGAAGCGTGTTTGCATATCATCCTTTCTGAAAAAAAAAATGTCTGCTTTTACTGAAAGTGTAGTCCTTCCTGAATGTCGAGATAGTTATCGATATAGCGAGCTACTATTGCCTGCATTGATAGCAGATCCTTGTAGCAGACGATATCAGCATTCTCATTCAGATACACAGTCGCCTGCTATGTTTTGGAATGTCAGCAAAGTATCTACCTGAACATAATGTCGTCTGGTTGGACTACAAGTGCACGATATCGATGCGAGCTATGATTCCCAGCGTTGGCAGAAATCAACATATCCTCGCTGCAGACGATAACATACTTTGCAATTAGATAAACTAGGGAAATATGCAGGTTTCGGCCCAAATACTGCATCCGGTCAGATGTCATTGGCTAGCTGCTGGTTCCTGGCTTGTGTGCGGCGAGGAGTGTGATTAAACATATGCAGCAAGCAGAAACCGGCATTTAGGTGAACATTCTCCATACCACTCAGCCCACCCCTCCTTCCCTTTGTTCTGTTGGAATGTACATGTAGACTTGCTCAAGCACCGGTTATCATATTGTAATTCATCCTTTTAGCCACCTTATATTTATATCTTGGTATGATCAATGATTTTTTTCTCCGGGTGCAGAATGATTGACTTTAATTATTCATTAATGTTTATTATTTTATCTCATGTCTTTTCGGGGCCTGATAAACATGTAGACTGCAGTTTTGCGTGAAGGGGGTCGGATTTAATTACAACTCATGTTCGCTAATCACGTCCACTGGTGTTACATACCCGTACCCGACTCTAACTTACTCTGTGAACTAACCAATTTGAGTACACACCGACTACGTCCATTTTAGAAATCCATTACATGAGTAGAAATCCATTACATGAGTAGACTTACATGTATTAATTAGTTCTAGCACCTTACTTACACCTGACTACTCAGACCCAAGGCATCCCGGGAGGGTATATATTATATATAGGAATAGCTAGCATATATGGACTATCTGTTGTTATAAGTATATTAGTATATATGTTCTATACACTGCATGTGTTAGCGTCTGGACAATCGCTATAAGATTAACAGCTGCTGAATTTCCATTCTGTACTGGATCAATTTTCCAAGCAATGGCCAGCCAAGCAGTATGCACGACTTGTACTGAATTGTATTTACATATGTCATGGTTATATGTTTCCATATAGATACATATGTGCATAAAAATACAATATGTAGATGTGTATGGATATGCATGTGTGCATAGATATTGAATATGTATGTATATGTGCGCGCATATACACATACATATATATATGGGTTTATGTACATGCATATAAATGGATTGATGTACATAGATACATTTAAATACATGTATATGCATGTATATATATATACATACATATTCATAAATATACATGCATAATTATTTACATAGATACATGTAATACATATATATAATATATGCATATATACCTACCTACCGTCCTGATATGACCTGAGGTGGTGCTAGAATGTAAACCTCAACAAACATATGCATATATAGACATATGCATATATAGATATATGAACATGTATGTACATGCATGTGCATGTACATGTGCATGCATTAATAAATGCAGATGTATTTGCTTCAGTCTACAAATACATAAATATATGCATATATAATATATAGTTATGAATATAATGTGCATACAGATACCCATATATACATATATGTATCCACTAAGGTCCTGATATGCATGCATATATTGTACGACTATAGTGGCTCGCTGGATAAGCTGGATAAGCTGCCCTGTTCCCTACTCCAGTGTCGACCTGACGCTGCAGGTTGTGGCACTAGGCAGCCAGTGTTTGGAAAATCGATCCAGTATAGATTGTGCCGAAGGGTTGTCAAGATTTGATGCCTCTCACGTCGCAGCCACGTCAATGCTTTAACTATTTATTGTAGCGTTCCAAACAGCATCACACTAGGGGTGCATGTTGGTGTGTACCCTTCAAATTCAACAATTAAGCAATATTTGGATATTTATTTTAAAATTAAATTCTGATATTTAATTTCCAGTTGAGCAGCAGTGAACCTTGTTGGTGGTTGTAATTATATTTCAGTAACCATTTGAATGGGCGAATTTCACTCTAGTAAAAATGTTAAACCTGATGAACTCTCATAATTCATCACATCTCTATGTGTTCACATTGTATGTAAATATTAGTTTTCCTTCAAATATGGTTTGCTTAACTTGTTTTCTATTCGACCCCTTACCGTATGTTGGAATAATCAGTTTAAGAGTGCTATGTCAATTCTTCATTTTTATGTATGTTTTTGTGTTGCATCGGTAGATTGTATTTTCATGTCTGTAAAGTTGACCCATCTTTGTCTTCATAACAGAACTAGCTCCAATTTACCTGTTGTGTATTTCTGTTGCAGTTTAGAGATCTAAAGGTATGTTGTATATCATTAAAGGTTGAACTCGATAGTATGATCATATATTAAGTATATATGTTATATCTACCGGTGTCTAGTGACTGAAACTTACTGTACCATATAGGAGAAAACTCAAAAAGACAATTTTTTTGTTTTGGTCCATTAGTTGTTTAAGCAGGGGAAATTTCAGTCATAGACGACTGGTCTTCCTCATTCCACTGCTGGTCGATAGAAAGCCCGAGCCTACACTTTTACCGACCAAGGGATTTTTAACCTCCCACACCACATAGACATGGTATGAGAGCAACCTTTGATGACGCTGTAAGTTATACACAGCGGTGGAAATCCAAATTGCCAGAGCTGGGGGCACGGGGAATCGAACCGTCGACCGACAGATTAGGACTCTGACATATAAAAAAGTCAGGCACTCTAACGACTCCGCCACAGAGAACGCCACATATATATATTAAAAATGTGCAATTTAACCTGGGTTGTTTTAGTGTTTTCATTCCATGATTCAATTTTGTATTCGACCAGATTCTGATTTTAATAATGAAATGGCATTGTTTGCAATTTAGAAACTGTGTTTGATTCAGCGTGAAGTGACAATATATTGCTTCGAGTGACACTAGCAGTAGCCACTTTTTATTGATCTGCTTCTTCTGTCTGGCGTTGCCTGTCATTACCTACCATATCTTTTTACTTCCCATCTGTTGCCGCTGACATATCAGATCCAGGATCACTCCCTGGCTGGCTTACGACCCACACAAACTGACCAAGCCTCCCACCCACTGATTGATATTCGTCCCTTCTAGGGCGTGGTTTGGCATCTTGGCTTGTGTCATGTAAGCTGAGTAAGGAGGCCTGCACTCACGTTGCCCTTGTTGTCTTTAATCTGAAATAAAAAGGTACATATAGGCTGAGACCTGAACAAACTAGGCGTCTTTGTTAACCAGAATCATTTAGGTTTGAGTGATTCATAACTAGTAAAAAAGGGACTGAGAACTCACATAACATGAGAGGGTGTCATCGGAAATATGACCTAACATACTAGAAAGATTCAAGCCTGGCATTGTCCTGCTGTTTTGTCAATAATAATATTTTAATAATTTATGATTCTTAGGGAACAAGTTTCCCTTTGAACTGAACTCGCTTAAAGGAGCAAGAACATGAAAAAAACTAAGTTACATAATCACAAATATTATGATCAAAACGTTAAGTTTGTCTTGAAATAACCTGTTGTCTGCCACTTATCCATTGACCAAGTAATGATGGCCTCTGTGGTAATAGCCCTGTCACACAACGACGTATCTCGCCGGCGTACCGCCAATGCGCAAAAAAAATCGAGAAATGTCAAACTTTTCGGCGCGGTGGGAAAAAGGTTGACGTCAGCGGAACGTCTTGGTAGCATGCGGCCGACATTGTGGTAACGTATATCAACGCGTGAGAAAAAAAAAAAAAGTTTTGGGCCGCCGTCCTGATATGACCTTAGATGTAGCTAGGACGTAAAACAACAAAGCAACAGTTTGGCGCAACTTGTGGTAATGACGCTCATGCATGCGCGGCGTCTGCCTGGCATTCGGATAACGTTATTCCAGCGATCTCCACGTGCTCCTAATGGCCCTGTCACACTACGACGCTTCTCGCCGGCGACCCGTCAACGTGTGCTGTTTTTGGGCGATATTTGGTGAAATATGGAGAAGCGCTGGTGGCGCGTTATGGGCGCGTCGGTACACGTCGGTACACTTCTTTGTCGCCGGCGAGTCGCCGGCGAAAGTCGGCGCGCGTTATTGGTCGCTGAGTGTTTTGAACATGTCAAAAACCACCAGCGACCGGCAACGCGCGCAAATATATGGGTAAGGACGTTAGGCGCGCGTCGCGCTGCGTTGGACGCGCCGGAATAACGTTATGGGAACGCTAGGAAGACGGCGCGCGCGGGAGGGTCGTTGCTCACGCGTTGCGCAAACTGGGCCGTTTTTGGTTTATGCCCTAGCAACATTTAAGGTTAAATGAAGACATCGCGCCAAACTTTTTTTTTTTTTCCCCAGCGCGTCGACACACGTTGGCCGCGCGCGCATAACGCGCCGCGCTGACGCCGATCTTTTCCCCCAAACCGCCGAAAAGTTTGACGTTTCTCGAAGTGCAAGATTTCATTTTCAACGCTGACGGGTCGCCGAGAGAAGCGTCGTAGTGTGACAGGGCCATAATAGTGTACCGACGTGTACCGACGCGCCGATAACGCGCCGCCAGCGCGTCTCCATATTTCACCAAATATCGGCCAAAAACACCACACGTTGACGGGTCGCCGGCGAGAAGCGTCGTAGTGTGACAGGCCCATAACATAGCCCTAATATTGGCACCCGCGCATTGGTGCACAAAACTTTTGATGTGGCATGACGCGTGCCGGCGTTCCTCGCCGATCGTTGCCGTCCATCAACATGTACCGACATGTACCGACGCGTGCCTAACGTGTGCCTAACGCTTCTAGACGTCTCCCGACATTTCGCCAAAAAGTGACACACGTCGACACGCGTTGGGGAGAAGCGTCGTAATGTGACAGCCCCATAAAGCATTCACAGTTAGGGGCATTCCCTATGACTCACATCAGCTCTTACTAGTCTTCGAGTGACGCAGGCCAGGGGATACGCATTCAGAATACTCCGTTGGGTTATTTAATGAAATACTACTGCAACATGTTTCAGCTCACAGTTTGCTATTTATATAAGAGGATTTGGAACACGGACTGCCCTGCAGTAAAGGCCCTGTCACACTACGACGTTTCCTACCAACGCGCGTCGACGTGTTGCCTTTTTGGTCGAAACGTCGGTACACGTCCGGAACATTACCGGCGCGTTAACGGCGCGTTACGGGCGCGTTAGGGCGCGTCGGTACATAGCAACTTGTGAATGGACACGTCGGCGCGCGTCAGCGCGCGTCGGGACGCGTCAAGGTTTTGTGCTTGCACAAAACGTTCGACGGGCCGCAACGCGCGGCAGCGTGTTGGCGGGCGCGTTACGGACGCGTTAGCAACACGTCGACACGCGTTGGCGGCGCGCAGGCGGGACGCTGGCAGGACGTTGATCAACGTTGGTTAACGTGGGCTTTTTTTTCCCCAAAATGCGAGTGTTCTGTCGGCGCGTCGGGAACGTCCCATCGACGTGTTGTGGGGCGCCATTGGCGTTGCTCCAGCGTTTCTCGGCGCGTTGGGACGTGTTGCCGGCATGTCTGGACGCGTTGGCCACGCGGTGTGGACGCGCTGTGGGCGCGCTGTCGGCGCGTCCTAACGTGTTGCTGGCGGGTATGTACGGGTTGACGCAATACTAACACGATACCAACGCGCTCCCTCACGCTGTAAACGCGCCGATAGCGCGCCACCTGGGCGCCGCCGAACACGCCAATAACACGCTACTAACGCGCCAATAACGCGCCTCCAACACGCCACTAACACGCTGCGCCGTGTCAAACTTTCTCCCAAAGCGCCGAAAAGTTCGACGTTTCTCGACGGGTTGCACATATTTTGCGCGTTGCCGGCGCGCCGGCAGAAGCGTCGTAATGTGACAGGGCCTTAACATAACTCCACTAATGACAGCATAAGCATGCTAAGTGGGATATTGATTCACGGTAGCATGCTATTCCATTTGGCAGCACTATAAAGTCACTATTACTACACACTGTTACGCATTGTCACAAATCGAAACTCGTCCTGATATGACCTTAGATGTTGTTAAGACTAAACATCACAATAGATAAAGTCGAAAGAGCAATTGACTCTTTAGAATCAGCAGTAGTTGGAGTGGTAAGCATTACAGTGAGGACACACTGTACCAGACCAGGCAGCACGGACCCATGAGTGGTAATATTGGCATATTAAAATACACAACACTTTGCACAGACTGACACAAGCAATCGTGTGCGGGTAATGAAGAAAGGAACCGAGGGAGGCGCGACTGGTCGTGAACGGGAGACGCTGGAGGAGGTTCATACACAGGCTAACCTGATTGGAGGATAACACAATAATTATTCGAACCTTCTGATTATTTATATTTGCATAATTGTTATACGTCACATAACCACCGATGAACATTGGGTAGCATCATTATATGCAAATTATATAATATAAACAATTTAGGGAAAATGGGCGTAAACAACAGCAACAATGGATGCACTCCCAACCATGTAGCATATACTTTTAATGTTACTTATACAACGTGCATACAACTGTTTTATATTATATATTTTTCATGCACAAGTAATTCAGAACGCCAAAATATTTGCTCACTGGAAAATTAACAGCATTTTCAGAACCATGTGTACGGAATAATGCCACAAGATGCAATCAGAAAGCAAACCCCATAATTCCAGTAGTTCTTTAAAGTAGCATAATCCGATGAAAGGCTGAAATTTGCACATCCTACATTTGCACTACACTTGAACCTATATATCCAACTTAGATACTTGTGTATTTATTTGTGCAGACAATATGTCACTTTAATATAACCCATTTATGCCGCGAGTCATTCATGCCTGTGGTCCTATTGTGCCTGTAATTATGTTGCACGTTTTCGCATGTTTTCAAATAAATGTTGCTGCAATCTGCAGTAACATTGAATATAATGAACAATCTAATATGCCCAAAACTGAAGGCTATCGGGTTATGCAACTTTAAGCTGGAGGTGGGACCCCCCCCCCCCCCCCCCCCCCCCACACACACACACAATCCGTTCGGCGTGCACTACATACATTCTCCAGTCTGACCAACTGTGATATACTGGCTGGATACCCACGAATAGTCACGTGGTGAATGCACCGACCAATCAGAGTCGTGGTCGGTCAGTCAGAACACGCTGGGACCTGCGGTTCTCCTTGATGAGGTGCGTTAACTAAGCAGACAGTGTCTGACGTAGCTTGAGTAAGTTGGCGTCGACAGGTAGTCATTTGTATGGTCAGGGGTGGTATCATCTGGCCTTGCAAATACGATATTACTGTATTTCCCCGACTTCACGGTAGCCGAGTGGGGAGCAAGTGGTATGGAGGAAATGCAGTATGATCTGCCGAATAAATCTATGAAGAATTGGCATTACGATTTGGTTTTTTAAACACCTCATAGATATAAATTATGGGGTTTATCTCCTTAGTACATATATTATAAATGGGTTGTGGTTATTTGTTGATGCAAGGTGTTGCATACTTAAATACAAACTTATGTTGTTCTTGCAAGCGAAGTGATGGTAGAAGAAGGGGTAGACAGATTGGGTGGTTGTTGGAGTTTTGCGTCCTCGCAACGTCTAACGTCACATCAGGACGGTGGGGGGGGGGGGGGTGAGCCAAAGACGAGGTGGGAAGACAATGTGAAAGGATGGAAGGAGCTGGAGATTGCTGACTCCCAGAGGCCTGTGCAGAAGAGGGGAATGAGATAGCCGGTTGCAAAGTCACCACTCGTGAAGAAGTGAAGAAGTGAAGAAGTGAAGAAGCGAAGAAGCGAAGAAGCGGAGAAGCGAAGAAGCGAAGAAGCTAATAAGCTAAGAAGCTAAGAAGCTAAGAAGCGAAGAAGCGAAGAAGCAAAGAAGCGAAGAAGCTAAGAAGCTAAGAAGCTAAGAAGCTAAGGAGCTAAGAAGCTAAGAAGCTAAGAAGCTAAGAAGCTAAGAAGCTAAGAAGCTAAGAAGCTAAGAAGCTAAGAAGCTAAGAAGCTAAGAAGCTAAGAAGCTAAGAAGCTAAGAAGCTAAGAAGCTAAGAAGCTAAGAAGTTAAGAAGCTAAGAAGCTAAGAAGCTAAGAAGCTGAGAAGCTAAGAAGCTGAGAAGCTAAGAAGCTGAGAAGCTAAGAAGCTGAGAAGCTGAGAAGCTGAGAAGCTGAGAAGCTGAGAAGCTGAGAAGCTAAGAAGCTAAGAAGCTAAGAAGCTAAGAAGCTAAGAAGCTAAGAAGCTAAGAAGTTGCAGAAAACTAGAGGATTCAGAAGCAAAGAGTGTCTACACAACTTGCATAGTGCGTCACTTCTGAGAAACCAACGTTGGTGTCCAGCCAACCATCAGTCAGCCGCCTTCCTGGCATTGTCAAGGTCGGCTTGAAGCACACTGCTAAAAAAAAGTGATATCTTATTTAATGCAGACAACTTGTTCTAAGTTGGTTGGTGTTTAGGTCCTATCTATGGGCGTATCAGGGCGGTGAAGAGTTATTAACACAATTTCACTGCAACCCAACGGAAATGCACAGCAAGGACCCTGGTACATGTGGCCATCAGGATCATGGCTTCAACGTCAGCTGGAAATAGGCAGGATTCGGCAGTAAAGGACCCGGCAGGCGGGGACAAAAAGCCCACTTCCTCATGTGGAAACTTGCCAGGTCTCAGTTTCAGTCCTCCTGCAGGGACCAGCGGACAGCAACCTACAATATATGTACTGCCAAAGCCGGCAGTATAGAGGCTGACTAGGACCCCAGTAGCATGATTAGAACCATAACCTGGCAGTTGCGTCGTGCCGATCGCCGTCTTGTGGGTGCATTTGTGCTTGGTTGAAGGCCCTGTCACACTACGACGCTTCCGCCGGCGCGCCGGCAACGCACAAAATATTTGCAACCCGTCGAGAAACGTCAAACTTTTCAGCGCTTTGGGAGAAAGTTTGACGCAGCGCAGCGTGTTAGTGGCGGGTTGGAGGCGCATTATTGGCGCGTTATTGGCGCGTTAGTAGCGTGTTATTAGGATGTATGTAGCGTGTCGGTAGCGTGTTATTGGCGTGTTGTCGGCGCGCTGTCGGCGCGTTGTCGGCGCGTTTACGGCGTGGAGGCAGCGCATTGGTATCGTGTTAGTATTGCGTGAACCCGTACATACCCGCCAGCAACACGTTAGGACGCGCCCGCAGCGCGTCCACAGCGCGCGGCCAACACATCCAGGCGCGCCGGCAACACGTCCAACACGCCGAGAAACGCTGGAGCAACGCCAATGGCATGCCCACAACATGTCGATGGGACTTTCCCGACGCGCCGACGGAACGCTCCCATTTTGGGGGGAAAAAAGCCAACGTTAACCAACGTTGATCAACGTCCTGCCAGCGTACGGCCGGCGCGCCGCCAACGCGTGGTGACGTGTTGCTAACGCGTCCGTAACGCGCCCTCCAACCCGTTGGCGCGCGTCGCCGCGCGTCCAAAGTTTTGTGCATGCACAAAACCTCGACGCGCCCCGACGCGCCCCGACGCGCCCATTCACACGTTGCTATGTACCGACGCGCCGGTAACGCGCCGGTAACGCGCCGGCAACGCGCCGGCAACGTACCGGACGTGTACCGACGTGTTGAACAAAAACCCAACCCGTCGGCACGCGTCGAAGCACGTTGGTGAGAAACGTCGTAGTGTGACAGGGCCTTAACGCCAAACATTGAAAATGTGCGTGTTTTCAGTTGGCAATGATGCATTGGTTTCGGCCGACAGCTTGCGGGCAGAGAGTGCACGGATGTTGGGGAAGGTGGAGAGTTATTGGCTGGGGTGGGTGTGAGCATGGGTGTGGGCGGTGGAGGCAGCATTGGTGAGTCCTTCAAGAGCTTTAAAGCTGCCTAGTCGATTGTGTTGAATTTCCGCCTTATCGCTTCAGGTTAATAGTATGTTATCATGATCATTATAGTCCAGCTTACATTAGTTTGAAGAAACCTTTATTTTATTAGCTAACTTCGGATGTATTTAAAGTGAAAACATTCAAAGAGAGTGGACATCATATGATTTAGCACTGAGGGCTCGATTAAATTGACTCATTAATATTTTATTCAGCAGTAACCCTTAAATTAGTGAACCTTTGTCTCAGTTGTCTAATCTACGTACGTGGCTTGCATTGGAAAATGTGATGTCATCATCGAAATATGCATATGTCTTCTTATCGATGGCAGGGTATTCATTATGTACAAAATGCACCGACATATATATGAAAAAACATATATATACCAATAAGCATATATGTATATATTATATGTATAATATAAAGTATATAATATATAATACATAATATATAATATATAATAGATAATATATAATACATAATATAATATATATCTAATATATATTATATAGTATATAACATATAATAGATACTATATAAGTGATACTATATACTATATATATAATATTATATAATATATGAGACATAATATATAATATGTAATATATAATATTATATGTACATACACCATCACACATCGGTGACTACCTATCTCCTTCGCTCCTTAAATTGCTCTCAGACCCTCTCCCCATTTCCCTGTCCAGCCTTCCCCTGCGCACCCCCCCCCCCCCGCACTACGCACCACCCCTGACCAGAGTACACCCGCACATTGACCACCACTCCAGCACCCATACGGCCAGATCCCACAGCAGCGGCTTGAGTCAGAACTTAATCGGTCCTAATCCACATAGACCTTGGCTTTCTTCTGTCAATGCCCACTTCCGCTTCCGGTCCACATGACCTGTTCTCGCCTCCTTCTGGAGTTAGACTCACACCTGGAGGAACTCGGCGGCAGACGGACAGGTAGGTCCACATACCATCGTCAGGACTCCAGTAGGGTATTCCTAGTTCCGCTAGTCTCTAGTGATAATCGTACCCAGTTCGGCTCTCAGACGGGCATGTGGTTATAACTTATAGGTACCGGTACAAAGTGAGTTTAAAGTAGGGGTTCTAAACGGAAGGACAGAAATGACTGGACGCCATTCCTAACTTCCTGTGTGCAAGCTGAAGCTGCGAATCAGCGTACTGGGTCGCAGCATCAGACCACATCCAGGCACCAGCAGAACTCTGAATACCCTATCCACTCCTAAATATCCTAATTAAGTCATAATTCTCTGATAATTACCAATATTTTCAGATTGACTTTGATGTGTGATTGGGAATTAAATATGTCAAATTAAATAATGTCGCTAACACTCTTATGGATCTGCGAAATCAATATATATCTATATGTGTAGATCTGTCGAGTTAAATTGTACTGTATGACATATAACAGGTTATGCAAATGAAAACGGTATTATATGGCTGCTATTTCTTATGTATTTATTAGTGGGTTAAAGTGGGTTGAGCAGCATGGTGAGCGGGTGCTGCACTAAGGCAAGTCCGGTCCGGCTCGCTCCACTTCCGGTCCGGCTCCTAACCCACTCAATACCTGCTATATAAATACATTACATTATTAACGGAGTGCTGGTAGCATGTCGCCCGGCTAACGCTGCTATCGCCTAATCCTGCTGGTTGCAGCGGCCTGAGCGACTTAGGTTTGCACACAGGGAGGCAAACCCACCACGAGTCGCCGCCGCGCTGGCGCGAGCACCACTATCGGTATCACTCCTGTGGGAAATGATACATATCGACATTTTGATTCTATTTCTGCCTTTATTTCCACTGAAAACGACTTATTTTTGGTGAAATCAGAGTATTTGGTTGGTTTCTACAAGAAAATAGTCTCTGACACTAGGTCATAGATTCAAACCGCTTAAACCTTGTTTTCCCATAGAGCTGAGATCCATAATGTTAAAGCTATGGAGACCTGTTGAGCAACCATGCGTCTACCATCAACGTCGTTGGGTTTCTATGAGTTTGAGAGCTGAAAAGATGAAATGGGTGGGCCAAGCATATCGATGAGGAACTAAATGGTAATAACGCCAAAGCCAATTTGTACCAATGTAACGTTGATGCTGCGGACTGAATTTGACCTCCAGAGTGTCACAAGGACCTTTGAAGTGTCACAGAGTTGAAAAAAGGTTGGATTAGACTAAAAATGGTCCCATATTGCTTGCACGCATCTTTTAACATCATATTGAATGTCAGAAATGGGGTATATACTTATATTCTTCGTAAGTGGCAAAAAATGGTGACTTTTTCTTTATTATTTCAAGTCAGAAACCTTATCCATTAAAAATGTTAGATATTAAGATATTATTAATTATTGGTTGGGGGATTCAACAAGCTAAAATGGAGACAACGTAGTGATGTAAACTTCTTTCCTTGCTGTATTTTTGGGATACAGGTGGTAAGAAGTGGAGGGGCGGAATACGGTGTAAAATTGTTCGATATACAGCATAGGGGGGAATGCAAAGTGGTGCTGGCAGGTCCGTGTGTGAGTGCACTCAGGGCCTACCCCCTCTGCTGGGATAGGGATCACCACACTCAAAGGTCAAGGTTGGTAGTGGCCATGGGGCCATTCAGCTTGGTGGTGGTGGGAAGACCACTGGTTTCCATGGGGACCAGGAATGCTGGATCCCAATTGGTAGGGCCAAGAATGCTTGTTTTCCATTAGGGGAATGGGGTGGTGTGATACTCTACAATGAACCCATGTAACCATATAAATAATAAACCAGAGGATTGACTCTCTCTTCTTCTTTACACTTTATACTCTTCCTTTCTCTTTGTCTGTTTTGATTTCACCGTAACCTGCCTACACAGCCACAGATTCGAGCCTTAGCTTTTACACCGCGATGAGACTGGCAATTGTCAACATCTGATGGAGGTGAGGCAGGATGAAGGTGGCGCCACCGGCACAGTGTTGAGTCTTACAAACTATTGCAATGTATTAACAATTCCCGTACAGATATATCCATGCTCGCATAATACGCTATACATCACATGTATATGCATACACAATGAAACAGTACCAAAAGACACCCGTGCAGCTAGTGAATGATGCAATCTACTTTCAGTCGTATGCACCGAACATAATCAACGTGCTGAACTATATGTAGCAGCGTTACTTATCCATGACTTACCCGATGAGCCTTGAGTAAGTATGTATTAAGTTGCACAGGCTTAACATTTTTAAAGTTGCATAGTCCGATGAAAACATCAAATTTTCAAAACCAAAATACTTATCTAGATTTGATTCTACGTATTCAACTTCGACACTGGTGCACTTATTAAGCATTTGTTGCTGCATAGAAGGGCATAATAAGTCAATTAATAGAAACCGTTACTACTGAAGTCTATTGTGTCAGAGTTTTGGCGTGCTTGCCCAAATTATGTTGGCATGTTTTGATGTCAAATATCTGCAAACTTAGCCATTTAAAATTAAAGTTACTTCAAACTAACGTAAAGTAGATTTTAATGATTATTTAATATATTTATCTCAGAAAATAGCAGAAACTCAAAAGCATCGGACTATGCAACTTTAATATGGCACTGCGCCACCGTGGGTGTATGGTAGTTATAATTATATACGCTCTATACTTTTGTTTGAGAATATAAGCAAGGACACTAACACCCTCAATTCTTCATCTCGTTTCAACTGCCGAATAATATAAGTATTATATATCGCAACTAAGCATATAATTATATATCACTTATTCATAGTAAACGGACGCACAGCCGAACAGGCAAGATCGCAGATTTTCCCTTTAAATCCTGACCGAGTCAAACTAATGACATACACAATTGATACGTGTCACTAGTTAGTTTGGCGCTCAACATTACTCGTATAGGGCAAGGACATTGTGACTGATTGGGAAATGGGGTCATCGTGCCGGTGTCCTGGTCTACCAGTGGGGCAGCACTATAAAGTTGGCATGAGTGTGCATTGTCAAAGGTCAGTACGCATCCTGATATAATCTTGTTTGTTTGGCGATGTTTAACATCCTAGCCAAATTTCAAGTCATATCAGTTCAGATACCGACTTGTAGTTAGTTGTAATAGTACACACTGATGCCCTACTGGGAGATCACACTACCGGCAACAGGACATGATATCCAACTCAGTCATATTATCCTGATACTAATCAAACCAGTCCTTGCCGTAACATAGTAATGCCAATCGCCAGGATAGGTACTGCCAAGTATCAATTTTGTAAGTAATTGGTTTGACTCGGCCGAGGTCAAAACCCACGTCCTCCCGCACGGGAAATCAGGCAGCTTTCTTACTGAATCGGCCACTACTTCCGGTCAGAGTCTATCTCCCTGCGTGACTAATGCTAGGTACACACCTACCGTTTACAACGCGATTCGAGCATACGACCTCATTAGTCGGTAGGTGGGTGCGGGACCATAGCACACCAGACGTCCGCGATTTGCGATTACAACTCAGTTTTAGGCCTTAAAACTGAAATCGCAAGCAATTCGAAAAACGAATCGGGACGATTGCAAATCGGGAGGTGCGTGCGGTCGGTCGTATCTTAAACGGTATATGCGTGCTAGCCGCCGACCGTTCGCGTCTGAGTTTTAACGATCAACGAATCGCCGGGCCTGAAAAAGGACACGTGACAGTGTCTTAACCAAAATATTCTAATCGGCGGCTATATATTAATATTTTCTAATCGACGAATGTAAACTAAACAAATACGTAGCAGGCGCAAGGAAATTCCGCCGGTTCGGCGGCTACATATTAGACCCAAATCTATTCAACGGCGGCGATATTAATGTTTTCTAATCGACGAATGTAAACTAAACAAGTACGTAGCAGGCGCAAGGAAATTCCGCCGGTTCGGCGGCTACATATTAGACCCAAATATATTCAACGGCGGCGATATTAATGTTTTCTAATCGATGAATGTAAACTCAACAAGTACGTAGCAGGCGCAAGGAAATTCCGCCGCCGGCAATATTAATGTTTTCTAATCGACGAATGTAAACAAAACAAATAGCATTGCTACAGGAAACTGCTAGATGGCGCTGATGGCGACGTAGTTCGCGCAAAACCCACCAGGTGCGTGCAGCGCAGTCGCGAATCGGCGCAAGGAAAATGCTAGATGGCGCTGATGGCGAGGTAGTTCGCGCAAAAACCCACCAGGAGCGTGGATCGCAGCCGCGAATCGGACGTTATATGTGCGCGTCCAGTCGGTATATGTGCGCATCCCTTATCTTCGGTTTTAATTGCGATCGGGTCGCGATCGGGTCGTGTCGGACGCAAAGTTTTAGTGTGCGAGTCGTAAACGGTAGGTGTGTACCTAGCATTAGGCAATAGCCGCCGACAACACTCTGGATCCAGCACTGAAATGTCACCAAAGGACTAAGCATTAGGGCCTCTGAGATATTGACTCATGTTATTAATTGTACACAGCTACACACCCCAAACAAACCACACTTATATAGGCCTACACACATGGAAACGGAGCACAGTACTGACTCAAATATTGGTGTGGCACTATTGCTACACTCAGTAATGAAGTAATTTATGAATAGTAAGTAAGGCAGGACAAGCCAAACACTTGTACTAGTTGTAGGTAGGTTAAGCGACAAACCTCCTCTGGAAAGCTATTTAATTAGAGCTCTTGAAGTAGTAGTTCCTGCCAATAGTGATGCCTCCTCCCATACCGAAGTGTACGGCCCTGCAATATACATACACACAGAGTACACATCCAGAGACGCCATATTGTATACTCACGCATGGCAACCAACAGAATGCAGACTGGCATTGTTTTTGCTACCTTTTTTAGACTAAGTTTTTATTTTTGCCAGTTGTTGCCTTTTGACATACCAATATAGAAACACTTCAATGATGTGACAAATTTAGTAACACTTCAATGATGTGACAGATTTAGTAACACTTCAATGATGTGACAGATTTAGTAACACTTCAATGATGTGGCTTACTAAGTGCGTGGTTGTGGGGAGATTTAGTCGGAGTTTTTGTTTGTACCACCGTTGAGTTTGAAGCACGGACAGCGTAATGCTTCAATGATGTGTTTTACTAAGTGCATGTTTGTGGGGAGATTTAGTGGGAGTTTGGGTGTTTGCCACTTGTTGAGTTTGAAGCATGCACAGCGTAATGCTTCAATGATGTGCTTTACTAAGTGCATGTTTGTGGGGAGATTTAGTGGGAGTTTGGGTGTTTGCCACTTGTTGAGTTTGAAGCACGCACAGCGTAATGCTTCAATGATGTGTTTTACTAAGTGCATGTTTGTGGGGAGATTTAGTGGGAGTTTGGGTGTTTGCCACTTGTTGAGTTTGAAGCACGCACAGCGTAATGCTTCAATAATGTGTTTTACTAAGTGCATGTTTGTGGGGAGATTTAGTGGGAGTTTGGGTGTTTGCCACTTGTTGAGTTTGAAGCGTGCACAGCGTAATGCTTCAATAATGTGTTTTACTAAGTGCATGTTTGTGGGGAGATTTAGTGGGAGTTTGGGTGTTTGCCACTTGTTGAGTTTGAAGCGTGCACAGCGTAATGCTTCAATAATGTGTTTTACTAAGTGCATGTTTGTGGGGAGATTTAGTGGGAGTTTGGGTGTTTGCCACTTGTTGAGTTTGAAGCGTGCACAGCGTAATGCTTCAATGATGTGTTTTACTAAGTGCATGTTTGTGGGGAGATTTAGTGGGAGTTTGGGTGTTTGCCACTTGTTGAGTTTGAAGCATGCACAGCGTAATGCTTCAATGATGTGTTTTACTAAGTGCATGTTTGTGGGGAGATTTAGTGGGAGTTTGGGTGTTTGCCACTTGTTGAGTTTGAAGCACGCACAGCATAATGCTTCAATGATGTGTTTTACTAAGTGCATGTTTGTGGGGAGATTTAGTGGGAGTTTGGGTGTTTGCCACTTGTTGAGTTTGAAGCACGCACAGCGTAATGCTTCAATAATGTGTTTTACTAAGTGCATGTTTGTGGGGAGATTTAGTGGGAGTTTGGGTGTTTGCCACTTGTTGAGTTTGAAGCACGCACAGCGTAATGCTTCAATGATGTGTTTTACTAAGTGCGTGGTTGTGGGGAGATTTAGTGGGAGTTTGGGTGTTTGCCACTTGTTGAGTTTGAAGCACGCACAGCATAATGCTTCAATGATGTGTTTTACTAAGTGCATGCTTGTGGGAAGATTTTGTGGGAGTTTGGGTGTTTGCCACTTGTTGAGTTTGAAGCACGCACAGCGTAATGCTTCAATGATGTGTTTTACTAAGTGCATGGTTGTGGGAAATATTTTGTGGGAGTTTGGGTGGTTGCCACTTGTTGAGTTTGAAGCACGCACAGCGTAATGCTGCAATGATGTGTTTTACTAAGTGCATGCTTGTGGGAAGATTTTGTGGGAGTTTGGGTGTTTGCCACTTGTTGAGTTTGAAGCAGGCACAGCGTAATGCTTCAATGATGTGTTTTACTAAGTGCGTGGTTGTGGGGAGATTTTGTGGGAGTTTGGGTGTTTGCCACTTGTTGAGTTTGAAGCACGCACAGCATAATGCTTCAATGATGTGTTTTACTAAGTGCATGCTTGTGGGAAGATTTTGTGGGAGTTTGGGTGGTTGCCACTTGTTGAGTTTGAAGCACGCACAGCGTAATGCTGCAATGATGTGTTTTACTAAGTGCATGTTTGTGGGAAGATTTTGTGGGAGTTTGGGTGGTTGCCCCTTGTTGAGTTTGAAGCACGCACAGCGTAATGCTTCAATAATGTGTTTTACTAAGTGCATGTTTGTGGGGAGATTTAGTGGGAGTTTGGGTGTTTGCCACTTGTTGAGTTTGAAGCACGCACAGCGTAATGCTTCAATGATGTGTTTTACTAAGTGCATGGTTGTGGGGTGACATGGTGTTGACTTACTGGCATTGGACACGTTGGACGGGGTGGAGGGTTGACGCTTGCCGTTGTGAGAAGGTAAGTGTGATTAATGCTGGGATGGCGTAACAGTATGTTGTAGTATATCACTTTATTACACTACCAACACTAAATGGGGCCGTTTTCAGTGCCATGTGAGGTGGTCAGTCGTTGTCTCCTAATGGTGCTCAGAGTCATACCATGTCACTGGTACTACTTTCAAGTTAGGCTTTTCTGCTTATTTTGGTTGCGTGTGAGTTACCTCCTAACAACACGTATGGTCATATCAAGATGGGTGGTGATTTGTGACAGTGTGTTCTCATGGCGACTTCATAGTGCTGCCCCACTGGAAGACAAAGTTGCCAGGACCATGACATGGTTTGCCATTCAGCCCCATTATCCTGACACTACGCAAAGTACTCCCTATGTTATCGTCTCAAAGGAGAGCTCCAGGCTAGGTAGCACTTGGCAAGTATCACTTGTGTAAGATAGTGGTTTGACCTCTGCTCAAACAACACTGTCAGTGATTCGTGCATCCCGGCCAGTCTTATATATTAGTTGAGTGCACAAAGGTTGCAGAGGAACGCTTGTGAGTATCGGGTTTAGACAGCGTGCATTGCAGTAGGAGTTATGTTTGATATATCCAGGCCTCTTGTCACAGCAGGAAGTGGTGGGTGTGAACAGTTCCTGATTTACAGGACCTAACCGGGAATGCTTGTTCTCTTTCTTTCGCTTAGTTTTCTTGTATTTATTTAGATCGGCAAAGTTTTATTTGAAACTTAATTACAATTGAATATGTGATGACTTTATTCAATAAGAAAACATAAAAAAAACATGATTGTTTGTCCCCTTTGGTATATTTTCATTGAAATAGGTTTAAAATGAATATATTAGAAGGGTGATTGCAATGGTAGTAGGAAAGAGAGCGACAGTTGCAGTTCTATGATTGATTGTAAATACTTCTCCTGTAGGGTTCTTCCAGCATCGCCTAATATATATATATATATATAGTCAACAATGAGATAGCGACACTGGCAGGGTCTGACTGTTGTAGTGAGGTGCACTAACCTCCTCAGGTGGAATGTTACATACTCAGGTAGGTGTGAACCTGTAGGCTGGCATCAGGGAGCCTAGACTTGGTTTGGCTGCTAGCCCCGGAATGGCAGAATTGTGGTTTGAGTACCGTTCTAATCGTGATAGTTATGTTCGCTCGCGGCACTAGTATAGCAGTAACATTCATGGACATCGACTATGTCCGTATAGTTACAGAGGTTATTCGTGTTAAGGGAATAATTGACAACTGTATATTATATTGCACTCAATCAATTAATATCCATATTATGGCCAACACCATATTGGATCGATGCTGAATGAACCACATAACATTGTTCGACTCATGTCACTACCCTCCCCCCCCCACATCCCCTCTAGCTATATGTGTGGTGCTATTATTGTCCCTAATAATGTCATTGAGGGTGGTTCAAACACATGGAATAATCCGCCTCGAGCGGGACTCAAACCCACCCGTCTACCATTCAGTGGCTAACATCCTAACCATTAACCTATGTTGTGTGCGACATGTATTCCCACTGCGGAGCTGTGTGCAATTCGGTTGACTATTGTCGCCAAAGTCATGGACGCACTTAGCACGTGTCATCGACTGATGTGTTGAACATCATTGCACGTTCCTCAGCTATAGCGAAAGCCGATAGCTTTAGCAATTCACTTGTCGCAACAAGAATGCGCAACTGATTGGCTGATATATGCGGATGCTGCGAAGAATGATGCGGCTTCAGACACCAATGGGGAGCCAAAACACCTCAACGGCTTAACCTGATACAGTACAACCCCGTTAAACCAAGCTAGGTTAAACCAGACGATCGGTTAATCCAAACTTTTTTCGGTGGCCCAGCAAAATACTACCACTTATCATATAAAAAAGTTGGTTAAACCAAAGTCGGTTAATCCAAAGTATCGGTTAATCCAAACAAAATTGTCGGACCCAGGCCACTTCCAATACAGTTAAACCAAACTTTCATGTGGTTTTAAGGTCATCTGACCCTTTTTGATATAATAAATGGTAGTATTTTGCCAGGTTGCTGAAAAAAGTTTGGATTAACAGATCGTTTGATTTAACCGAGGTTGGTTTCATGGGGTTAAACTGTATATACATAAAAAACAATAATCATAGTGTCCACATACATTGAACATTCATAATGCACCCCCGTTTTTGCCAAAGCCAAGTCAAAGTCAAAGCTTGGTTAAACCAATAATTGTTTTATCCAAACAAATTTCTAGGGTCCCTTCAAGTTTGGTTTAACGGGGTTATACTGTATTAGGAGGTTCAACCCCATTGGATGTCAGAGGGTGGATTTAGTGGATGGGTTAGGATTCTACGTGAAATTGTTTTCTTTTGTAAACAATTAATTGGCTTGAAGTCTCGACTGGATGGCTGGAGGGCTGGAGGGTTGGATGGCTGGAGGGCTGGATGGCTGGGTGGCTAGAGCGCTGGAGGGCTGGAGGGCTGGAGGGCTGGAGGGCTGGAGGGCTGGAGGGCTGGAGGGCTGGAGGGCTGGAGGGCTGAAGGGCTGAAGGGCTGAAGGGCTGGAGGGCTGGAGGGCTGGAGGGCTGGAGAGCTGGAGGGCTGGTGTGCTGGAGGGCTGGAGGGCTGGAGGGCTGGAGGGATGGAGGGATGGAGGGCTCAAGCTAATAGACCGACACTACGCTTCCCAACCTCCTCTACCACCAGGATCCTACCATGCACGACCACTATCACCATCACTCCCCCCCGCCCCGACTATAGCCACCACTGCAACCCCCATCTCCACCACCGCCACCATGCCCAACCCCGCCCCTCATCATCACCGCCATCATGACATCCGCCTTCCACCACCACCACCCACAACCACAACCATCACCACCACCATCTCATTACCGCCACCACCATCACCCATTACCCACCATCACGTCACCTCTGCCACCACGGCCAGCACCAGGACAAACAACCCAACCCCACCACAAGACCACCACCTGCATCCACCACCATCATCACCAATACCTCCAACACCATCACCCATACCACCAACCTCACCAGCAGCACAGCAATCAAGACCATTACCACTACATCCAACACCATCAGCCTCAGCAGCAATACCAACACTACCCCGAACACTATCAGAGCCATCAATACCACCAACACTACCCCGAACACTATCAGAGCCATCAATACCACCAACACTACCCCCAACACTATCACAGCCATCAATACCACCAGCACTACCTCCAACACAACCAACACCACCAACCACCACCACTACCACCAACGCCATCACCCCCAAGACTATCACCCCCAAGACTATCACATCCATCAATACCACAAGCACTAGCCCCAACACTATCACAACCATCAATACCACCAGCACTATATTCAAAACTATCACAGCCATCAATACCACCAACATTACCGCCAACATTATCACAACCATCAATACCACCAACACTACCCCCAACACTATCACAGCCATCAATACCACCAACTCTACCCCCCAACATTATCACAGCCATCAACACCACCAGCACTACATCCAACACTATCCCATCCATCAATACCCCCAACACTACCCCCAACACTATCACAGCCATCAGTATCACCAGTGCTACCTCCAACACAACCAACACAACCAACCACCTTCACTACCACCAACACGATCACCCCCAACATCATCACCCCCAACACTATCACAGCCATCAGTACCACCACCTCTACCCCCAACACTATCACAGCCATCAATACCACAAACACTACTCCCAACAATATCACAGCCATCAAGACCATCAACACTACCCCCAACACTATAACAGCCATCAAAACCACCAACAATACTCCCAACACTATCACAGCCATCAATACCACCAAGAGTACCCCCAACACTATCACATCCATCAATACCACCAGCACAAACTCCAACACTATCACATCCATCAATACCACCAACACTACCCCCAACACTATCAAAACCATCAATACCACCAACACTACCCTCAACACTATCACAGCCATCAATACCACCAACACTACCCCTAACACTATCACAGCCATCAATACCACCAACACTACCCCCAACATTATCACATCCATCAATACCACCAACACTACCCCCAACACTACCACAGCCATCAATACCACCAACACTACCTCCAACACTATCACAACCATCAATAGCACCAGCACTACATCCAACACTATCACAGCCATCAATACCACTGTCGTGGGGGTGATGAAAATGGGAAATATTGTGCCTAGAGTGGGACTCGAACCCACATCTCTTTGCATTCCGGGCCAGTGTTCTAAACATTATACCACCTAGGCTCCCTGATATCACCACACTACCCACGTCTACCTGTCTATGTGGTTACTTGCCTGAGAGGTCAGTGCAGACCACTATACTCGTCCCCCTGGAATTGTGAGCCTTTTAATGCTTACAATTACATACATACAGGCTATGCACTAACACATACATACACAGGGTAGGTTCAACAACCATACAGCGCAAAGCTTGTATAGGATCATGGTCATGGCAACCAGTGTCGTGGGGGTGATGAAAATGGGAAATATTGCGCCTAGATCGGGACTCAAACCCACATCTCTTTACATTCCGGGCCAGTGTGCTAACCACCACACCAGCCAGGCTCCCTGACATCACCACACTACCCACGCCTACCTGTCTATGTGGTTACTTGCCCGAGAGGCCAGTGCAGACCACTACACTCGTCCCCCTGGAATAGTAAGTCTTTCAATACTGACAATTACATACATAGAGGCAATGCAACACACTTACATACACAGCGTAGGTTCAACAACCATAGAGTGTGCAGCTTATACAGGATCCTGGTCATGTCACCAGTGTCATGGGGGTTGATGAAAATGGGAAATATTGCCCCTAGAGCAGGACTCGAACCCACATCTCTTTGCATTCCGGGCCAGTGTGCTAACCATTACACCACCTAGGCTCCCTGATATCACCACACTACCCACGCCTACCAGTCTATGTGGTTACTTGCCTCAGAGGTCAGTGCAGACCACTACACCACCAACACTACCCCCAACAATATCACATCCATCAATACCACCAACACTACCCCCAACACTATCACAGCTATCAATACCACCAGCACTACCCCCAACACTATCACAACCATCAATACCACCAGCACTACCCCCAACACTCTCACAGTCATCAATATCACCAGCACTACCCTCAACACTATCACAGCCATCAATACCACCAACACTACCCCCAACACTATCACAGCCATCAATACCACCAACACTACCTCCAATACTATCACAGCCATCAATACCACAAACACTACTCCCAACACTATCACAACCATCAATACCACCAGCACTACCCCCAACACTATCACAACCATCAATACCACCAACACTACCCCCAACACTATCACAGCCATCAATACCACCAACACTACCCCCAAACCTATCACAGCCATCAATACCACCAGCACTACCTCCAATACTATCACAGCCATCAATACCACCAGCACTACCTCCAACACTATCACAGCCATCAATACTACCAGCACTACCTCCAACACAACCAACACCACCAACCACCACCACTACCACCAACACCATCACCCCAACACTATCTCCCCCAACATCATCACCAGTATCACCAACATCACTACCGCCACCACGACCTGTGCCATCCCCATCCCCACAACTACACCAGCACTACTGATCCATCCCCACCCCCAACCACCACGACACTCATCACACCCACCACCCACCACCCTCACCATCACCACCACCACCACCACCCCAACACCCTCACCTCACCCCCACCCCTACTGTCAGCAGCACCACCACCATCCGTATCACCACTTTCTGCCAGGTCCACCTTCAGCAACATAAACATGACAATAAATCATAGAGTTGGAGTCTAAGCAAAGGTACCCTTCCCGCCTGTTTGTGCTCCTAAATGCTGCAAGTTTGGGTAAGGCCTATAGCCTTCAGAACGGTGGTACTGGGTGGATACCTCATCCCCAAACTCCAGTCGCACCAGATTTGACTACAGGACCCAAAGACATATGGATAACATTTCCCGGTTGGCGCTTGTGTCATGTTTATTTTTCAATAGTTGACTTTAAAGTTGCAAGTTCACTGGTTTTAAGTTTCAACCATATTTCTAAGATAAACACATTTGGCTCGTCATTATAATCCACTTGACATTAGTTTGAAGTGATTTGTTTTTATATGATTAACCTTGGCGATGCTCGGAATTAATCTTGATTACAATTAATGTTCATATGCACATCGAACTGTACACATTATCTTGGTTAACCTGTGTTTGAGCAGAGCAGCAAAGCACAGGTAATGATCTACAATAACTGTGCCATAAATGCACATTATCTACGTTGAATTTATATCATCAAATCCAGGTGAGTGTTTGTTTACGAAGTTTTAATTCAGAATACATGAAGCCCTCGATATCATTTTCTGACTGGTTGGATCTATACTTTTGTTGACCAAGTCGATCTATGGCTTAGCACAAAACAGACCCCACCGAGCAAGACCAGTTTGTGATGCACAGACCCAGCGAACTTCTCAATTCACCAGGACGTGTGAATAACTCAATGTGTACGTGATAACTAAAATAGCCATTACTGCATTCCCATAAGATGTAAAAACCGATTTCTCGCCAGATCGATTTTAAATTGGCTGAAGACAATGGCAACTCGCTCCTTTCGCACACCTCGGATGTGTAAAACCATAGGTTTTTTTTTCTTTTCTTTTTAATGTTCATATGCTGAATTAATATTAACAACAAATTAAAGTACTGATATACATAGTCAGCACCGAATATAGTACTCCAGACTTGAACTATTATTATGCCTGCCTAAATGTATATAAAATCACGTCTATTCGATAACAAAGAACCATGTCCCGTGATTGTCACGTCTAAACCCATTTGAAATTACTTCACCGACCCCACTATGGACTCTCATGCCCCGGGCACATACACGTTAGTGAACGTAGTTGAACGTAGGTGAACGTAGTGGAGGCTAGCGTGGGTAAAACCTGATGTCAGTATGTTAAACTATGTTGAAATACATTAAGGGTCTGCAGGTTTTGGTACGGATAAATACGTTATGGTACGGATAAATACGTTATGGTATGGATAAATACATTATGGTATGGATAAATATGTTATGGTATGGTATGGCACGGATGCCGGTACGTTCAACTACATTCAACTACATTAGCCTCCACTACCTTCACCTAGGTCCACTAATGTCTATGTGACCAGGGCTTTGTCAAAGTACCCTAGAGCACGTTAGAGTATGCTAGAATATGCTAGAGTAGACTAGAGTATGCTAGAGTATGCTAGAGTATGTTACCATCACGGAAGCAAATTCAACCCCTAACGTAGCACTCTTTTGAACATGTCCACAGATTAAATCGGAACTCATGGCCCACCCACGTTATTACCAAGGAGAAGTATGGATGCCGATACGTTGAATGACATTGAACTACGTTGAACTACGTTGAATTACGTTAGTCTACACTACGTACAACTACGTCCATTAACGTGTATGTGACCGGGCCTTTATACTTTATTACGTATATAATACCAAGTTATTTGCTAACGTCACATCACGTCTATATCTATACCCCATTTCAGATGCATCATGTCCTGTGGTTGTCACCAGTGGCCGAATTGATAGAGCGCACGCTTCCTGCGCAGAAGGTCGGAAGATTGAATCCCAGACGAGTCAAACCGATGACTTATAAAAATTGATACAATGACTGGTTAGCACAGTATCAGGATAATGTGGCGTTGTAGGATATCGGGTCATGGTGATGGCGTCCTGATCTCCCAGTGGGGCTGCACTATGAAGTTACCATGAGTGTGCACTGTTTCAATTCGATACCAGTTCTGACAAGAACTTAGATGTTTCTAGGACGTAAAACAGCAACAAACAAATATAGAAAACCAAGGTGTTTGATAACATGACATCATGTCTACATCTATAACCCATTTGAAATTACTCCACTATATTATAACTATCTATATATATATATATATATATATATATATACATGATGTCATATTACGAAAGACGTGGTTATATATATATATATATATATATATATATATAATCACGTCTTTCGTAATGTGACATCACGTCTATATCTGTGAGTATGACGCATTTGTAATCACTCCACCCGCTATAGACTATCCATCCATCCATAGATGAAATCCTATTCCTTCACAAACATTATATCATACTGTGTGATGGATATATCTCGAACCTCATGAAATCACCTCACCCACCCGCTTGCACTATCATGGTTACCCACATGTAACACCATGGCTGTCATTCACGCTACATCAGCCAGGTGGTGCCCTCTTGTGTATCCCATCTGAAACCACTCCGGTCATCCATGTCCCGAACTGCGCATCTGCGCAAATCGGTATCATCAAGGCCCCTCGATAACATGACATCACATCTACACCTGGGTTCCTTTTGAAAGCACTCCACCCACCTGCTTGGATTATTATGTCTGTTTACGTACACATATATACATATATATATATATATATATATATATATATATATATAAATTCCAGTGTGCGAGTGACAGTACTCGCGGCACTGGGATGGTGGCGCCACCTGTCCCACCCAGGGGAGGGGCCACCCATAAAGTAGTACACATAATTAGGGTGGCCAGTAGGGGATATTCCCTTATGTGCCTTTATACTCGCATAAGTTTTATACATCACATAATATATATATAATCTATATAATATATATATAATATATATAATATATATAATAGATATAATATAACCATTACTGCATTCATATAACATATAATATATATAATATATATAATATATATAATATATATAATATATATAATATACATAATATACATATTATATATAATATATATAATATATATAATATATATATAATATATATAGATATATATAATATATATAATATATATATAATATATAATATATATAATATATATATATATAATATATATATATAATATATATATAATATATATATAATATATATATAATATATATATAATATATATAATATATATATAATATATATAATATATTGGATAACATTATATCACATCAACAGCTGTGATCCACTTGGCAACCATATATTTATATAGCTATGTCCTTCAATAACATTGCATCACGTCTACGTCTGATCTCCCATATGAAACCACTCCACCCACCGTCCAGGACTGGTGAATAGGATTATATCAAATGCTGTCCTTTGATAGCATTACGTCAAGTCATGTACCGCTTCAAGGTCGTGACCCTGACATTAATGGCACAGCGTCTTGGCAGACGTCGCACATCCGTCAGGGGCGTTATCTTGGCACCGGCCGTGGTTTGACCCGGAAGTCGCCCACGAGGGCACCTGACGTCACGGCTAAGCTGCCGAACAATGCCACCTATCGGTGACCTGGCGAACAGGGGGTCAGAAACCAGACGAGATCCAGCCATATCCTGTCGTTTGCAGACATGGACTGACAGAAGGCGCCAGTAGAAAAGAGCCGGATGAAAAGGGGGTGGTGGTGCGGGGAGCGGGGGTCGGGAAGGGGGGGGGGGGTGAATCTGGGGACTCTGTGGGTGAGAGATGGAGTGGGTGGTCGATGGTGGCTTGGAGCTGGAGGGATGGGGGTTGGGATGTGGGTAGGGGTGACTGTTAGGAAGTGATAGAGGTGGGAAGTGGGGGTTTGTTTTGTTTCTTTGTTGTTGTTTTACATCCTAGCAACATCTAAGGTCATATCAGGATGGGTACCGACTTGTGACAGTGCGCACTCATGGCGACTTTATAGTGCTGCCCCACTGGGAGACCAGGCTGCCAGCACCATGTCCTGATATCCTACTCAGTCACATTATCCTGACACTGAGTCAACCAGTCCTTGCCCTATCCTAATAATGCTGGCTAGGAAGCGACAAGTATCAATTTTTAAGTCATTGGTTTGACTCGACTCGGGTTAGAACCCACGATCCCATGGTCTACCAACACAGGCGATGAACGCTTTAACTCATTCGGCCACTCTGTCGGGCTGATGGCGGTTGCGATGAGAGGTGAGAGGTGAGAGGTGAGAGATGAGGGAGGGGATTGAGGGACTAGTAGTTGGTTATGGATGGGAGGCCGGTGCAAGTAGGGGGTAGGGGGTGCGCGGGTGGGGTAAAGAGTAGTTGGGGGGATGGAGATGGAGGGTGAGATATACTGGGGAGTGATGGGTGAGGGGCGGGCAATGGGAGTAGTTGGGAGGTGCGTGGAGGTGGAGAGTAGGCAATGAGAGGTGGAGAGTGACGGTAGACGTGGTTGGTTATTGGTTGGGGTAGGTGGAGGAGAGATAGGAGTTAGTAATGTGGGCCAGGGGGAGGCAAGGGCGAGGGGAGAGTCGGGATATGAAGCTCGGAGTCGGGATGGGAGTTGGGGAGTGGGGAGAGTGGTGGAAAGTGGGAGTTGGGATGGGAGTTGGGGAGTGGGGAGAGTGGTGGAAAGTGGGAGTCGGGATGGCGACTAGTGGGCAGTAGGCACGGGGCAGCCGTAAGTAAAGAGTGGGGATGGTATTAGTGGGAATTCGGTTGTGGCTCATGGGGCAGTAGTCGGGCGTGAGGTCAGGGTGGTGGTAAGGGGGCTGAGGTCGGGATGAGGTGGTGGTAGTGTGTAAGGATGGAGGTTGACAATGGTTAGTGCAATTTGAAGAGAGGTAGTGGAGAGTTGGGTGTCGGTGGGGAAGGTGGATTTTGATGGGGTAGGAGCGAGGAGTGCGGGTCCGGGTGTTGGTAAGGGTGTGAGGTGGAATAACGTCAGTACCTGTCCCAACGCACGTCACATCATACATACAAATGTCACCTCAAATATCACCTTAACTGTAATAATGTCACAGTATATGCCACATCATGCACCTCACCACGTATGTTTCAGGTCATGTCAAATGTTGTTAATATTAACCCATGACACAGTGTCTCGGCCAATATCACTGCATGTATGCTAAAGTCACTATCTACGCCATTTATGTGGTTGACGTCATTTATGTGATTAATGTCGTCACCAATACCACATCCTGAATGCAGACGTCATGTCATTTGTCACGTCATGCATGGTAATGGCAGCAGCCATATGACGTCATATAAGGTAAGGTCAGCATCCATGTCACGCTCCTCCACGCTAACGTTACACCAATGTAGCGTCAGTAATGTCACGTGCACGGCCTACTTCCGGTCACCACGGTCCTTGTCACTACTCACACCGTATCAGTTATGCTAATTCCATCACCAATGTACCATTATTCTGTTAGAATTGAACAGTCTTGTCTGACGACTTTGAATTGCACCCATTTGTCTTAGATAAATATATTACGTTGACCATTATTATTAATTTGATTCTAAGCTGAAGTAAGTGTTACTTTAAAAAGTACATTGATCAAGCATATGAAGTAAAACATGGTAAGTACATGTTGGTGTGCGTGTCAAAATCCTAGACGCCATGGACTTTGAAAATTGGCAGACTTTATAGAATTGTACTCAGTATTGCTCCTGTGCAGTAATACATGATTACGGAGTGCATCAGTGTATATGTTCGATAGGTAGGATCAAAGGTAGGAAGGTGCTTTGGCTTAGACAATTCTCTGATGTTATCAGCCTATGCAGCTTCAACTCTACAGCTCACTTTACACCGTCTATGTTCATGTCAATACTGATGGCAAATCGATACGGCTGAAGAACAACACAACGGAATAGTGCATATAATAAGTGTTTATTCCTCAAGCCTACATAAATAGTAGGGTGCGTTGGTGACAAGCTTGCAGGTCGCCATCTAGCCAGCGAATGATAGTGGGTTGGTGGGTGTGTAATGGCAGACAAGGTATGAAAAGTCAAATGGTCAATTGAGTAGATGGGAAGGTGAAATCGCCCATCTGAGGACGAATCTAAGGCATAGCAGATAGGGGTGGAGGGTGCACTGTCACTCCTGATACCACGCGATACCAACCTTGCGTCCACGTGATGTCACATATACTGATGTCACAATGCCGCTCCCTATCCCCTGCTGGTCCATTCGTCACTCTGTACGTCGTGGACAAAGCGAGGCTGCAGGTCAAAGAGGTATGAAAAGTCCAGTGGCCAATTGAGTAGATGGGGAGGTGAACTCGCCCATCTGAGGACGAATCTAAGGCATAGCAGGCAGGGGTGGAGGGTGCACTGTCACTCCTGATACCATGCGATACCAACCTTGCATCCACGTGACGTCACATGTACTGACATCACAATGCCACTCCCTGCCATGCATGTGCATGTCTCCCCTCCTGCCAGCCCAGCCCCCAATCCATCATTGCAGAGGTTTCTCAGCGGGCCAGGCTCTTTCTCTCCGCTCTACTATATGCCATTGTTTCCTGCTTTACTCATTTGAATAACATCTCATCAATGGCAAGTTGGCTACTCTATAAGGCCAGGCTGTGTGGAATATTCCCATGTGCATGCAGTCTTGGGGTGGGTGCAACTCTTAGTTTTAAAAGTAATATTTTCTTTGGAAATTGCCAGTGTGGATGTATTAATTCAAACACACATTTCGTTTGTAGTGGATTAAAGCCGCACAAAATAATGTAGAATGTTTTCCAAAGCAAAACCCTTATCTAAATTTGAACCTGTGTAATTATCCAACTTATATATTGGTGCATTAATTAATGTATGTTGCGTTTTACCACTGAGGAAGGTCAAAACTAGCTCGTCGACAATATGACCTAGGTACCATAGCAATGGCATATTGCACTTGGTTCCCACTTGTAGGGATACACATTATTTTGCATTATTTTACTTCAAATATATCGAAAGTAGCTGGATATTAAGCTAACAAAGCAGAGTAGGCAATGAGTTTAATGGTAAACCTAATATATTTATTTATCTTTCAAAAGTAATTTAGAAAGATTGACCCCTAAGGGATTGTGCAACTTCAGTGATATTCAATTCAAATGTTCAGATAGTAAGTTTTAGTGTATTGCAATAGATATACTTGCATATGTGTATATCATACAATAGGGTCGGCGTTCAAGTAATGTCGTGGCCAGCTTGTGTGCAGCCAATACCACACAAAGAGTCTAGACATGTGATAGCTCATGCCACACTCAGGTGACATAGCTATTGAATGTACAGCAGGCTTGGTAACCACAATTCTCCCCGTTCTTGGAGAAGCAACTGGAATCATGTATGGCAGTCAGCATAGCTGGCAATGTGGCCCAGCTGGCAATCAAACGAGAATATTCGCCACTAGCCACGCCCTCTGGTGAGGAGACCTCTGCAGTTTTAACCGGAAGTGCTATATATACCTGCAACTGTGGCTGGTTGTTTTTAACCCCGGAAAGGCAAGCACATCTATACACGTGATGCATAATGCATTGTGCGATTATAATTAATAGAAGCTTACCTAATTTATGGTGTACTCAGCTAGCAAATCTAATTAACTGTGTCAGTTACTGCACTGGTGGTGCCCATAATGGCCTCCCTCCTCATTACAGTCTTACAAATGATAGTCATATTCTCTCGGCACTCCCTCAAAATAATATCCATACCATAATATATAGCATAATATATATGATGAATATATGATGATGATGTGTGTGAGCGTAAGCAACATGGATTCAAATTGCATAATAACAAAATATATAAGAATGCATATGCTTTTTATTATATTAAGCAGTTAATGCTCGATATGTACTTAGAAGTATAATGGTCCAGAGAATAAGTATAGCCAGATGTTTGATTGATGGTAGAAATCCTCTATTTGACCGTTTCTACAAAACATGCTGGACAGTAAGTTGCTACTGACATGATTAGTTCTTGCCACTGACATCAGAGGGCGCGGTTGATGGTGGTAATCATGTATAAGACATTCTCTTCAGAGCCTGCTGCATAGTAAGATGCCACCATAACAGTGGACATCTTCTACTGTTACCTGCAGTATAGAACAGCAGACCCCCACCTAGACAGCTATCTACTAGTATTTGGAGTAAATAATCCATTGCATACCCCTGTGAATTATCTCCACTGAGCTCCGTCCCACTTCGTTAAAGTTATATAATTCGATGAAAACATCAAATTTTCGAATGCAAAGCCCTTCATATCTGAGGGCACTCATTAAACAGATATTGCAGTATATTGCCCCTGTGCTGTGCTGCTATGCGAAGCATTTACCCAGCATTTGGATGTACATGCCAAATTAATTTGACATGTTTTTACTGCAAATACTGCAAAGTTAGCCTTTTAAATAAAGGGGACGCCAAGTAGGCAATAATGATCAACCCGAGGGTTTGCTTAATGCAATAACACCGAATTATGCTGCAATGAATTTCATGTCGGTCTGTGTACTGCTCGATGTAAACTGCAAATCCTTTGGCATTCCAGAACGATGAGGGCGGTTTACGGCGCGTTGCTAACTCTGATAGTCCTCTCACTGTCAACTGACGCCCAGAACAACAACAGTGAGTAGTAGTTGTTGACAAGCATTTCTGGCTGCACTCCTCAGCCTTCTGTATTGCATCATTTGTAATCTGATTAGGGATCTATTAACAGAACCAGACGAGATTGCGGAATGAGTAGAGTACCCACTTCTCATGTGGGAGGTTATGGGTTCGATTCATGGCTGAGTCCAACCAAAGACTTGTGAAATTGATACCTTGCCTGGTGTTAGGCCATAGCAAGATTGGGCAAGGAATAATAACACAAGGAAGACCATTTCTGGCCCGCAATTGAAATGCCACTGTTTAATCACCGAAAGTAAAGCTTATACAATAAACATGCTATGTTATCAGTCAAATTGTCCTGCCATTGACTGCAGGGCCATTAGGAGCTGGGGGAGCAGGTGCCTTCCCATCCCTGAGAATCTCAAAGTCGCCACGAAATCATGTGTTCAGCTCAATATATAATATTCCCGCGAAGCATGTGACATCTCGGAGACTTCTGTGCCATGTTCATGGTACTTCATGCTACACTTACTGGTGATCATAAATTATGTTGTAACAACCGTCTCTTCCATAGGATGCCTCGGCACTCGCTGGCCCTGGAGTGAACCAACCAGTCCTGTCACGAACTAAATCTAAGTGCCAGGCTTACCCAGCAACAACTTGTATTCTTCTTTTGTTGTTGTGAGACTGGTCTTTTGGCCATGTGACAATACAGTTATTTGCAATATAGGCCAATTATTATAATATATCAGTATCCTGAGTTCGGTTGCGGGAGGTGGTATGGGTGCTTCAAATCTGTGTATATATGTGTATTGATTAAACCATTCAGTTACGAAGTGGTTAGGCATGTGGTTTCCTTTAACCGGCTTGCATACTTGCAGTGTGAATTGCTTAGATATCATGTTGTTGGAGGTGAGGTTTTGAGACGCGGTGTTAATAACCTGATTTGTTTATTCTGTTAAATAGAGTGTGGTTAGTTGCACTGCTATGTTTAGAAGTTCAATATCTGGCTGTTTTTGCACTTCATGAAGTGGTTCGGGTAAGTAGGTTGTTATGTTAGTAATGATGGGATAAACTAGGTTTGAAGTACAGCAAATATCTGGCTGGTATTGCAGTGTTTGGTGTCTAAGTTTATAGCAACACTTCTAGGCGTAGTTCCAATTTGAAGAAGTTATACATGGGCCAGTTAGACCAGGTCTCAAGGGGAGAGGAAGCAGATGCACTAACCGCTAGGCCACAACCTATTTCCGGTCACCTTTGTTTGCAGCCAGGTGCGTCGTGGACATTGCGCTGGTGATCGACATGTCCGGAAGTATCATGGACACAGACGCGGGCAACTGGGCCCGCCAGATGGCGTTCGTAAAGCAGCTCATCCGGAGTCTGCGTGTAGGCAAGGACCTCACCCGAGTCGGCGCCGTCACGTTCGGAAACGCTGCTCATCTCCACTTCACTCTTGACCAGTACAAGTGAGTATATATGTATATATGAAGTGGGCGTGCCTACTCACCTAAGCCATTTGCGCGCGCGCAAATTGCGCGCGCGCAAATTGCTAACACTTGTGCACGCAAGGGTTCTCGGTGGTAAAGCGTTGCTTAGCGACTAGCTAAGCAACGAAGGGGCCCCGGGCGTTCGGGGCCAGACCCGGCGGACGTGTTTCTACACGCTCCGTCGTTTTCCACCGATATTTAGGCTTTTTGGGGTCAAAATTCTAAACTAAATCATAGAAACAACACGGGAGGGAACGGGAGACCTGCGTTACTATTTATGTTGGTATCATTGTTAGTCTTTGGTTAAGAATAAATCGTGAGCTCTTGAAAAGGTGAATCAGGACGTTCCTTGCATTCTTTCCTATCCTCCAGTCTTATTGTAGATTAACCGCTATGGAACCTATATTAGATTGCTTTCTATGTCTAGAGAGCCTTAGGCGCCTTGGCGTCTGTTTAGAAAAAAAATATAATAATAGAAAGATTTTTTTTACGTGCTTAAAAGACGTATTTTTGGAAATATAAATATATACGTACTTAGGCTTTCAATTTAATATAAATACGTACATACGTGAACGTATTTTTGTTTATTAAAAATAAATAGAAATAAAATATATATACGTATCTAAAAGGACGTATTTATATTTTTGGTTATTAACATTAATATACGTACTTAAACGCACGTATTATTTGGTTAAATTAATATTGACATTGAAAAAAAATAACACAACGAGAAGTTTCTTTTTACGCCCTGGCACGGACAGCGATATTTTCGCTGAACGCGCCAGGGGACGGTCAGGTCTGTTATTATTGTTTATTGTGCTACACCCGTGGACCGTTGTAGCTCCGCCCACTTTTCTCTTCTTAGACGAACATCAATTCTTGTTGTTCGTCTGGGGGAGCAGTGAAGTGGGCGTGCCTACTCGCCTAAGCCATTTGCGCGCGCGCAAATTGCGCGCGCGCAAATTGCTAACACTTGTGCACGCGAGGGTTCTCGGTGGTAAGCGTTGTTGCTTAGCGACTAGCTAAGCAACGAAGGGGGTTCGGGCGTTCGGGGCCAGACCCGGCGGACGTGTTTCTACACGCTCCGTCGTTTTCCACCGATATTTAGGCTTTTTGGGGTCAAAATTCTAAACTAAATCATAGAAACAACACGGGAGGGAACGGGAGACCTGCGTTGCTATTTATGTTGGTATCATTGTTAGTCTTTGGTTAAGAATAAATCGTGAGCTCTTGAAAAGGTGAATCAGGACGTTCCTTGCATTCTTTCCTATCCTCCAGTCTTATTGTAGATTAACCGCTATGGAACCTATATTAGATTGCTTTCTATGCACTGAGAGGCCTTAAGCCTAAGTCGGCCTTCTGCAAGTAATACACCCATCTGCGGGCATCTAATAACTGACGCAATTACGGAATTAACGTAGTGTTACTTTTAGGCTAGAACCACGACACATAGGATAAAGTAAACAGCAGTGACAGCGGCAGCAACTCGTGCTGGACTGCGCATATTCGGATTCATTTAGTAACATTCATAATATCTCTAACGACGAAGGAGGCAGCCAGTAGTTGAAATAACCTAATATATACATCCTTTAGGCCGATAAATGCGCACGGTGGCAAATCTAGTATTTAGACGATACTCTGGCTGGCGCCTACAATACGGGACGGACACTGACGACGGAATACGCGCAGGCGGGCGGTAAGGCTACGAAGGCGGCGGCGGGCCAAGGAAATTCACATGGAAACAATTAATTATATTAACACGTTAGGCTCGCCTTAAGCGGGGGTGGAATAGCCCGACGGTTAAATATATATAGAGAGTTTGTTATCATGAGCGTATAACTACCGAATCACCGGGGGTGACTATATAGACTCAACATTAATGATGATATTGGCGATGGCATCTACTGTGTGAGTATAAATACTGTACCACTATGAGTGGGTACAACAACTAAGCAGCATGTTAAGGAAGTACAAATACTGGTTGAATGAAAATAATGATATTGGTTGTGCAATGAATTATGCAAGTATACTGTACCAATATGAGTGAGCGTGGTGTATATGTGGTAAGCGAGTCTGAATACTGGCCACTATGAATGAGGATATAGATTATGTAATATATTCAATCAATCAATAGTTCTGTCCTCTAGTCGAGGGTTGGATGCAATGGTTCTCCACTTGTCCCGATGGTGTGCTGTTCTGATAGACTGTGAATAATTCAAGCCTGTCCACTGTGAAATATTTGTAAACCATGATGTTCTTGGTCTCCCTCTCCCTCTGCTGCCATTCACCTTCCCTTCCAACAATGTACGGTATATTGAACTCTGACGAATGATGTGGCCAAAATAAATAAGTTTCTTTGTCTGTATAGTGGCAAACAAGCTTTTCTTATTTTTAATTTTTCTGAGAACTTCTTTGTTGGTGATCTTCTTTGTCCATGATATTTTCATCATACTTCGATAAGTCCACATCTCAAATGATGCAAAACGTTTGTACATTTTCTTAGAGATTGTCCATGTCTCAGCCCCATACATTAGAGTAGACCACACATAACACTGAAGAATACGCTTCCTTGTTTGTATTAATATCTTACTTGATGTTAACACTCTATACATTTTGGAGAATGTTGTTCGGGCTATTGTTATCCTTCTTTTAATTTCTTCCTCACATCTCCCATCATTTGTAATCTTTTGTCCGAGATATATGAATTCGGATACTTGTTCTATGTTTGTGCCATCTATGGTTATATTGACATTTGGTTTATCTGTCTTTTTACTTATAACCATTGTTTTGGTCTTCCTAGCATTCATCTTCATGTTGAATAGTATTCCAGCTTTATTGATTCTATTCACTATATCTTGTAGGTTTTTCTCACTGTCTGGTAGTATTACACTGTCATCGGCATATCTAGAATTGGTGACGTTCATGCCACCTATTGTCACTCCCTTGCAATCTTCAATGTGTCTGAAAATCATCTCTGTGTACAGGTTAAATAGACATGGTGACAATACACACCCCTGTCGAACTCCTCGTTTAATCATAACTTCATCCGATAGGCCCTGCTCCATTTTTATAAATGCACATTGTGTCCAGTATAAGTTCACAATTAGTTTAATGTCTTTGCCATTGACACCAATATCTTGTAAACATTTGATTAACAGTTCATGATTGACTCGGTTGAAGGCCTTCTCATAGTCAATAAAGCAGGCATAAACATCCTGCTTCACTTCACAATAACGTTCATAACTCATTCTCATATTTAAAATCCCTTCATGTGTACCTCTTCCAGATATAAACCCACTTTGTATGTTACTGATTTGTTCTTCAATTTTCTGTCTGTTTCTCAGTAAAATTATTTTCAGGATCATCTTCAACATATGACTCATCAGGCTTGGTGTTCTGTACTCAGTACACAATGTTGGTTTTAGCACCTTTGGGAGTCATACAAATATGGATTCATTCATATTCAATGGTATAAATCCAGTCTGATAGATGTCATTTACTAGCTTATGAATGATTTGAATCCCCACTTCATCTAGTCCTTTTATCATTTCTGATGTTATCTGGTCACTTCCAGGAGCCTTACCTGACTTTAGATCATTGATAGCCTTCTCAACCTCTGATACTAAGATAATATTCCCATCTTCTTTCTCAATTGTAGGTGGGTTCCCTCTGTCATCATTGTATAGTTCGTTTACATGTAAATGTAATATATTATGCAAGTATAAAAAATGTGCCAATTCCCCCAGCGGGAGGGGGAGTGAGGGTGAATTCCCCCCCCCCCCTCTCATTTCACTGGAGAATAGAACCATGTCATTTATGGTTGTCTTCTTCCTCCAGTACGAAGCAGGAGTACCTGGATGCGGTAGACAGGATCATGTACTATGGAGGCAACACTAACACGACAGGGGGTCTGCTTGTCGCCAGAGATCAGATCTTATCTGAGAAGGGAGGAGACCGGCCTGACATCACGGATCTGATCCTGCTCATCACAGATGGTAAGCAACTCGTGTCGCATCCCCATGAATCTTATAGGTGGTCAACACTGTATTTAGTTACTCCCGCAGCCTTTTCCCCTAGAAAGGACTGCTGCCATTAGAAAAAGTGTCAGAAGGCTGGGCTATGGAAATAACCACATGATATGTACAATCTAATATGCTAACTAAACAGGTCTAAAGCTTATCTTTCAGAGCCCGTTTTGTTTGGAGTGATGAATTTAGAAACTTGTGTAGATTAATATACTTTAACAATTGAATTGAAAGCGTTCTGATATTGTGAGCTTTCTGTGGCTGCCATCTTGGTTTCTATTTGCAATTTCTCTTTCAATTGTTTAACTCAATGCCAACAGAACTAGCATTGCCAGTGACTCCACAACTTGATTCAGACTAAGGTAAGCATTCCTCATATTTGAGCTAGGTCGTCCTTCAACACTACTCTGTGTAGGGGTGAATACCATTTATCTAATACTCAATACCATTTTATGGGAAAATATGCAGTGCATAGAGTTGATATTCTAGTAACGTAGTGCCTGACACATCTTCCTCGATACAAATGTCAATGAAAGATCTGTCAAGTGGTGTTGTATCAGTGAGTATTTATGGCTGAGTAACAAGTGGCATCGCGCGTCCCAGTGGAGGTGGGTGGAGGTAGCCATGGATCTGGTTCTTGTCAGGGAGGGTTCGTTGTACTAACCTTTTCAGCTATGCTCCATTTGTAATAAGATTGGCATATTCAACTATGCAACATGATATAGAATGTGTCCTGTCATCACAGGGACCGTAAGCTTAAGCTAAACAGTTTGTACATGGAAGAGATTGCCAGCCATGGATGATGGAGAACGTGGAGAATATTTGTGAAAATGGTGTACAATATTAATCATCAAATTGAGTTCAGAAATACACCCACCTCTGGTCTTTTAACTTAGCTTCACAGCTAACCCAGTAGCCTACCTTTTTAGATTGACTAAGCTACCCTACATAGTGACACACAGAGATAGCTCGTTGTCTGCAATGAAATATTTAGGACCAGAAGTCCAGTGTAGGCTATTGTATCCCGCGATAGAACGTGAAACCATAATCTCTTGCTAAACAGCGTGAACAAAAAAACACCCCCGAATCAAGGAATATAGGATAATACTGTAACTGAAGCAGATTGCCATTAGTCAACCATTACACTGTTTGTACTAGTATTATTTGTATGCACTGCAACATTTCTGTATAATGCTAGAACCTGCATATATGGCCATAAGACCAGTGCTTCGGTGCTGACAATTAAATTTTGTTCAGCTGAATAATCATCGTAACAACAAAAGAACGATTACAAGAGTTACAACCCCAGGTGGACGAGTGTAAGAGTCTGCACTGAACTGTCATGCAAGAAGATGTACACAAGTATCCATGTAGAGGATGATTGCAGTATCGAGCCTAGATAGACTAATAGTTTGGATGATAGTCCCGGAATGGCAGACATGTGGGTTTGAGGTAAGCCTGCTGTAGGCACAATGTTCCCGCTTGCAACACCAAACAACACTAATTGTTGTGACCATGGTTCTGGTAAACACAGGTGCTTACCATGCCATGTGTATGCTCTATGTATATATATGTTGTGTATGTGTGTAATCGTAAGCATGAATCAACTTACGGGCATACACCATTTAAAACATGTATAATTCCAAGAGGATGTGCTTAGTAGTGTGTACTGACCTCACAATTTAAGAGCTACAGGTAGGCGTGGGTCGGGTGATTGCATCATGCATCCTAGATAGTGTAATGGTTATGATACTCCACTTATAATGATAGAGTATGGTTCGATTTGAGGGCGTGATGTTCGCTCAGTTCACGGCGCCCCCAGGTCACATGTGTGTGACGTCACTGACCGTTAACCTTTGCAGGTAACCCGACCCGGATGGTGGACGAGCTGCCCCGGGTGGCCGCCTCCATCAGGGACCGAGGGGTGCGCATCATCGGAGTGGGGGTCACCGACCAGGTCAACCAGAAGCTATTCCGGACCATAGGTGTGTAAACTTCACAGCTCTGGATTTTCTTTTGATTTTTAACTTGGGTGGGGGGATTATTTTTATTCATATTTTTCATTTAACTTAAAAAAAAGAAGATTTATGTATATATATATATATATTTATATATATTTATATATATATATATATATATATATATTGGGTGAGTTGTGGTATGTGTTTTGTTTGTTTGGCGTGTTCTTTTCTTGGGTGGTTTAGGGGCCGGAGAGGGGTCCTTGCACTGACTACCTTGATGTAAAGGTCTGAGTTCAGCGTCAAAACACTGATTATCTTAGTCGTATCCGTTATCGTTTTTCCGTTGGTGAATATAATTTTGATATGATATCATTTGTAATCTAACATCTAGGTAAATTGACAAGTGTTGCTGCTGTGCTTTTCATGTAGCTTCATATATTTGTATATTTATATATATATATATCAATTAGGCTACCACTACGGGGGCAAGAAAGAGAGCAGAGACGAGGAGTGGTGGAAGCCTACCTTTATTTCAGGAGGCCTTATGGCCGAGCAATAAACCGCCAAACCACAGCTGGCTAAACCAGCCCAGGCTCCCAACACTCCTCAGTCAGAGCCTCTATAGAGACTAGGCTTGTAGCCACCCGAACATCATTCAAAATTCTAGTCTGCAACAGTGTCTTTAAATAAGAATAGACAGTTTCAGACGCCCAGTCCCCCCTGACTTTCATCTCCTCAATCGTGGCACCCGACATCGCCAAGATGGTACATCCCCCACATCTCAAGGAGTGAGATGTAAAATAGTGCTCGCCCAGCCCAGCCCGATTCGGAAAAAGCTTGAGTAGCCCCTGATAGACCTTATAAGTCATGGGATAAGACTCGCAACCCACTCCAGGTATCCTAAAAGCCAGCTCCATCGGATCCGCAGGCAACTCCTTACAATGGTGACCCATCCAATAGACCGCACACAATGCTATATTCGTACAGCGAGCCAATGGCACCTCCAGTACCTGCTCAGAGAACTGTATTGTTTTTGAGTTTCGGATCCTAATGAGCATTCCCCAGTCAAAAAATGTGAAATCTGCCCTGCGCAGTGCCGAGTCTGATTCGGTTACTTGTGACTTCCTAAGTAAAGGCCTAAATGAGCAAAGCATCACCTGGTCAGTTTAAACTCGGAGCTCATGTGATTCTGTCGCACTCTGACTGGCCTGTGCCTAAACGGTTGTGGCGCCAGAGGTGAGCAGTGGGTTCCGGCCCGCAGCAAATGGGACAATAAATAATAATACCTACATACTCAATAGCAAGCAATGAAATACAAAGTTACATAAAACGATATCAAATAGCTGCTCCGCCCAGTTATACTCACCTAATAAATTATATATCACATAATTACCTTAATCATTGTTCTGAACACATGTAGCAAACAATGTAATGGTGTTCTCATTCGCAACTCCCAAAGTATATCTTCAAATGAGCACTATGTCTTGGCAAAACTTCATCTCTTTATAAAATCACTTTTCGAGACCCACCTCTCTAACTCTAAGGTCATGGCTTATGACTAACCCTACATACAATATGCATCTTCTTAAATATATGATGTGTCTATTCTCATCACGACGTGAAACCTACTACTTCCAGCTGGGTGGCTGGAGGTGGAATGACCTGGAGACTGGTTATCTGTACTGTCAGTCACCTGCCCACAACCTCCTGCAGCGTCCATCCAGCTCCTCTTGAAGATCTATGCTGCCTATCAGGGATAAGTCTGAACAGTCTTATTTTCACCTTTAGACAGTTAGTCGATAGAAAGCCCGAGCCAACACGTTTACCAACCCACTGGATTCTTAACCGCCCACAACACATAGACATGGTATGAGGGCACCCGGGGCCATATGTATGGAGTGGTGTTAGCGAGCCTAAACCAGTTTTGGACAGGATTTCTGGTTTAGCGGCAAAAAGTCTGTATGTATGGAGCAGTGTTACGGGAACACAGCGAGTTTAAGGTTTGCTACACTAACACCAATCCGTACCTAGTTTATGGGCAGTGTTAGTTGCCGATTAGGCCCAAATCTATTCAATGCTATCATATTTAACATAATTAGACACTCAAAAAGTGAAATTTGATGAAATTAACCCTAAAATTGTGGTCGAATAAACCAATAGTCGAACCGATATTAACGCCGCCGCCGTATCGGCGGCGATATTCATACTGTCGAATGTCAACAAAACAATTCGCCGCTGCCACCGCCGCCGGCGATATATTATGCCCAAATCTATTCAATGCTATCATATTTAACAGAATTACATACTCAAAAAGTGAAATTTGATCAAATTAACCCCAAAATCGAAGCGATATTTATGCCGCCACCAAATTTCTGGTCATATGAAACCAAGATTCGAACCAATATTAACTCCGCCGCCGGCGAATCGTCGGCCATATTGGCAAATAGCATTGCTCGCCGGGAACAGGCTCAGAGAGATTTCCCAAATCTATAAATAACTTATAGGTTAGCTAACGCCACCACTCTTTGGCCCCATACATATCCCGTGACCCATTTCCCAACAGTGGCGTTAGCTAACCCAGTGGCGGCCCTTAACACCGGAGCCGATAAAAAGTTGTTCATACATATGGCCCCTGGAGTTTGATGACACTGGAAGTTATACACAGCCGTGGAAATCCAAATTAGCAGAGGTGATGTCATGGGGATTCGAACCATGAACCTTCAGATTAGGAGTCTGACCTAGAAAAAAGTCTGACACTCTACCTACTCCGCTACAGAGCACACCACATTCCCCCATTTCCGCGCGGACAGTGTCCTTTAATACATTGTTGGTAGGTCTTATGTGACATACGATTCACTACAAACCTACCGATGTGTTGTCTTTCCACTTCTAATGTGATATCTGTGATGCATGATGGACATCGAGCTGGTGTACAGGGATAACTGGACCACCAGGAAAGTCTGAGTAGGACATGGAAATGTCGGTTTGAAGATGACCCACGACCTCCCACGTGGGAAGTGAACTAGTGTTCTTAGCAAGTTAGCCACCCTGAAACTAATGCAGGGAAGCAGCTCGGCTCATCAGGAACCGGCTGTAATTCAATACACATGTATTTTCGATGTGGTCGCCATTTTCGGCGTAAACATGCCAGGTCACATCTGCCGCCATTTCGAAGGTACCCAGTCGACTGTAATTCAAAAGAAATGTAGTACCGCTGTGGTCGCCATCAGGTCACAGTTTGTTCATAATACGCTCTAAAATTGTGTTTGAGTTGCATAGGAGGAGGCGTCCCACCCGGCGCCTAAACCAGACACCCCCCCCCTCCTCCACCCACGAGACACACTGCCCGCCTGTGTCGTCACGGCTCCCGTATGTGGTGGTCGCCTTCTTCTGAATCGGCTAACCTGTCTGATTACATTGAAGTCGACCATTTGACTTGGATAGCCGTGCACAATGCCTTAATTTAATGTGTACTGAATTATCTTTTTACTTAAATATGTAGCATAATATCTAAGATGTTCAGTTCCTTTTTCAGTTTGTGTAATTGATTTTCTTAATTTGTGTTACAGTTGTTGATTAAGCAGAGGACATTTCAATTACAGACAATTGATCCTCCTCATTCATTATCTAGGATTTCCAAGTGCCAGGCTATAGACTACATCACGGTTCCGACTGCGCATGCACTGACAATGGCACCGGGGGGCAAAGCAAAGGCCTACGGCCATAGAGTTTGCCGATACGCATAGGGCAAAACTGGCATTTTATTCGAAATAGATAGAAATACATAACAATTTGGCACAAATATGGATGGAAGGATGCAATATAATAATATATTGAATATGTTTAAGACACAACTCTCCATAATTAAGGATTTTGGGCTAAGAAACATACAATTTCAGTCACTTTACAGGCTGATGTTTACATCACCATTGATTAGTCAGAAGTAATTCTTGTTCTAAATATTAAAATGTTAAATGTGTCAACAAAAACTTGTTTCAAAGAAATATATAACCAATATCTGATTAACCCTACTCATTTTCTATTTCTACATATGTCATTAACCATAGAATATAAATACAAAAATGAATCAAATAAATCAAACTGACTTTGGCTATGGCTCTAACACTAGTCTGAGTGCCTAGATTTGTCTAAATCTAAATGCACATGGCATAAGATGTGCTGATGATATTGATGTAAATGCAATTCTGGATAAAAGATTAACATCTTAATTTATTATATATATTTTTTTAGTTGGTATTCTATGTTTCAAACAAGAGCTGAGATGAGCTGAAACTAGCACATTTCATAGCTGCACCCAGTGTATTAGCATTAGCCATGTGCTTCTCGTGGGTATGTTTTGCTCAGACTCATCCCACAATGCACCACGCCGCTGGAACCGTGATGTAGTCATTAGCGACATGTACACATTTGTCTGTAATAGGTTTGACTCGGCCATATTTGAACATGGGGTTAGAATCTCTTAATCCCCGAACTGCCCACTAGTCTGCCTCCAGTCCCTGAGACAGTTCTCCCCTGGCAGCCTCAGAGCAACAACCTGAACTTTACCACCCACCCGACTTCACCTATCGTACCCTCAATACCATTCCATATAGGTCTTTGAGTTTGAGTGCTCTTCCTCGCGCTGTTTCCTTGATAATTGCATACACCAGTACTCCACCTCCGCTTACCGCTTCCCTCGCTCCTCGCTGACCATGCATGTTCCAGTGACGAGTCCTTTCGCCGAGAACTACTTTAATGTGACCGACTTCTCGTCCCTGATGGACATCCTGGACGCCGTCATCTTCGCCTCATGCCGCGCCGTCCCACCCACCCCGGCGCCCGCCCCGACAGCGCCCCCTGCAGGAGGTGAGACAACACGCCCCATAACCACAATGACATCACTTCCCGTGTTCTCGATCATGATTCCCAAAATACTTCACTTCCGAAAAGAAGGAAAACCGAGCCTCATGTTTTCTATCTTATAAGACGTTTAACCTAGATTCAAACCGAACAAAACTCATGTGTACAAGAAGTGTAATAAAGATTCAAACTGAACAAAACTCATGTGTACGAGAAGTGTAATAAAGATTCAAACCTAACAAAATGCATGTCTACAAGAAGTGTAACCTAGATTCAAACCTAACAAAACTCATGTGTACAAGAAATGTAACCTAGATTCAAACCTAACAAAACTCATGTGTACAAGAAATGTAACCTAGATTCAAACCTAACAAGACTCATGTGTACAAAAAATGTAACCTAGATTCAAACCTAACAAAACTCTTGTGTACAAAAAGTGTAATAAAGATTCAAACTGAACAAAACTCATGTGTACGAGAAGTGTAATAACGATTCAAACTGAACAAAACTCATGTGTACGAGAAGTGTAATAAAGATTCAAACCGAACAAAACTCATGTGTACAAAAAGTGTAATAAAGATTCAAGCCGAACAAAACTCATGTGTAAAAGAAGTGTAACCTAGATTCAAACCTAACAAGACTCATGTGTACAAGAAGTGTAACCTAGATTCAAACCTAACAAGACTCATGTGTACAAGAAGTGTAACCTAGATTCAAACCGAACAAAACTCATGTGTACAAGAAGTGTAACCTAGATTCAAACCGAACAAAACTCATGTGTCCAAGAAATGTAACCTAGATTCAAACTAACATCACTCATGTGTACAAGAAATGTAACCTAGATTCAAACTAACATCACTCATGTGTACAAGAAATGTAACCTAGATTCAAACTAACATCACTCATGTGTACAAGAAGTGTAACCTAGATTCAAACCGAACAAAACTCATGTGTCCAAGAAATGTAACCTAGATTCAAACCGAACAAAACTCATGTGTACAAGAAGTGTAACCTATATTCAAACCGAACAAAACTCATGTGTACAAGAAGTGTAACCTAGATTCAAACTAACATCACTCATGTGTACAAGAAATGTAACCTAGATTCAAACTAACATCACTCATGTGTACAAGAAGTGTAACCTAGATTCAAACCGAACAAAACGCATGTGTCCAAGAAATGTAACCTATATTCAAACCGAACAAAACTCATGTGTACAAGAAGTGTAACCTAGATTCAAACTAACATCACTCATGTGTACAAGAAATGTAACCTAGATTCAAACTAACATCACTCATGTGTGTTCTCCATCACAACCTCGACCTGATTCTACACGCTGACCTCTTTCCCGCATCTGAATGCATTTGGTGATGTGATTGATTGAATGGTTGCCTATTCTGCCCACCACATGCCCACTGTGCCTCTCAGTGTGTGACTTTGGTGATGTGATTGATTGATTGAATGGTTGCCTATTCTGCTCACCACATGCCCACTGTGCCTCTCAGTGTGCGACTTTGGTAGTGTGATTGATTGAATGGTTGCCTATTCTGCCCACCACATGCCCACTGTGCCTCTCAGTGTGTGACTTTGGTAATGTGATTGATGGATTGGTTGTCGATTCTGCCCACCACGTGCCCACTGTGCCTCCCAGTGTGTGACTTTGGTAATGTGATTGATTGACTGGTTGCCTATTCTGCCCACCATGTGCCCACTGTGCCTCTCAGTGTGTGTCAGCATTGTGGACCTGGTGGTGGTGCTCGACGTGTCGGGTTCGGTAGGTGAAGTCAACTTCGCCAAGCTGAAGATGTTCATCAGTGGCCTCATCAGGGAGTTGGATGTGGAGAGTGGACGGGTGAGTGCAGTCTCATCATGTTGTCTTACCACCTCTCCTTTGGCCTTGCTTGTCATGTCCCCACCCTGTTCATCCCTTCAGAGAAGCATCTACGAAGGTGTGGTAATCACGAGTCAGACCTAAACCCTTCTACTTTATTTTACACTTCTTTGGACATTGTGAGGAAGTCTTCTTAAGTGGTACTCGCTTCTTTGATTGTGTTTTCATTAGTAGCCTGGTTACTAATACGGATGTTCAGCTGCATAACTCATTACTTGTATGTTATTCAGGAATGGAGTTTTACAATTATTGTATTTGATTGACTGTTATGGTGTACTTGTACAAAATTCCATAGCGACTGTTGGGGAGGCAGTGTCGAGCAACCTGTGCACATGCTCGATTTGCATTTAGCTGGGTCAATTTGGTTTGAAGGGAGCCACCTGCAACCACCCACCACGATCAGTCCCTTTAGTCTAGCCTGATATGATATAGAAATGACTTCAGTACACATTTGTGCAAATCGAGGAATTCGAATCCCAGGTTCAAATGCCGCCCGATTCAAATGTATTATGAATATGTATTCTTGTCGCTAATAGCCAGTAGAGTAGAGCGGAATAATTTATGTGGTTGAAATTGATCCTGCTTACTCAACGAATATATCAAAACTAGACAAATTAAAAATCAAAAACAAAACTGAAAATTTGCTTGAACATATTAGATATTAAATTGTATATTTCGGTAAAATGAAATAATTCAGTACGAATTAAATTAGTATTTCTTCAAGGGTACATGGCTACTGATTTCAATGTTATCAGACAGGTTGACCGAATCATGGATTCGATCCCCAGTTGAATCAAAGCAAAGACTTACAGAATGTAATACTGGTCTACACCTCGCCTAGCATTAAATTTTGCATTCATAAAGGCCCTGTTACATTATGACACATCTCGCAAGCGCGGCCAACATGTAAAATCACTTTTTTTATGTCGAGAAGCGTCAAACTTTATGGTGCAGGTGGGAAAGTTGGACATATACATATCGTATACGTACCATATGGCAAATGATTGACCAACATAAGCCTAAACTGCTTCTGGGCGATAAACACTCAAATTATCCTCACGGTACATTCACAGAATGCCGGTAAAACTTATATACATGTTTCAATTGCCAGAACTATACCTCATAATTACATACGTCAAGACACGCTGGAGAAACGCTAAATGTACATTTGATGTACGTTAGACAAATGTTATCCATATGTTGTAATTACGTGGACTGTACATTCCCAGTGCCTTTAATGTAGGTCAACATAATGCAACATAGTGAACAACATTTGTCTAATGTATGTCTACCATACATCGACATATGCCTAACTTATACATAACGTACGGCTGACGTAAAATCCACACATTGTCGAATGTTGTCGTACTTCGAAAGTTTTATGCATGCAAAAAACTTTGCCGACCCCCTGACGCATGACGCTGTATCTCAACGAACATGCATGTGTAATGCATAATGACGTATCCCGATGTTGCGGCCCAAAATCACATACATCGGCGAAGATTGGTGCGATGCATCATAATGTGACAGCCCCTTAAGATAGGGGTTAGCTGAGATGGAGTATGATATTAGGATCACGGTGCTGGCGGTCTGGTCTCCCAGTGGGACTTCTCTAATTAAGTTGATAGCACTTAGTAATAGCAGTCTGCATTATCACGAATCGGTACCCATGATGGTAGGACCTTAGGTGTAAAACCTGAACAAAGCAGCACAATCCCTGTGGACATGACTGCCTTCTCCAGGTGCGCATTGGGCTGTCTACCTTCAGCGACGTGGTCCGCAACCACTTCCACCTGGAGACCTTCAAGGCCCGCCTCGATATGGTAGCAGCCGTGGAGCAGATTCCTTACACCAGGGGCAGCACCAACACTGCAGCAGCCATTAGGTAAGATAATCTTCCATAGTACACCAGGGGGGGCACACAAATACTGTGACAGCCGTTACATAGGATATTATCACACAGCACACCAACGGGTGCACCAATAATCCAGCAGCCATTAGGTAAGGCATTCTCATACTGTACACCAGGGGGCGCACCAACACTGCGACAGCTATTGTGTAGAATATTCTTATGCACCACACCAGCGGGCGCACCAACACTGCGGCAGCCATTAGGTAAGATATTCTCATTCAGTACAAAAACGTGCAAACCGTGGTCCTTTCCGATGTGAGCGCCACATATGTGTATGTACAAGGAGCATTTCTCCAAGGTCTTTCATACAGCCCGCATTTGGACAGGAAGGGTGTGTGCCAGGATAGCTAACCTGTACATTCATATAGGAAAACAATATCCAATATAAAATTGGAAACCGCAGTTCTCATCTAGTCACTAAAGCTGACCAAGATTGAGCATTATCAGGACTTGGGTTGGTGACAGCCTGGGAATATGAGATGCCATCGACATCCTCATACAGTGTTAGGATCTACCAAATCAGCAGTGACTAAGTGAATGCCTATTATGCTCTCTGATTGTGACGTCACACCGGATGACCTCTACTATGCCTGTTGTTGACGTCACACCGGGTGACCTCTACTATGCCTGTTTGTGACGTCACAGCGGATAACCTCTACTATGCTGTGTTTCAGATATGCTCGGGACATCATGCTGAGCACAGCTCGGGGAGGTCGTGGTGCAGCTGCCAGGTCTGTGGTCGTCATGGTTACAGATGGGGCCTCCAACGACAAAGTAAGATTTGGTCAACTAATTGTGAATTATTCACAGCAAAAGTACACACGGCCATGGGCGATCTGCATTTTGAGGCACTGGTGTCTAAAGGTTGGCCATGTGTACTACATATGAAAATATGTATGTCCTAAATGTAACTGAATTACAGGAACAACACTTTAAGCAGGTTCTGTGTTTGCTTATATTCACATAACTCATGATCTACCGTATATGTAAATCCTAAGCTCTGGCGAATGAGGTGCAAACTTTTATGGAAGCGTAACTGTGTGTCTGAAAATCATCTCTGTGTACAGGTTAAATAGACATGGTGACAATACACACCCCTGTCGAACTCCTCGTTTAATCATAACTTCATCCGATAGGCCCTGCTCCATTTTTATAAATGCACATTGTGTCCAGTATAAGTTCACAATTAGTTTAATGTCTTTGCCATTGACACCAATATCTTGTAAACATTTGATTAACAGTTCATGATTGACTCGGTCGAAGGCCTTCTCATAGTCAATAAAGCAGGCATAAACATCCTGGTTCACTTCACAATAACGTTCACAAATCATTCTCATATTGAAAATCCCTTCACGTGTACCTCTTCCAGATATAAACCCACTTTGTACGTTACTGATTTGTTCTTCAATTTTCTGTCTGTTTCTCAGTAAAATTATTTTCAGGATCATCTTCAACATATGACTCATCAGGCTTAGTGTTCTGTACTCAGTACACAATGTTGGTTTTAGCTTCTTTGGGAGTCGTACAAATATGGATTCATTCATATTCAATGGTATAAATCCAGTCTCATAGATGTCAGTTACTAGCTTATGAATGATTTGAATCCCCACTTCATCTAGTCCTTTTATCATTTCTAATGTTATCTGGTCACTTCCAGGAGCCTTACCTGCCTTTAGATCATTGATAGCCTTCTCAACCTCTGATACTAATATAATATTCCCATCTTCTTTCTCGATTGTGGGTGGGTTCCCTCTGTCATCATTGTATAGTTCGTTTACATATTCTTCCCATCTGGACTTTATTTCATCTTCTTCAAAGAGCATTTTGCCGTCTTTGTTCTTGATACATTTACTGCTTCTCTGTCTGTATCCTTGACCTGTTATCTCTTTCACTTTCTTGTGCATCTCTCTTGAACGATGTTGAGACTCAAGTTGTTCCACTACTTCACACTTCTTATTCCACCATTCATTTTTAGCTTTTTTGCATTCATCTTCTATTTCATTCTTCAGGTGTTTGTATTTAGGTGGATCAGTGGTTTTCACTTTCTTCCTTTCTGCCATCTTTTCTAGTATGGTTTGCGTCATCCATGATTGCTTTGTCTCTCGTTTTTTATTTGGTAACACCTCCTCTGCTGACTTGACCATGCTTTCTCTGAGAGCTTCCCATTCCATTTCAATGTTGTTATACTCTCTCTGAGAAGATTGCAAGGGAGTGACAATAGGTGGCATGAACATCAACAATCTTAGATATGCCGATGACAGTGTAATACTAGCAGACAGTGAGAAAAACCTACAAGATATAGTGAATAGAATGAATAAAGCTGGAATACTATTCAACATGAAGATGAATGCCAGGAAGACCAAAACAATGGTTATAAGTAAAAAGACAGATAAACCAAATGTCAATATAATCATAGATGGCACAAACATAGAACAAGTATCCGAATTCATATATCTCGGACAAAAGATTACAAATGATGGGAGATGTGAGGAAGAAATTAAAAGAAGGATAACAATAGCCCGAACAACATTCTCCAAAATGAATAGAGTGTTAACATCAAGTTAGATATTAATACAAACAAGGAAGCGTATTCTTCAGTGTTATGTGTGGTCTACTCTAATGTATGGGGCAGAGACATGGACAATCTCTAAGAAAATGTACAAACGTTTAGCAGCATTTGAGATGTGGACTTATCGAAGGATGATGAAAATATCATGGACAAAGAAGATCACCAACAAAGAAGTTCTCAGAAAAATTAAAAATAAGAAAAGCTTGTTTGCCACTATACAGACAAAGAAACTTATTTATTTTGGCCACATCATTCGTCAGAGTTCAATATACCGTACATTGTTGGAAGGGAAGGTGAATGGCAGCAGAGGGAGAGGGAGACCAAGAACATCATGGTTTACAAATATTTCACAGTGGACAGGCTTGAATTATTCACAGTCTATCAGAACAGCACAACATCGGGACAAGTGGAGAACCATTGCATCCAACCCTCGACTAGAGGATGGAACTATTGATTGATTGATTGAACTGTGTGTATCTAGTACATATATCTGTGTCCTAAACTCTCTTGAAAGACAAGAGCAAATTCATTAATGCAATAATATAGTACATACATGTATGTACCCTAAACTTTCCTGAATGATAGTAGAAAACCCTGAGGAAGAAGCTGTTTTTTATATTCATATAATGAAATACAATAGTACACATATGTAAGCTAGGTTCTCGTGACTTACAGGAGCAGACCTTGAGGCAGGCCTTCCTGTCTAAGGCTGCCCACGTGCACACAGTCGTGGTGGCCCTGGGAGGCTGGACGGACATGGAAGAGCTCATAGGGATGGCCTCACACCCATACCGGAAGAACCTCTTCGCTGTGGCCGGCGCAGACGCCCTCCACGACATCACTCACAGCCTCAGGGACATCATCTGTAACAGTAAGCAATGGTATCTTAGATTTGGGGGGTATTGTTTTGATATTTAAAACCTGTTTACTGAACGAGGAGATGATTGATGTAGCCAGAAGAAGTCTTGCTCTCGTCCCTGACAAGATGTCCTAGTGGTTATGGCATCCATTTCATGTCCGTAAAGCCATTGGATCAATCCACAGATGAGTCAAATTGAAGACTTAACAAAAGTTAGCGTTTGTCACAATCGTTGCCTGATTTTAGTGAGAAATGCCTGAGTTTTAGTAGGAGTTGCCTGGCTTTAGTAGGAAATGGCAATAGCTGATTGGTTGGCACGATGTTCATGTTGACGTGTATACCTTTAAGGGTCCCGTTCTTGTTAAATCCCCCTTCCCCTGCTGCTCCTTAGTCTTCATTCTGGGCATCTGGCTTGTCGTGCAGATGTCAATGAATGCCTGGCGAACCCTTGTCTGAGAGGAGGGAGGTGTGTGGATGGCGTAGGAAGCTACACTTGTCTCTGTACATCCGGGATCGCAGGAGCAAACTGTGAGACACGTAAGTAGGCAAAGAATCCTAATGAAATATAGTAACTATCTCAACATAATCTTATAGGGATGTATACATACGTTATATGTGTAATTCACGATGTAGAGGCGACGGTGCATAGACCGGAAGTTTATAAAAATGACCAATGCGCTGGTACTTAAAGAGTGTCCGATCCAAGACTCCCTTCCACACAGGCCAAAGGCGTCTTGTAGTGTGATCTTGCCATAAATTAGGCACTTGTAATTGCCTACTCCGACGGATTCATTTTAGATATAATAGATTTCATTTTACTGATTGGAGTAAGTTTGATTACAGATGGATAACATTGAAGAGATTTTAATTGAAATCACGGAAAATAATGTCGGTATGCACATCGAAATTGTGGATATGAGAGGCTTGTATGACTCGCAGTAGGCTCTATTAAATAAGTTTGTCATTCCAATACGCCATAGTGCTAAACAGAGACCGCTGCGTTCAGGTGGCCGACTAGTCACTTGAATATTCAGACCAGAGCGTCTTTCACGACAAGCCCTAATGAAACAGATATCGTGTTTGGTCATAAATAAATTAGAATTGTCCTTGGTTTATAATCATTATTTCTTTGAAATAGCATAATCGTATCTTCAAACTCCCGACTTCCGACTTCCAATTCCCCACTCGGACTTCCGACTCCTGACTTCCAACTTCCCGACTTCCGACATCCAATTCCCGACTCCGGCTTCCGACTCCTGACTTCCAACTTCCCGACTTCCGACTTCCAATTCCCCACTCGGACTTCCGACTTCCGACTTCTAATTGCCGACTCCGACTTCCGACTCCTGACTTCCAACTTCCCGACTTCCGGCTTCCGACTTCCCGACTCCAACTCTGACTGAGGCTTCCGACTTCCAATTCCCGACTCCCGACTTCCGACTTCCGACTCCCGATTTCCGACTTCCAACTGCTGCGTTCCTCCAGGGTGCAGGGTGGCTTCCGATGTGCTGTTCGCCATGGACGGATCAGGCTCCGTTGGTCAACTAAACTTCCAAAAGCAGGTACTAAGTATTAAGTTCGCTAAGCTTCATCTACAAGTTTAAATCACCGGATTCATATATTTCTGTAGATTAGATAGCCTGGTTGGATCATTATTTTTTTAATTGAGTTTGCTATTGCTTATTATACAATGGGCTTACTGTCAGAAATCTCTTTTTCTTCAAAATATCTCCGATGGGTCGTGTTTTAGGACAATGTCAAAATACTGGATGTCTAATTAAAATAATGGTTGTGCATCATTTAAATAATATTTTCCTTGATAGTCAGATCACTGCACATTTTCCTATGGTGGCTCACATATAATGAGGTTTTTAATCAATGTCTTCATCAATCCTTATGACCGAATGCGACGGCCAAATCGGTATACTGCAGGCTTCCTATGGGGAGGGTGTGGAATTTGATTCGCAGCTGAGTCAAAGCAATGGCTTAAAACATTTATACTTATCGCTACCTAGCCTGGCACTTGGCATCACTAGGATAGGGCAACAACTGGTTAGCTCAGTATCCGGATAATATGAATGAGTGGGAAATCAGGTCATGGTACTGATGGCCTGGTCTCCCGGTGGGGCAACAATATAAAAAGTTGCTATTAGTGTGCACTGTCACATGTCAATACTCATCCTGATATGACTTTAAATGTTACCAGGCTATAAAGCCCCAACAACAAATAAACAAAAATCACCAATCTTTATGCATTGGGTTTAAATTGCATCATTTGTTTACCAAACCAGTTGCACTGTCATACCAATAGATTTGATATTGTAACATTATATTAATTTATGCTATGTATATTATATATGTTGCCCTAATAAGACTGGAAGAGGTACTTAACATCGCAATGTATTATTCTGGAATTCTCGGACGCACTGCAGTCCCACCTTTTGTAATCCAGAGACAAGACTCAGCCATGTTTGTACTCAGGTGAAGTGACCTCGGCAGGTGAGATGCCCATGTGCAGGTAGGGGTAGTTTTACAGGTAGTATAAAGGATACCACTGCGCATGCACGTGCTGACATAACCTCTCAGAGGGGTGGGGTGCGGAGGGTGGAGAGATCCACGGGTCTGGTTTGGGGTAGATTTCCCTGACTTGGGTGCTGCTACAAACAAAGAGGAGGCGCTCAATGAAAACTGAATCACCTGGTGGCAGCACCTTCAACCGAATCGAAAACATTCCATAGCAAAATGTCTGCTCTATGACTATAAGCATTTTGCAGTGTACTAATGTTGAGCACTAGGAGTGGAGGAATTACTCATACATCCACACATATACGTACGTGGACTGGAGTGGAGATAGGGATCTCATGACTCATGTAGGCTGAGGTAGGGGTAGTATTAGTAGTATTACAAAGGTACCTGCACCCACTTTGTCCTTTGTACCCGGCACGTCTGAGGGCGTTGTTGTTTTGCACCCTAGCAACATCTAAGATAATATCAGGACGGGTCTAGGGGTGGAAAGGTGCGAGCTGTGTACTGGTCTTCGCCAGTCCTCTGCTCATTGCCCTATCCTGGTAATGCTGCGTACCAGGCTAGGCAGTGTCAAGTATCAATTTTAAGTCATCGGTTTGACTCAGCCAGGGTTCGAACCCGCGACGAAGTGAGCGCTTGCTCCTTCGGTCATTCATCCCTATTCTGTTCAAAAAGTACGGGATACAAAATTCCAGTCTCGCCTCAAACGTGTATCCCTTAGATAACAGTGCAGCCTGTTGTTCCATGGTACAGACGTAGTTTTGACATTAACTGTTATTCACCATTAACTGTCAAAATTGTATAATTAAATCCCGCCGCAGATTGACTTCGTTAAAAGTGTCCTGATGGGGTTTAACCTTCACACCGATACGCGGGCTGCCGTCATGACCTTCTCAGACAACGCCAAGGTCAAATTCTACCTCAATAATTTCACCTCTGTGGTAAGTCCGAGGTAGCACTTTCCTTTGTTCAAGTGGGTTTCTTCATCGCTACTAACTGTTTGGTAGTTTTACCTATCGGCTAATCCTATAACCCGACCGTGCACAATTCTTGATTATAGAAGCTACTTCTTTGTTAGCCATATGACCTATGCACCCCATTAAGAACCTACGCAGTCAAAGAGTGTCAGTCCAACCGAAGAGTTAAAATTGTACAATTGTACAAGATTTAATATTCTTTATGTAAAGCTGCTTAGTCCGATGAAAACATCAAATTTTCAAAATCCAAACACTTATCTAGATTTGTTTCTACATTTCCACCTTAGATATTGGGGCTCTTATGAAGCATGTGTTGCTGCATAGAAAGTAAGACTACATCAATTTAATAGAAGCTGTCACTGCTGACGCCTATAGTGTCGGAAATGTACACCCCAACATTAATGTTGAATGTTTTCACTTCAAATATATTCCTGGCCTTATCCTATTAATGCTGAGTGCCAAGTTAGGCAGCAAGAAGTATAAATGTTGTAACTCGGTGGCTTCATTCAGTCGGCATTCATACCCCCGACCTCCCACACAAAAAGCCAGCCAGGGCTCTTACCGATTCTAGCACCCCGGCTGATGCACAAGTACAAGGAATGCAGTGTATACATGCTGCAGTATCATGTCAAGATGATTTGCATCTTTCAGACTAACTTCCAGAATATTCTTTCATTTTTTCTAAACATATAAATAATCGAAAACTGCTACGCTGATGAAACGGTGCATCGAAAACTGGTAATAAAAAAGTAAGTTCAGATAAATAAAGTGAATAATACTTTTAGATATATATAATATGTGATATGTGATGTGTGATGTGTGATATGTGATGTGTAATGTGTGTTGTGTGATGTGTGATGTGTGGCATGTGACGGTGACATGTGACGTGTGACATGTGACATAACATACAATATGTAACATACACCATGTAGCATACAGCATGTAACATACATCATACAACATGTAACATACAACATTATAATATACAATATGTAATATATCATTAAGCATCCCTTGTGGTGTATCCGTGTTGCTTGACCGTTGTAGCAGTGGCTGCTGGTGTCCTTTCAGAGTGACGTCATGGAGGCCATGTCCTTCTACTACGAGGGCGGGACAACTAATACGGCCGGGGCCCTCTCAGTGATGCGGGACGAGGTGTTCGTGACGGCCGCAGGGGATCGCCCGGGCAGGCCTAACATCGGTATGCTTAAAGAAGGAACTCCTCACTAACAGTTAGTGATACCACCCACAGGACACACTAACCTGGTACAGCAGGCAGCGCCAACTAGTTAACAGGGAGTTCAAATCAAATAGTCCACGACAAGAACAGCAGGCAGAAGGGACCAGTCATTTTACACCGCAATGTAGAAGGAACCAGTCAATTAATGCACCGGGCAGAAGGGACCAGTCATTTTCGTACACGAGGCTGAAGGGACCAGTCAACTTAGTACACAGAAGAATTAACCTAGAACCCATATAGTGTTCTAGCCATTAATCTTTCTTCGTTGATTCAAATAAACCTACCCACATCTACCTTCGTATGTGGCATTTCACATGGGGGGTCAGTGGCTCATACCACACTCGGCCCTCTGTAAGTTAATTTCAAAGTTGGTTTTTAACACCATGCGGTGTTCATCGTGGTGTTGCGAACCAATGGAGACACCGTCTCCTTAGCAGGCCCGAACCCACGTTTCCGCCATGCCAGGGCGAGCGTTTAAACCATGTTATTACCTAGGATACTTGACACAATATATCTGTTCACACCTACCTGTCTATGCCAGATTTCACATGTGAATGTGAGTGAAACTCCTATCTACACAAAGCGCTTCAGGGTGCGCATAATATACACCATAATATAACAAAATAAAAGCAGTTTTTTTGTCTATGTCCTGCTTCTAATTTGCCCTGATCTAGAATTGGTTAATTACCCCACCTCCCGCCAGGTGTCGTCTTCAACGACGGTCGTTCGGACGAGGAGATGGCGACGTGGCGGGCGGCGATGGAGGCGCGGGAGGCCGGGGTGCACCTCATTGTCCTCGGTGTCGGGGTCAAGGTCAATGAGAGGGAGATCAAGGGCATCGCCAGTGAGCCGGTCGACGCCAACACTTTCAGGGCGGCCAGTTTCTCGGAGCTGGACACTGTGCGGACCAGGCTGCTAGACACCATCTGCAACGGTGGGCAGGCTGTCTGATTGGTGGTTTTACGTCCTAGCAACTTTCAATGTCATACATCATGACAGGGAGACCATAGCGATTTGTGATTGTCTTAATATACTCAGAGTGACGCGGTCCTTGTTCTAGTCCTAGGAATGCTGAACAAAAGGCAACGTAGTGGCAAGTATCAATAGATGGAATTAGTTCTTGCCTCTGTCACCAGAGGGCAGATTGGTGATGCGAATTCTCTAGAAGAACTTTGTCAACAGGTTATGCTACACACACTGAGCTGGTACGCGCAACATTAGTTCTTGCCACTGTCACCAGATGGAGTGCTGGTTGGGGAAATCGTAATATCGCGTGATGAGTGTGACACGGTCGGGTATTGATCCGACGACCTATCTTACAGGAAACAGGCGCCCTACCCACTTGGCGATTCCTTCCCATGTATTTCTTAGAAGATATTTGATTATGATTCTGTAGGAAACCACAATATATCTCAATTCGTAGATGAAGGAAATACGCGAAGTCATATGCATGTTGGTAAGGTTTTATTTCTAGAGGGGGGGGGGGGATCTCAGTACCAACTTATCACACTAAACATTAATTAAGATACCAACACACAATGGTTATAGCTTTAACCTCACTCGTCCCTCTGCAATGTCCACCAAATCCTAGTATATATGAACGTATTTTATATCTATACATCTATGTATAAATCATTACTTCTGAATATTGAAAACACACGAGGCGAGAGATGGAGAAAAACATAACCTCTGACAATATTAGCCTTGTCCATATAGACAACAAATCAGCCTCTAATACAGAATGACATAACCTCTGACAATATTAGCCTTGTTCATAAAGACAACAACAATTCACCCTCTAATACAGAATGACATAACCTCTGACAATATTAGCCTTGTCAAGACAACACCAATTCAGCCTCTAATACAGAATGACATAACCTCTGACATTATTAGCCTTGTCCATAAAGAGAACAACAATTCAGCCTCTAATACAGAATGACATAACCTCTGACAATATTAGCCTTGTCCAAAAAGACAACAATTCAGCCTCTAATACAGAATGACATAACCTCTGACAATATTAGCCTTGTCCATAAAGACAACAATTCAGCCTCTAATACAAGTAACACATTTAGTCATGGGGCTTTCCCGAGGAAAACAATATTTCCTTTGTATAAATAAAATGCATTGCTATGGTATGTATACTCACATATACTTGATATTTCTCTATTACTTCAAATTTCCTTTGTGGAACGATTTCGTCCATGGAGTGATCAAAGGCAGAACAATATGAATATCTTATGTGATTATAACTCCAGCGAATAAAGCATTAGGGAAATGATGCTTTTGCATAAATACATTAGCGTTGCATTAAATATGCATTGCAGTTATTCATCTGATGGATTTGCAGTTCTGCAATATTTGTAGATAACTATGTCGGGCTGATTGCTATAATCTATTTACTTTACTTTTATTTGAAACAATATTTATTTTAATGAGTTAAATTCGGTAATAGTTTAGATGTAAACATGTATCTTTGACTTTAGCATGCGTATTGAAGTAATATTTGCCATAGGTTCAGCAGGGACAAGTCCTGTTAACTTGGCATTGTATTCCCTTTTATGCACCAAATGATTGAGAAGTTCACTGCTTTTTAAAGTGCCTAAATAGGGCAAAATCTGGCTAATTATCTTTCTTGGGAAATATATTATGGTGCCATCGGATTGTGCAGTTTGATCGTGATGATATCTGATTGTTCTTCAGAGGTAAACGACTGCGAGCCCGACCCCTGTCTGAACGGAGGCCGCTGCCTTGACCTACTTGGAGGGTATCGGTGTGAGTGCGTCACTGGATACAGCGGGGGAAAGTGTCAGAGAGGTAAGTGCTGGGCCCGTATGCAGGAGTCAGTGTTAGCGGGGTTTGGTGTTACAGCCTATTACCGATTAGCTATCGCCGATGTCAGGAACTGTGTCAAGTCATATGCACGAGCGCGTAACACTTACATTTTAACTAAACGTGAAATTATTTATAGATTTGGGAAATCCCTCTGCATCGTTAGCGATATATTACGCTTAAATCTATTAAATGCGATCATATTTAACACAATTAAATACGTAATAAGTGAAATTTGAGGAAATTAACCCTAATTTCGAAGCAATATTAACGCTGCCGCCGTAAAAGCGACTATATTAATATTTATATGTTCGAATCGACGAACGTAGAGTAAACAAATCGCCGGAGCCGCTGCTTTCCATACTGGCGGCGGCGGCGGTTTGTTTACTTTACGTTCGTCGATTCGAACATATAAATATTAATATCGCCGCCAATACGGCGGTAGCCTTAATAATGCTTCGAATTTTGGGTTAATTTCCTCAAATTTCACTTATTACGTATTTAATTCTGTTAAATATGATCGCATTGAATAGATTTGGGCCTAATAAACTCGCTAAACCTGATATTTTTTAGGGTTAAGGTAACACCAGTTAAGCCTTTGGTGTTAGGCCTAACACTGACTCGTGCATACCATTTTTTCGCCGCTAACCCGAAATTCCCGACAAACACCGTTTTGCCTCGCTAACACTGACTCCTGCATACGGCCCCAGAAAAGGTATCCATAAACACCGCCACAATAAATCAACTCTTTCCTCTCCTTATGAATATCCAACTGCCTGCTGCCCACCTCCTGCTGAACAATAACCCAGTATAGATGCATAATCAACAGCCACCCAACACACAGGCCAATTTGCACACATGTGCCACACGCCTGACATCTGAATTTAAAGTTGCATAGTCCGATGATTTTGAATTTCTGTGATTTTCTGATATAAATATATTAGGGTCATAAGTATAATATATTCTACTTTACTTTAGGGTCAAGTAACTTTTAATTTAAATGGCTAACTTTTGAGATATATAAAGTGTAAACATGCCAAATTAATTTTGTCAAACACGCCAAAGCTCTGACACCAGAGGCTTCTGCCGTAGCAATGGCCTGTTTAATTGACTTGGTATTCCCTTCTATATGGCAACAACTGCATAATAAGTGCCTCAGTATCTAACTTATTCTAAGTTAGATATGTAGAATAAAATCTAGATAATTACTTTGGTTTTGACACATTGATTCTTCCATCGGACTATGCAGCTTTAACCAATAAAACTAACCATCAATGTGTACTCAGACTAGACCAATGACACCAGGCAAAAAGGCGGCAACAAGCGAACATCAAGACCCAGTCACACCTCACCAGATTGAGGAACTGGACAGAAACCAGACACTGTCTGCTGAAATACGGCAATGTACCGTTCTCTGTCAGGTCGTGTCCGGTGTGTACGGTGGGAAGTTTTGAACATGCACAAAACTTGTACCGGACACCGCCGGACTGACATGTATGGTTGGTGTCTGGTTTAAATCTGTTTTGTCTGTGTTGTCCGTTTCATGTCCGGTACCCATCCGTTACATCTCTGGATTGCTTCCTGCAGAGTCCGTTGATGGTGTTGTGGGAATTTGGTCAGTATATGTTTTCGGCGCGTCCGTGATCAGTCCGGTATGTGTTCGGTTGATGTTCGGTCCGACCGTTTGACATTCGGTTGTCATCCAGTTATCGTCCTGGTATCGTCCGGTGGCTATCCGTTCATGTCCGTTTCATGTCCGTTTCACGTCCATTCTTCCAGCAACATTTCGACACATTTCGATACATTTTGATACTGAACACCACCAGACTAGACAATTCTTTGTCCGGTTTATGTCTGTTGCTCAATCTGGTAGGCGTGACAGGCGCTTTTGTGTAAACCATTCTCCATCACTCATCACATTGCCGTTCGCTAGTTTGTTCATCATTACTTTGTGTAAATAAATAACTGGCAGCATCTGCAGCGGGCACACACGTGTCTCAGTGCTGCCAAACGCCCTATAGACCGTTTCCGCCGAGCATGCGCAGCGAGCTGTGGCCCACATTAGTTATTGTCACTGCCATCATGGGGTCCGTTGGTTGCAAAAATCGTCTATAAGACCTATTACACAGAGCATGCTGTATAGTGATATTGTACCCACGTTAGTTCCTGCCACTGCCATCAGATGGCAGCTTGGTGGTAAAATAGTCTATAACAGTTTCTACACGGAACATGCAGCGCAGTGAGTTGGACGAGTGCAACCCACATTAGTTCCTACTACTACCCTCGGAGGGCAGGTTAGATCGGGAAATGCTCTAGAAGATATTTTCCTCAGAGCAGTGACCTGTTACTCACATTAGTTCCTGCCATTCCCAGGGTGGGTTAATGGGGGGTGTTTGTTTGAGTGTTAAGTCCTGGCAACATCTAAGGTCATATCAGGACGTAGTTAATGGAGAAAATACTCTATAAAAACCTTTGTTGCGCAAGCATGTCGTGCAATCAGCAGCTGAAATAGGTGCCGTCACTGGCACCAGAGTGCAGATTTGATGTGGAAATCCTCTATATGACCTTTTCCACTGAGCATGCGCAGTGATCTGCTACCTACTACATTAGTTCTTGCCACTGCCAACAGAGGGTGGCTTGGTGGTACAAAATCGTATATTCTAAACATTATTTATGTGCAATATAAAATGGAGTTTTATATAAATATTATACTAATGGAACTGGAGTAGGTTATCTGTATGAAGGCATGTGGAAAGTCCTAGAACAAATACATTGAGCTGTATGGTTAGCACTGGTGTGTGCATGCAAGTAGGGCTAGTGGGTGCTGTGTAGGGTTTATAGGCCGGCCTCACACTTCAGTGAGACGCCTGCTGCCACTGAATTGTTTGATGTACACTAAGATAGCAGGGCCGTGTGTGTGTGACGTGAATCTGATCGCCAGTTGGGGGTCTCCGCTGGTGCTGGTTTGTCTCTTTGCAGCCTGTGATGGGATGCTGGACATTGTGTTCGCCATAGACGCCTCGGGGTCCATCCGCCGGGAGCGCTTCCCCTACATACTCCGCTTCGTCGAGCAGCTCGTCGAGCAGCTCGAGGTGCGCGAAGGGCGCACGCGCATCGGGGCCCTCACGTGGAGCGACACCACGCAGGTGCAGTTCCAGCTGAATAGGTACAGCAGCAGGCAGGACGTGCTGCACCATCTGCGCCACATCCAGTTCACCGGGGGCAGGTGCGGTGTTTCTCCGTTGTCGATTACAATGTCCTGTAAAATATTCCGATAAATTCGGCAGTACGGATTAAGATTGATTGATTGATTAATTGGTGGTTTCTTTGTGCCATGTCAGCAGCACAGGCCATATTCAAGGTGCTTAAAAATTAAGCGATGGGGCACTGCAGAGGATGAGAGGTTACGCTTCGGCCCTTCTGTACCCTTTTCTTAAATTTGCACACTTTATCAATTCTGCACATTTTTGAATAATTGTATAAAAATTGTGCTTATCATTTGCTTTGTAAATTTGTAAATTTCGTACATTTTATACCTTTCATATATTATGTACATTGTGTATATTTTGTTCCCCTTGTACTCCATTATACATTTTGTACTTTTAACTAGTGTTGTGATGTTACTAGGACGTAAAACAACAAACAACAGCAATTAATGTTGTACATTTAACACGCCAGCCATTTAGTCAACTTCATGCATTATATACGCTCTCATGTACTATATTGTACATTTAATACATTTCCCCCAAGTTTTACCTGCTAAGCTATCCATGCATCTTTCCTTTCATTTGTATACTTTGGAGTATTCATAGATTATACAACCTATCATACTATTTGTAAATTTAATCATTTTCCTACATGTTGTACATTTCTCACCAATTCTACACTTCATGCTTTTCCTTTCATTCATCCCGCTTGTACCTTTCATTCCTTCCATTGTATTTGTACATTCTGTACACATAGATTGTGTAATCTGCCATACGATTTAATCAATGTGATACATCATGTATATTTCAGATATAATCCATCCATTGTGCCTTTCATTTCACTTGTACATGTTGTACATTTCGCTCTCTTCACGCGTGCCGGAACCCCTTTGTACATTCTGTTCAAACAGAACGAACACGTCGAGCGCCCTCCGGCGGATAAAGGACGAGATGTTCACTGCAGCCAACGGGGCCCGGCAGGACGCTCAGAACATCCTCGTCATGGTTACAGACGGCAACTCGAACGTCGACCCTCACACCACCATCCCCGACGCCATCGACGCCCGCAGCAAGGTACGCGGCAGCAGACGGAGACTCACGCAGAGCTAGGCAAAGCGGGATTTCTTCTCCATACTGATTTGTTAAGGGGCTGTCACATTACGACGCATCTCGGAGGTGTGTGGCCAACGTGTAAAATCACTTTTTTACCTCGAGATGCATCAAACTTTTCAGCGCAGGGGGCAAAGTTGGATGTATATATACAGTGTACATAGCGTATGGCCATCGTATGGACAACGTATGGCTAATGTGCCTCCCGCGGGAAAACGCTCGAATTACGCTCACGGTATGGTCACAAAACGCCGGTGAACATTATATACATCATTCGATCACCAGAACTATGCCTCATATGTTACATACATCAAGACACAGTGGAGAAACCCAAAATGTATGTTAGACGTACATTAGACATATGCTAGACGTACATTATCCATATGTTGTCAGTATGCAGATGGTATGTTTCCACTGCCTTTAACGTAGGTCAATGTAGTGCAGTGTAGTGAACAATGTAGTCTAATGTATGTCTAATGTACATTGACGTATGCCTAACGTATACATAATGTACATCCGACGTAACACCCATACATTGTCGCACGTCAAATGTTTTGTACATGCACAAAACTTTTGTGACCCCCTAATGAGCATCAACATATATCGACATACATTACCGTACCTCGACGTACATTGACTTACGCATAATGAATGCATAACGGATTACGACGTATCCCGGCCAAAAATCACTTACGTCAGTGTATGTTTGCGTGATGCGTCATAATGTGACAGCCCCTTTAAACGATTATTGTCAGAAATGAATGTTATAAGTATCAATAAAAACCAAAGACAAAACACACAAGAAAACGCATAAATATCCGGCACATTATTGTTTTGGGTAACATGTATAGCAATGGATTATTATCATTGAATTACTTTATGACTACACACATATATATATATATATAGATTTCCTCCAGTGTGTGATACGAGGGGGGTGCTCGCGCCCGCCCGGCTATTTACCCGACAGGTGGGAGGGTCGGGGCACTCCAATAATGCACATGGAGAAAATATAGGATGTACATGTTACCCTTGCATTTATATTCGTATAATGCGTTATACATCACATATATAGCTCGGAATTTCCTGAGGTGTGGGATCGAGTCCCAGTCGTTTCTTTCATTTCAAACAAACACCTCCCACAACATATGTCATAACACGCCTGCGGGTGTTTGGTTGTGCATGACTGACTGCTCCGCTGTAACGCGTGGCTTGGCTCTGGTGGGAGCTGCTCGGCGGGTGTTCAGTTGTGGCTATAACTAGTAACCTGGCTTCCCGCTGGCAGGGCGTGCACATCACGGTGGTGGCGGTGGGTACGCAGCTGAACGAGCTGGAGCTGAGGGGAATAGCCAGCTCACCGGCGCGACAGAACGTCTACACCGTCAAGTCATACCGCCAACTCAACACCATCCTGCCGAACATCGGCAGCGCGGTGTGCAATGGTAAGTCTGTGTGGGGCGCAGGTAGAACATATATAGCCTAAGAAGAAAATGTTATGTGTAGTGGTAAGTATGTGTAGGGTACATGTAATAAAGTAGAGCCTGTGAAAAAAATGTTATGTGTAATTGTAAGTATGTGTAGGGTACATGTACAAAGTACCGGCCAGAAAAGATGGTAGATATTACAAATACGGAAACTAGCCCTCCTAAGTACTAAGGAAATCGAACTGACTATCACCATAGGGTGCAGTCCGTCTGGGTATGTGTACTTGCACAAACCAAAGCAGAACCGGGCAGGCCACAGTCATGCATCTGATTCACCCTGAAATACAAAATGGCTAACCATACAACACAACCATCCCACCTAGTCGCAGTCCTGAAGGGTCCAGGGGTGTTCTGGCACACTGGTATACTATCTAAGGACAGGGCATGGCTTAAAGGATGCTGTAAGAAACCACAATGGGATGGGATCCTCTCCCGCAGGCCTGTATGTCATCTCGGTAGATGTACATAGTAGGCTAAGTTATCATATACAGGTTAGGAACACACTTTGAAAATTCAAAAAAACTAATATAGAGACTACTAACACCCAAAACCGCAAAAGGTTGGCCTGAGAAAGATCAGGTAAACACTCCTGAGTGCGGGACCAGACCAAACCAGTATCACAGCTGTCCAGTGTTGAAAACAAACAACCTCACGGGAGCTTATCCGTTATGGGCAGAATAAAAAAATGTATCACCAACAAAAAAAATATAAAATTGTATGTGTTGTACTACGTATGTGTAGGGTGCATGTACAAAATAGAGCCTGTGAAGAAAATGTTATGTGTAGTGGTAATTCTGTGTCAGGTGCATGTAGTACAAAATAGAGCCTTTAGAGAAAGTGGTGTGTGTAGTAGTAAGTATATGTAGGGTGCCTGTAGTAGAACTAGAGCATGTGAATAAAATGCTATGTGTAATGGTTAAGTTTGTGTGGAGGGCATGTAGTAGAAAATAGAGCATGTGAAGAAAATGTTTTGTGTAGTGGGAGGTATATGGGAACTGAATGAATCAACAACATATATCCTGCTTGAGTAACATGTGAAGACGATTCTAGTGAGATCTTGCCCCTAAATGGCCCTTGTAAGAGTAAGATGTTGTGTATTCATTGTGAAAAGTAACCTAAAAGGAGAGTTTCATAATTCTCTGACATGAGCCTTATTAGCACACCAATCGCAACACCTCGTGTGTGTACCGGCCCTTCTGGTAAAACCCCAATAAGCCTGAACCTAATCAATGTCGTGCTCTGTGCATTCAGCACTTGACGAGTGTGCCAGTAGCCCATGTGCAAACGGCGGGAAGTGCGTGGACGGCTTCCGGAAGTACACCTGTATGTGCCGGCCCGACTGGACTGGGGAGACCTGCACCCGGCGTGAGTATGGAGCAGTCTGGTTGAAGAATTACTGGGTTTCTGGCCGTCTTCCAGTTACTCTACTTATACTCACTACTATCAGGAGCATCCTAGAAACTGTCTGCCGGTCTCCCCCCACTAAATAACAAAACACAACTCATAAGAAAGAAATGGAGACAAGTCACACAAGATTGACAGTGATAAGGTTGAGCTTTATTGCTACAACTCTTGTTCACCTACTAGTGACCTGGCACCCTGACTCACTTAAAACCTGCTACACAGACCCACATAGCTTCTGCTTGTTCAGTCAAAGTCAGTGCCTACAGCCCATTGAACCTAAGTCCTATGGGTGTTACACCCAGCTCAGAGGTGAACTGCTCCCTTTGGTATCTCTAGAGTGAGCGTTGTCTGTCCAGCAAGTGCAAGGAGTTCAAGGGTGACTGCACTCACACAGCCAGCCAATCAGATATGTCTGCAGCCTGGTAGGGGTGGTGCCCAAGAGGGGGCACCTGTCACTCAACCCCAGGGCAGGTGGTGTCCATAATGTATGCAGAATGGCTGGGTGTGCTTACCCAGTGTTCCCGCGGTAACAAGTAATCGTCATACAGTTACATTAAACAATAATACATGTCCAGCTGCATTTGCACTCTTCCTGGTGCATGGAGGGAACATTCCTGTAATTAGTAACTCCATTTTAATATCTGGACATCATACCACAATCTCAGTCACTGTGCCTCATAACATTTACACATAGTTATTTCCATGTCACACAGTGAGTGGGCACACATTGCATCACTATTACAGAACAATGGTCCCCAACCCCGTCGCCTGAGATATTGATATGATTCCAAGCTCAACTATCACGACCGAAAGACCCTATATTTTTACATGGTGTAATGAGAAGCACTCAGCTCCCTTCGGAAATGCCACATACACGGGTAGGCATGGGTAGGGTGATGTCATCACTGAACCTAGATAGGTTACTGGCTAGGATTATAGATCTGGGATGGCAGAAGTGTGTGTTCGAGTGCCGCTCTATGTGTGAGGGTTCTCTTCTTCTCACCGCCCAATAACATTGGTGATGTGACCAGGATGCTGTGCATGCTGCATTCCGTATTGTGTTGAACATTCCCTGTGCATGTACTGTCAGTGGACTACGCGGATATTTGTAAGTGTATGTATGAGATGTAGGTAGTGAGGTGCACATACCTCTTCAAATGAAATACCACATATGCAGGAGAGCGATAGCATCAGGGAGGCTAGATAGCCTAATAGTTAGGACGCTAGCCCATAAGATAGAATCATGGGTTCGAAGCCTGCTCTAAGCGTGCTGTTTCCATTAGGTTGTAAAGACACCCCACTCATACCATGGGTTATGCTCAATTGGAGACTGGCGCTGGGAGGGCCGTGGGGGGAGGGGGGTTAACAGCATTAAATCAAGACAGCTCACAACGCCATTATCACGCATTGACAAGGAATTAATTTATTTTGGATATATTTATGTTAAGAGTGCTGATCAGCAATATATTATTCTAAAATTACTTTTCTCCGTGCAAATAAATAATAATTCAATAAAGAAAAAACAATAAGTAAAAGACAAAAGTCAATTTTATATTTGAAATTGCCATAAATTGCATAGTTTATATGCTAAGCACTCCTGACCGAATAGATTCCCCTTTTCGTTGCTTTGTTCACTCCTCTGATATGGATAATCAAGTCTATTGGTTCATGCAGTACATAATGGCAGAACTATAAGCATATGGCAATGTTTTAAGGTGCTATAGTGAGTTGTTTAGCAGCCCCGTTACAGAGTCTGTGTTGCCGAAGTAACTACACTGTAGACTGCTAGTTCTGTCTTCTAAATTAACTGACTATTTGTAATTCATAAATGATGTGACACCCTGGTAAAGGAGTTGCTCTGAGTCCTTCCCTGCATGTCACCTCAGAGTGCCGCCGCCAGATGGACGTGGTGTTCCTGCTGGACTTGTCGGGCAGCACGGACGACGTCTACGATCTCTGCATAGCATTGACTCGCTCCATCATTGCCGGTCTGCCTATCAGGTATGATCAAGTGACATCGCGTTGATTCGCTCCATCATTGCCGGTCTGCTTATCAGGTACGATCACATGACATCGCGTTGACTCGCTCCATCATTGCCGGTCTGCCTATCAGGTACGATTATGTGACATCACATTGACTCGCTCCATCATTGCTGGTCTGCTTATCAGGTACGATCACATGACGTCGCGTTGACTTGCTCCGTCATTACCAGTCTGCCTATCAGGTACGATCACGTGACATCACATTGATTCGCTCCATCATTGCTGGTATGCCTATCAGGTACGATCATGTGACATCGCATTGACTCACTCCATCATTGCCGGTCTGCCTATCAGGTACGATCATGTGACATCGCATTGAGTCGCTCCATCATTGCCGGTCTGCCTATCAGGTACGATCATGTGACATCGCATTGACTCACTCCATCATTGCTGGTCTGCCTATCAGGTACGATCATGTGACATCGCATTGACTCACTCCATCATTGCCGGTCTGCCTATCAGGTACGATCATGTGACATCGCATTGACTTACTCCATCATTGCTGGTCTGCCTATCAGGTACGATCATGTGACATCGCATTTACTCGCTCCATCATTGCTGGTCTGCCTATCAGGTACGATCATGTGACATCACATTGACTCACTCCATCATTGCCGGTCTGCCTATCAGGTACGATCATGTGACATCGCATTGACTCACTCCATCATTGCCGGTATGCCTATCAGGTACGATCATATGACATCACATTGACTCGCTCCATCATTGCTGGTCTGCCTATCAGGTACGATCATGTGACATCGCATTGACTCACTCCATCATTGCCAGTCTGCCTATCAGGTACGATCACGTGACATCACATTGACTCGCTCCATCATTGCCGGTCTGCCTATCAGGTATGATCACGTGACATCACATTGACTCGCTCCATCATTGCTGGTCTGCCTATCAGGTACGATCATGTGAGTTCACATTGACTCGCTCCATCATTGCTGGTCTGCCTATCAGTTACGATCATGTGACATCGCATTGACTCACTCCATCATTGCTGGTCTGCCTATCAGGTATGATCATGTGACATCGCATTGACTCACTCCATCATTGCTGGTCTGCCTATCAGGTATGATCACGTGACATCGCATTGACTCACTCCATCATTGCCGGTCTGCCTATCAGGTATGATCACGTGACATCGCATTGACTCGCTCCATCATTGCTGGTCTGCCTATCAGGTATGATCACGTGACATCGCATTGACTAGCTCCATCATTGCTGGTCTGCCTATCAGGTATGATCACGTGACATCGCATTGACTCGCTCCATCATTGCCGGTCTGCCTATCAGGTATGATCACGTGACATCACATTGACTCACTCCATCATTGCTGGTCTGCCGATCAGGTATGATCATGTGACATCATGTTGACTCACTCCATCATTGCCGGTCTGCCTATCATGTACGATCACCTGACATCGTGTTGACTCACTCCATCATTGCTGGTCTGCCTATCAGGTATGATCACGTGACATCACATTGACTCACTCCATCATTGCCGGTCTGCCTATCAGGTACGATCATGTGACATCGCATTGACTCACTCCATCATTGCTGGTCTGCCTATCAGGTATGATCACGTGACATCACATTGACTCACTCCATCATTGCTGGTCTGCCTATCAGGTATGATCACGTGACATCACATTGACTCACTCCATCATTGCTGGTCTGCCTATCAGGTATGATCACGTGACATCGCATTGACTCACTCCATCATTGCTGGTCTGCCTATCAGGTATGATCACGTGACATCACATTGACTCACTCCATCATTGCTGGTCTGCCTATCAGGTACGATCATGTGACATCGCATTGACTCACTCCATCATTGCCGGTCTGCCTATCAGGTACGATCACCTGACATCGTGTTGACTCGCTCCATCATTGCCAGTCTGCCTATCATGTACGATCACCTGACATCGTGTTGACTCACTCCATCATTGCCGGTCTGCCTATCAGGTATTATCGCCTGACATCACATTGACTCGCTCCATCATTGCTGGTCTGCCTATCAGGTACGATCATGTGACATCATGTTGACTCACTCCATCATTGCCGGTCTGCCTATCAGGTACGATCATGTGACATCGCATTGAGTCGCTCCATCATTGCCGGTCTGCCTATCAGGTATGATCATGTGACATCGCATTGACTCACTCCATCATTGCCGGTCTGCCTATCAGGTACGATCATGTGACATCACATTGACTCGCTCCATCATTGCTGGTATGCCTATCAGGTACGATCATGTGACATCGCATTGACTCACTCCATCATTGCTGGTCTGCCTATCAGGTACGATCATGTGACATCACATTGACTCACTCCATCATTGCCGATCTGCCTATCAGGTACGATCATGTGACATCGCATTGACTCACTCCATCATTGCCGGTCTGCTTATCAGGTACGATCATGTGACATCACATTGACTCACTCCATCATTGCCGGTCTGCCTATCAGGTACGATCATGTGACATCGCATTGACTCACTCCATCATTGCCGGTCTGCCTATCAGGTACGATCATGTGACATCGCATTGACTCACTCCATCATTGCTGGTCTGCCTATCAGGTATGATCATGTGACATCATGTTGACTCACTCCATCATTGCCGGTCTGCCTATCATGTACGATCACCTGACATCGTGTTGACTCACTCCATCATTGCTGGTCTGCCTATCAGGTATGATCACGTGACATCACATTGACTCACTCCATCATTGCCGGTCTGCCTATCAGGTACGATCATGTGACATCGCATTGACTCACTCCATCATTGCTGGTCTGCCTATCAGGTATGATCACGTGACATCACATTGACTCACTCCATCATTGCTGGTCTGCCTATCAGGTATGATCACGTGACATCACATTGACTCACTCCATCATTGCTGGTCTGCCTATCAGGTACGATCATGTGACATCGCATTTACTCGCTCCATCATTGCTGGTCTGCCTATCAGGTACGATCATGTGACATCGCATTGACTCACTCCATCATTGCTGGTCTGCCTATCAGGTATGATCATGTGACATCGCATTGATTCACTCCATCATTGCCGGTCTGCCTATCAGGTACGATCATGTGACATCGCATTGACTCACTCCATCATTGCTGGTCTGCCTATCAGGTATGATCACGTGACATCGCATTGACTCACTCCATCATTGCTGGTCTGCCTATCAGGTACGATCATGTGACATCGCATTGACTCACTCCATCATTGCCGGTCTGCCTATCAGGTACGATCACCTGACATCACATTGACTCACTCCATCATTGCTGGTCTGCCTATCAGGTACGATCACCTGACATCGTGTTGACTCGCTCCATCATTGCCAGTCTGCCTATCATGTACGATCACCTGACATCGTGTTGACTCGCTCCATCATTGCCAGTCTGCCTATCATGTACGATCACCTGACATCATGTTGACTCACTCCATCATTGCCGGTCTGCCTATCAGGTATTATTGCCTGACATCACATTGACTCGCTCCATCATTGCCGGTCTGCCTATCAGGTACGATCATGTGACATCATGTTGACTCACTCCATCATTGCCGGTCTGCCTATGAGGTACGATCATGTGACATCGCATTGAGTCGCTCCATCATTGCCGGTCTGCCTATCAGGTATGATCATGTGACATCGCATTGACTCACTCCATCATTGCCGGTCTGCCTATCAGGTACGATCATGTGACATCGCATTGACTCACTCCATCATTGCTGGTCTGCCTATCAGGTACGATCATGTGACATCACATTGACTCACTCCATCATTGCCGATCTGCCTATCAGGTACGATCATGTGACATCGCATTGACTCACTCCATCATTGCCGGTCTGCTTATCAGGTACGATCATGTGACATCACATTGACTCACTCCATCATTGCCGGTCTGCCTATCAGGTACGATCATGTGACATCGCATTGACTCACTCCATCATTGCCGGTCTGCCTATCAGGTACGATCATGTGACATCGCATTGAGTCGCTCCATCATTGCTGGTCTGCCTATCAGGTACGATCATGTGACATCGCATTGACTCACTCCATCATTGCCGGTCTGCCTATCAGGTATGATCATGTGACATCACATTGACTCACTCCATCATTGCCGGTCTGCCTATCAGGTACGATCATGTGACATCGCATTGACTCACTCCATCATTGCCGGTCTGCCTATCAGGTACGATCATGTGACATCGCATTGACTCACTCCATCATTGCCGGTCTGCCTATCAGGTACGATCATGTGACATCGCATTGACTCACTCCATCATTGCCGGTCTGCCTATCAGGTACGATCATGTGACATCGCATTGAGTCGCTCCATCATTGCTGGTCTGCCTATCAGGTACGATCATGTGACATCGCATTGACTCACTCCATCATTGCCGGTCTGCTTATCAGGTACGATCATGTGACATCACATTGACTCACTCCATCATTGCCGGTCTGCCTATCAGGTACGATCATGTGACATCGCATTGACTCACTCCATCATTGCCGGTCTGCCTATCAGGTACGATCACCTGACATCGTGTTGACTCACTCCATCATTGCTGGTCTGCCTATCAGGTATGATCACGTGACATCACATTGACTCACTCCATCATTGCTGGTCTGCCTATCAGGTACGATCATGTGACATCGCATTGAGTCGCTCCATCATTGCCAGTCTGCCTATCAGGTACTATCATGTGACATCGCATTGACTCACTCCATCATTGCTGGTCTGCCTATCAGGTATGATCACTTGACATCACATTGACTCACTCCATCATTGCTGGTCTGCCTATCAGGTACGATTATGTGACATCGCATTTACTCGCTCCATCATTGCCGGTCTGCCTATCAGGTACGATCATGTGACATCGCATTGACTCACTCCATCATTGCCGGTCTGCCTATCAGGTACGATCATGTGACATCGCATTGACTCACTCCATCATTGCCGGTCTGACTGTCAGGTATGATCATGTGACATCGCATTTACTCGCTCCATCATTGCCGGTCTGCTTATCAGGTATAATCACGTCTATGGAGATTGAATCCATACATGATATATAGCTTTATTATATGCATCGTTATATCGAGCAATGCTTTATTGCAGTGAATAGGGACACAATCACTATGTGCATTACCATTGCGTTATTACTGGAGAACTAGTAAGCTGTAGTTATATTTTCAACCCATTGCATTTTAGTTTCTTTATATGGAAATAATATTCCAGAATAAGAGTTGTTGAAATTGAATGTAACAATAAAGTCTGTTATAAATAACTAGTCAACTTCATTGGGTGTGTAAATTACTATTCATTGCACTAAATATTTGTATTTGTTGTGGGTTTTTATGTCCTAGCAACATTTAAGATTGGGCAATGCAGATGACCAGAGATGATTCGCTATTATCATTTAGACATTGAGTAAATGCTGTATAAAAGAATAAACAGCATACATAATTATAATAAATGTTATAAATGCTATAAATATAATAATTAGCAGAGATATTAGAAATATTATAAATAGTATTATGCTATTAATATTATAGGTATGATTAATATTATATAAATAATCTATTATGTATATATGATGTATAATTGATTGTGCTAATAAATAGAAAAGTACGATTAATCAATTATGGCTATGCATCCCGTTTGGCTGCAGTCTAATACTGCAGTCTGTGTTGACACTAGCGCCACAACCGGCCAGTTACGACACTGCAATGTAATAATTAGCATTTTCAAGCTTTCTCCTGGGGACAAAACTACAGTGAAGATACTGAGAGCAAATCAGTGAACACAGCCATACAATGCATCGCATGAGAAAAATGTCTACCATTCCTATCATTTCATCCTTAAAGCTGCATAATCCACGAAAACATGAACACTTTATTAACCAAAACACTTATCTGGATTTCATCCTGCGTACACAACTTCGACACCAGTGCACTCAAAACACATGTATTACTGCACAGAAGGAATAACAGAACTATTTAATAGAACAAGTAACTGATGAAACCGAGGATATCCCTCATTTATTGTGCACAAGATTTATTGTTCACTTCAAACATAAATATACATCAATCAGTAACGTAATTTGTATATAAGGTTAATCTGTTGATATAAAAGTGTGCTTAATGTAAATTAGCTCTTTAACTGTCAACCTGATATATTTATCGAACAAAGAATATGGTATGAACTCAAAACCCTCGGATTATGCAACTTAAAATTCTTCACCGGGTTTGCGAGTATATATGTACAAACATATATATCCATGCACGTAACATTTGTGTTGAATTAAATGGCGATCAATGTGAATAAACTTTTACACTTGCTGGTAGGTTTTCATTAACTGTATCCTTTATTTCTGTGCAGATTTGATCGGGCCCGCGTTGGATTGGTGTCATTCGCCGATAAGGCAACCACAAACTTTTACCTTGACACCTACACGACCAAGGAGGAGATTCTTAATGCAATCAGTTTCAGGTATGGCGTCAGACAACGCTAGTCATTTCCGGTGTGTGTGTATTTTATAGTTCTTCTGTATACATTCTGCAATGGTGTGGAGTAGCCTGTTTGTTGGGAAGTTACGTCATATGTATCTTGCCTGAATGGAAGAGGGGAATGGAAGAGGGGGAATGGAAGAGGGGGGAATTGATAGAGGTCGGAATGGAAGAGGGGGAATGGAAGAGGAGGGAACGGAAGAGGAAGAATGGAAGGGGGGATGGAAGGGGGAATGGAAGAGGGGGGAATGGAAGAGGGGGAATGGAAAAGTGGGAATGGAAGAGGCAGAATGGAAGAAGGTGGAATGGATGACAGGGGAATGGAAGAGAGGGGAATGGAAGAGAGGGAATGGACGAGAGGGGAATGGAAGAGAGGGGAATGGAAGAGCGGGGATGCAAGTGGGGGAATGGAAGAGGGGGAATCGAAAAGGGAGGAATGGAAGAGGAGGAATGGAAGGGTGGAAATGCAAATGGGGGGAATGCAAGAGGGAGATGCAAGAGGGGAATGGAAGAGGGGGAATGGCAGAAGGGGGAATGGAAGAGGGGGAATGGAAGAGGGGGAGTGGAAGAGGGGAATGGAAGAGGGGGAATGGAAGATGGGTGTCATAGGAGGCGCTCATGTTGGTCTAGTTCAGGCAAATGACGACAGTTGTCCGCAGACCAGTCGCGAAACGGATGGTATGTGTGAGTGCCCCAGTCTTTAGCAGTCGGGATATGTGTATTGTCCCCCGTTTTCAGTCTTAGTCTGGAATCGGGTCGGGTCGGGTCGCGTCGGGCAATGGGTTAGCACGTGAATCATATACGGGAGGTTGTCCCGATATGGAGCAACCTTATTCAATTCATGCAAAGCGGCAAAATAGTTGCCGACAAGTATCAGTGTTGTAAGTCATTGGTTTCACTCAGTCGCTGTTTGATGCCACGACCTGCAATACAGCGTTACTAGGAGAGAATATGAGACAGTGGACGAAAGCTTAATCAATAAATGAACCAAGTAATTTCAGTTACAATACGGTGTTTGTTTCACGGGGCGTCATCTCATGCAAAATTCTGATCACGAAAAATATACATATGTATATGTATGATAATGAATTATGATAATACAAATTAACGGAGCACAATCAATGGTTCATAATATATATAGCTATTGTTCAGATTAATATGTAAAGGTGTTCGGAGTCGCGCACCCACCCTGGGTGTGGAATGGGCGACTGGAGCGCAAAATGAACCCAAAACCTGACTGTTTCTCGCACTTTGTATATATCGATATATACCTTTATTATATACATCGTTATATCGAGCAATGCTTTATTGCAGTGTATTGTAAATAGGGACACAATCACTGCACGCAGTACCATTGTGTTATTACTGGAGAAATAGTCAACTGTAGTTATAGTTTCAACCCGTTGCATTTTAGTTTCTTCATATGGAAGTAATATTCCAGAATAAGAGTTGTTGAAATTGAATGTAACAATAAAGTCTGTTATAAAAAACAAGTCAACTTCATTGGGTGTGTAAATTACTATCCATTGCACTATATATTTGTATTTGTTGGGGGTGTTTATGTCCTAGCAACATTTAAGATTGGGCAATGCAGATGACCAGAGATGATTCGCTATTATCCTTTAGACATTGAGTAAATGCAGTATCGAGTATGACTTGTAATACTAGATGAGTTGTTGCAATGACTATCTGTGCTTAAAGAGCAGCTCGTGAGCGGGACCTAGCTCATGGAGTAGTGTGTCCAGCTGTGATGGTGTCGGTCATCCTATCGATCCTACTCTGTGGACCCATTTGCAGTCTGGGCTATTTTCTATTCCAACCAGTGGTCCATCACTGGTTCATCAAAGGTTGTGGTATGTGCTGTCCTGTCTCTGGGAAAGTGTATATAAAATACCCCTTTCTGCTTATCGAACAGACTTGTCTATATGGTGGCAGCGGGTTTCCTCCAAAGAAATCTGTCAGGATGACCACATGTTTGACGTCCAATAGCCAATGATATGGAAATCAATGTGCTCTAGAGGCGTCATTAAATAAAACAAGCTTTACTTTGAAGAACGGCTGGTGGGAAGACGAATACGCAGGGCGGCATACAAATGGCGACTGATCACGTGTTTACTGCGTCCCGCGGGGACCGGGCTGGGGTTGATGACGTCATGGTCGTCATCACAGACGGCCATTCCAATGTGCGGAGGGAAGAGACCGAGTCAACGGTAAGTGGTGCAGATCCCATATATCCAACTTAGATGGTCGTTGGTTATTGGAGGTTTACGTCCTGGCAACATCTAAGTTCATATCAGGACGGGATCCAACTTAGATATTGGGGCACTAATAAGCATTTATTGCTGTTTAGAAGGAACATTGAATCAATGTATTTGTTTAAACTGTCACCGCTGAAAACTATGATGTCCAGGATTGCAATGTCATGTCCATGTCAAAATGAATTTGGCTTCTTTTTACTTTAAGTATCTCTAAATTGATCAATTAAAATAACAGTTACTTCAAATCAAAGTAAAATATGCTGTAATAATTAACCTAATCTATTTATTTCAAATAAGCAGAAACTCAAAATCATGGGAATATACAGTTTCAACATGTTCTGAAATAAGAGAATTGAGACATCTTCAACACACGCAGAAACAGTTCTAATATTATAAATAAAGAACTAAGGTAAAGCAAATGCGGGCGGGCCTCCAAGCACATCTAAATTATTTGTAGATTTGTTAACAGCAATAATCACGTTTCAATCATCTTCCCACTAACTTTGAGAATTCAACTTATTTCTTATTATAATCTCATCTAATTCATATAATCTTCTGTTGCGTACATCTATGAAAATACGTGGGCAAAAGCTCCCACATACCTAAGGTATACCTAAGGTATGGCTGTAAGGAAAGTCATTCAGTCCTAAAAAGAAAATAAGTCAGAAGAAGAATCTCACCAGTTGGCGCCAACCATTAGTTACTATATTCTTATCATTGCTATGCAATGTAGTAGTTCGTCAGATACTCACCAGGGGGCCTCAGTGAGAAGTGCTGTCTATTAGTATTAGCAACTATGTTATAATCATTCTTATGCAAATTATTAGTTCTGACCTTACTCACCAGGTGGCCTCGCTGAGTGAGCTGTGCTAGCATTTAGCAACTCTATTAGTATTACACACGTATTATATTGATATTGTGCTGCATCCAACTCTGCCAAATGAATTTAACTTTAAATTTTAAGTATATGTTTAATGCTATATATATATATATATATATATATATATATATATATATATATATATAATTAAAGTTGCATAACCCAATGAAGCATCACATTTTCAAAACAAAAACAATTATCTAGATTTGATTCTACATATCTAACGTAGGTACCGATGCATGTATTGAGCATGTGTTGCTGCATAGAAGGGAATATTGAGCCATTTTAATATAACCTATTACTACAGAAGCCTATGGTGTCAGGTTGTTGGCATATTTGTCAGAACTAATTTGACATATTTACACTTCAAATACCTCAAAGGTTAGCTATTTAAAATAAAAGTTATTTCAAACTAAAGTAAAGTAAGATAGATTATAACCATCGGTCCAATATATTTATCTCAGAAAAGTGACAGAAACTCTAAACCGTCGGACTATGCAACTTTAAATACAATACAACAGTAATCATATCACCATCATCCACCTCCACAATAATATCCGTGCAATCTCGGAGTGATAGCTCTATATAACCCATTACCCTTCTGCTCCCCCCTCCCGGTGTTCTGACCCAGGCTGCGCGTGCCATGGCCGGTGGTATTGAGCTGTTCGTTGTTGCGGTCGGCCCCAGCCCCGACATGGCCCAGGTGCACAGCATTGCCTCTGACCCGGACAGCGAGCACGTGCAGCGGGCAGCCGGCCACCGGGAGGTCCCGGCCGCCGCAGCCAGCCTGCTCGGGCAGCTGTGCCAGAACTAGCAGGTGGCGCCACCGTCCGACAGCAACAGGAAGCAACGCCGCGACGAGGCCACTTAAACCCGACTGGTGTAACTGGGGGCGTAATCGATTAATCGACTCTGGTCACCCGAGCCACTTTTTGGCACATGCGCACATCCTGCAGACTCGGGTCGAATAATCGAATACGCTTCTCCATGCTCGGGGTGAAATAAATGGTGGCCATATTTTTTTTGTTTTTTAATAGCCGATATAATTACAGCAAAATATGATTTAAATATTTGTATGATGGCATAGTTTAGTGATATTTCCATTTCATTAATCTATGTTATTACCAATTTTTTTTATTTATGACTGGTACCGGTGGCTGTTATCCTGCAGGACGGTACCAGCGCAAATGTGACGTCATCACTCCTGCAAACAACAGTCAAGAGGTGGGTTACTGGGGTCGGGTTGTTTTGCACACGGCACATGTATTTGTCGACTCCACTCGCTTTGTTCTATTTGAAATTCTGACGACTCGGATGACCCTAGTCGCCCGGGTCGTGTTAATCGATTACGGTCCTGGGCAACTGCTTGTTTAGTGTAATGGTACAGGGACGGTAGCGGCTTGTGACAATGGTATACATATTGTGTAAGTGGGTTATAAGTGTATTAATAATAGCAATGTCTCGGATGATAATAAGATAGTAGGCTTGCAACAATGGCAAAACTAGTAGGTAAGTGGGTTATTATATGAGTAACAATAGGGTGATAACCTCTGGGGTGATAGTAGAATACAACAGGATTGTGACAATGGTATAACTATTGTGTAATTGGGTGATTATATAACTAACAATGACAACCTGGGTGATTGTAACAGAATGATACTGGCTCTGTGAAATGCTGGTATTAATATTGTGTAAGTGGGTTATAATTAGATTAACAATAGCAATGTATGGGATGGTAATGGGTGGTACCGGCTTGTGATAATGGAAGAAATGATGTGTAAATGGGCTATTATTTGATTAAGAATAGCAACCTCTGTGGTGATAGCAGGACGGTACAGGCTTGTGGAAATGGCATAAGTATTGTATAAGTAGGTTGTTATTTGATTAAAAATAGCAAGTGTTCTCCACTGCCCTCGTGGACATGCCGAACTCCAGGCCTGTCCTTTGCATGATGTTGTCTTACCACGTTTGTCCGCTGTTATCGTTTCTTGTCCAAACTCTATAACCAGGAGTTGTGACGGATCAGACCAGTTCAGTTCTAAGTGGGATAGTTTCAAAGTGATACCGGTCAAACAGTGTGAAGTTACCTAATCTATTTATTTCAAATAAGCAGAAACTCAAAATCATGGGAATATACAGTTTCAACATGTTCTGAAATAAGAGAATTGAGACATTGTCAACACACGCAGAAACAGTTCTAATATTATAAATAAAGAACTAAGGTAAAGCAAATGCGGGCGGGCCTCCAAGCACATCTAAATTATTTGTAGATTTGTTAACAGCAATAATCACATTTCAATCATCTTCCCACTAACTTTGAGAATTCAACTTATTTCTTATTATAATCTCATCTAATTCATATAATCTTCTGTTGCGTACATCTATCAAAATACGTGGGCAAAACACAGCTCCCACATACCTAAGGTATGGCTGTAAGGAAAGTGATTCAGTCCTAAAAAGAAAATAAGTCAGAAGAAGAATCTCACCAGTTGGCGCCAACCATTAGTTACTATATTCTTATCATTGCTATGCAATGTAGTAGTGCGTGTGCTGCCCGCACCATCACCTGATATCCCACTCAGTCACTTATCTTGATGCTAACCAGATCAGTCCTTGCCATATCCTAGTTATGTAAAGTTCCAGGATAGGTGGCGACAAGTGTCAATTTTCTAAGTCACTGATTTACATCTACCAGTGTTCAACCCGATGAACTCCGGAATGAGAAATCAGCCAGACCTCTTACCGGTCTAGCTATCTTATCCAGTACTGCTAGAAGTTGTTATCGTTGACATTGAAATATTAATCAAATAAAGGTCACTGCGACAGAAGGTAACAAATCATGAGTTGGGCTGAGTACTATTTTATTAGTCTCTGGCAGGACTGATAAATATGCCCACCACAAAAATTGAAATTCAGTGAGAAGTGAATCCAATATGGCGCAATACAGGTGGCGCCCCATAGGCGCGCGTGCCGAGGGAGGTTGACGCATGACTCCAACACAACAATAGCAAGTTTTGGTGATAATAAATACAATAAACCTGTATGTGAGCTCCGTTATTTATATAATTATAATTGTTATTATAATACACGTATTAAATCCCAGTCAGATAACAAAGAGTAGTAATTCCAAATCTAAGAATCATGAGAGCACACACTAAATCCTGTCTCAGATATAGTTCATGCGAAACTACCGAAGTGTTCCCTGCCTTTCCTGAAAAATGTCATTTCTTTCTAAATCAACTTCACATAATGTGGTTAATGTGATAATATTAGCCAGAAAGTGATATTTGCTTAGAACTACGCGAATAGAAAATAAAAGACACTGGCATACAGCCAGCTATAATAGCATAATGTTGTTCTATTTTCACATAATAATATATATAATAGATATATAATATATAATTATATAACTTGTATATAATATGTATAATAATTACAAATACTTTCATTATTAACATAATCTTGTTGCTTCCGTTCAAAATTAATTTTTGGTATTGGGAGAATACCGAGTAGTCCATGTGACATTGTGTTGCAACTCCCAATTGTTGCATGCAGCATATATCTGACCTACAGCAACGCTACAATATATAATAAGTAATATACGAACTGGTATTACTATTAGTTTACGCAGAAGAATATATAGCAGAACACAATTAGTGAATTGTCTACGGACTCTCCACAACCCACCCACCCACACCAACACCGTCCGGCGCATGCGCACCCACTTAGCACTCGGCGCCTGCGGGGTAACGGTCAGGGATATGTTATGGCAGTGCGGTGTCTGATTACCTTGACCTTGGCATCCAGCCTCCGGGCGCTTTCACGTGGCATCTGCCGGCACGTGTGCAGTGATGCGTGGCGCGGTGGCGACCAGTCGCCTCCTCCTCCGGTCACGGTGAGTGGACACTCAGTGTCACTCTCAGACACTGGGCATTCGTTGACACACGTGTGTCCCTCTGACCACTAGTCTGCAGCCGTTATGCAATACATACAGTATATACACACATATATGCATACTATACGAATTACTCATGACTCGGAGCGATTGCTGTATTAGCTAGCCGACCATTTGGAGTAAAGGATTGGTGCCAATTGCCAACAATTCCCAGGTGAGTGGTGTGCTTTATTCTCGTTTCTTGTTTGTTGTTGTTGTTTTACGCCCTAGCAACATCTAAGGTCATATGAGGACAGGGACCGACTTATGACAGTGCTGTTTATTCTCAGCTGGACACGACACTGTCCGACGGACATTCTACGTGATTGCGTTGATTGCATGGGTTCCAAGCCAACGATGTTTTATAATCTAGCACGCGATACCTTTTCATCAAAAAAGGACCAAGTTGTGAGTTCCTGTGGACAGCTGCACTGTATCACTTCTTGTGATGTGCACAGATTTTACACTAGCCCTTGTGTTCGACGCAAATATTACAGCCTGCAACAGAAAATTAGCGATTTTAATTAAATCTGTGTTTTTATATTAATGCAACAAAATATTGGATTTGAATTTTATTTAAGAAATGTCAAGTAGCAATATCAATTTTCATCATTGTTCACCTTTGTTATCGAAATGGCGAAAAGTGCCCTAGCTGTGCACAGTACCCCTAGCACGTGAGGCTGGGGTTCCATGTACACGCTATGTGGTGTGTGAACGTGTATGAGGTGTGCAGCGACTTGTTGCTGTTTGTTTTAGAAATGTCTCACTCGGGTTACATCCACACGGGATCGCGCAATGTAGCGACTGATCTGAGATTTTTCCAATCAGCGAAAAGTCGCCACATACTTTATATGCATTCGCAGACCGTATATGGAATTAAAGCTTGAGCTTGCAAGTTGCAGGAGTTCCAATCAGGACTGTGTGGAATCGAAGACTTGAAAGTTGAAGAAGAAAAGACATTCCCTTTCTCGCCTCCTATCCACGTAATGTCGGGCATTAGCCTGATATGACCTTAGATGTTGCTAGGACGTAAAACAACAACAAACAAACAAACAAACAAGATTAGTAAGTTATCAGACAAGGTCATTGACCGTTTGGCTCCTTTTGGGAAATGCTGTAGGCTATCGTAGCATTAGTGCTCGTGACAGGGTACCCCGGTGGGCAGCACTATTAACACGCCAGCAGTGCACAGTGCCACATACACTGGTGCCCGTCTTCATGAGACTGCGTTAAACCACACTACCAATCAATCAACGATTTGACCGTAGATGTTCCCAAGGTGTAAAACGCCAATGAATCAAGCATTCTCACATTTGTTTTCCAACCTGGGATGGTCTTGGTATGTGTGCCTGTCCCCTGTATCTTTTACTCTCGTAGTTGGGGGAGGATACTCAGGGCTGACTGACCCTCATTGTAAAAAGGCACGGGCGTCAACTCAATCAGTTTGTCAATGACCCCAGCCTATATACTAAGCCTAAATAACCACAACTGAGTAGGCAGGTTCGAAGTGCACACACGATGTCAAGTTATGTTGGAGATATTAAGCGATATATACAACATCCAAAATATGTTTTTTGTCAATATGCCATATCTCATTTTATAATATAGCTAGAGCCTTTAAAATGTGCATGTGATTTTACGTTGATACAAAGTGTATTTCCTGAAAGTTGTATGTCATTTTCTTTTTTTAAAGACTGGGTAGACATGCCCTTTGTCTCGTGTGTTTACCTTTAAGTATGCCATCTACCATGAGTCATGGTGGTTTCAGTGGATATTTTGTTCATAAAAAAAATAGCTGTTGCCTTTGGAGTACAAAAAAAAACTGAGTTAAAATAGTATCTATACAGGGAATAGCTTTAAAATGAAATGCAAAACTGGCCATTTTTCTGCGCATGTGCAGTCCAAAGTTCTTTTCGCTTATTGCGCCTAGCCTTAGGGCCATTGCGCGCCAGCATGAATGAGTTCATTGGCAAAGGTGCTGGCAGGAAATGGGACACTTCCAGAAGTTCAGACAGACTAGTTAAAACGTGGGTCTTTTTCTCGCTGTTGCACCTTAGGGCTTTGTGCAGACACCGACTTGAAAGTATGAGGTCCGTGCCTCGCTTGGAGGTATAGCTGAATGTAACATCTGGAAGGTGGTAATTATGGAGCTTTATACTAATTATAGTCCTTGATAATATATAACTCTCTAAATAACTGTAGGTATTAAAGTTGCATAGTCTGATGGTTTTCAGTTTCTTTCACAGTTTGAGAAAAATATAATGTTAGTTATTATAATCCACTTTAACTACTTTGGATACATTTGGCTAATTTCGGAGAGATTTGAAGCGAAAACATGCTAAATTAATTCTGATGCATACGTCGTACTGCTGACACCGTAATTCTCAGCAGTAAATAGTTCCATAAAATTGATTTACTATTCCCCATGAATGATTGTAAGTGTATCCGTCTGTAAATTGGATATACATGATCCAATGTAGGACAATATGTTGCTTTAAAACCACTTTGCTTCTAACGGACTATGTGTCCTTAACTGTGCATGGGTTTGGCAATATATAGCTACAGCTTTGACTGGATGATGTATAACATTTTGTTTAAATTGTAGAACCATGAGGTATATATGCTTAATTAATAAGGTATGATTACGACTATGGTTGTAAGAGTATGGGTCTCAAATGTCTTCAGATTTAACCATTTAACATAAAAGTTAATCCAAATTCAAATAAAGTAGATTATATCATCGACGTAATTCATTATCTAAAGATATAGCAGAAAATCAAAACCATCGGATTGTGCATGTTTCAAAAACATGGGTAATTGAATGCGTATGAACGACGTCTTACTTAGCTTGGATACAAAGCATCTATTCTATTTTTAGACTAAGGCCCGGCGCTGGGCCGCCCCGCCACCTAGCGTAAGAATTCCATATTAACCAAGTAGCCACCGGTTTGATTCACTTTCGCCTTGACTGCGCTCCGTTCAACATCGTCTCCTAAGCCTTTCGTTCTAAGGATGGCAGCATGCCGTCAAACAAGACAGCTCAGGCGAAACGCGCCAGGGATACTATGTCACCTACCACCACGTCTCTGAAGAAACAGAAAAAGAAAGGTCGAGGGAGGCCCAGGTCAGTCATAAATGATTCTTCTACACCTACCGTAACTAGTTCAAACCGCACCATGGAGCGGTGCGAGAGAAGGGACCCCAGTACAGACTCTGTCCCAGGGACACAGACACGCCATGAAAAGGAGGACGTTCAAGCATCTATGGCAATAGCGCTGGCAGGGATCCAAAAGCAGATCTCCGACCTCGCAGATGGCTTTGACACACGAATCAACGAGATAACGAGGAGGGTAGACAGGCGTCGGAGATCCAGATCTCCCAGCCCTACTCGGAGACACAAACAATCATCCCCCCGCATGGCCGTCTCAGCACAAGGCACCCCGGACGGTGCAGGCGACCACAGGTCACGCACAACCAAGCGTACAAGCTCAGCATCGCCGCGTCAAGATGGGAGATACCGCGACAGTCAGGGCTAAGACAAAAGATGTGGTAGAGCGGGTAGCGAAGTACCATACTACAGGATGGATAGGCACCACGACTATGATCAAAACGACAGGCGCTACCAACTAAACCCTGGCCCATTAATCGACTGGGAAAACAACGACGACGAGCGCACTAACACAGTAAACGACCTCCTCGTGGCGGCCGGCTCGGCAATAGGAAAGCGCAGAGGTTCGAATATTCTTGCACCTCACAGATACGTTATAAGGGGTAGTCGCAATGAGAGGATCGGGTTGGAGGAGGCATCATGGCACAAATATTTTGCGGCCCTCCATCGCATGTCTAAGGACAAGAAACTGCCAACAGGGTGGGCTGAGCACATGGACGAACATATGTACCAGCTTGCCGTCATGGCTGCAAACTGGGATTGGCACACATGTCGACAATGGTCGGAAACAGTATTTAGTATGATAGCAGATGGCCGCCTCCCTAGGGGCTGGAAGGATGGATATGCTATAAAAGATGTGCAGCGTGACATTTGTGCGATTGGTGGCAGGACCGACAAGACACGACAAGGCACACGCGGTACAAAACGAAATGACGGAACGGCAAACGCAACAATGACAGGGGCAGACAATAAGGCCAGCACAGACCATACACGTCCTACATATGATAAAGATAGGGATGGGAAACCATGTAGCCAGTGGAACTGGGGCGAGGACTGTGGGTTTTCGACATCCCACGGTCTCCAGCCCGACAGGAAAGCCCACCTATGTGCTTGGTGCGCCAACAAGTATAAGCGGGCAAATGCGCATCAAGAAAAAGTCTGTTTCAACAAGAAAAGGTTTTTCGACAAAGCTAATGGCCAGACCAAGGACAAAAAGGATTTTTAGACAGTGGTTGTGCTGGCCCCGCGCAGCCCAACTTCAAAACCAAAGAAAGCATAGCGGGCATCAACGCCGCAGAGGCCTCAAGTAAACCAGAAAACGGCCTAGCTGGAAATAACGGACCGGGTCACCTCCGCACCAGGAAGCGTGGGCGAGAGGCTGACGATTTCACAAATCCTAAACGTTATGCACCAACACCGGCCACGGACGGGGAAGGTTCAGACACCTCATCAATCTCACTTGACAGCGGCGAGACAGGCGACGCCGTTTCACACGCCCCCTGCATATCCCAACAAGCCGAGGGTGACGTCACAGCCATCGTGGCGGGCGCCGCTGACCCACTTCCTCGCGGCAGTCTAGACAACGCTGTTTCTCACGACCGAGGCAACGGCAGTACGGGCGAACTGTATCAAGTCTCTCCCCATCCAGACCAACCTACCGGTGACCATGCTAGCACCAGCTCCCACGCATTAGACGAGACGGCCGGGACCAGGGTTCACGCACTCACCCCCCACGTTGTTGCACGTGGCTACCAACATGAAGATTATGACAAGGTTAAACATCTTTTCCACGGGAGTCCTCCACGTTGCGACAACAGGCCTCTTGATAGGCTATTAGTGGAAGACCATGTCGATAATGATGGAATAGACCAGATACTCGACATGGTTTCGGCCGACCAAGTTACACACTACGATCCCCCGCCTACCCCGACCGCATACAGGCACACTCTCAACAGGATTTGGCCGGTTGTCAATGTTAGGGCTTGGTCGGACCACCGTGAATACATGAAGATTTACACTCGGGTCAGATTCTCCGCCATCCCAAACTACATCGGCCAACGTGTCCCAATACCATCGGGTCTAAAAATCAAAGCCTGGCGTGCATTACTCATAGATTATCACGACAAACAGTTGCCTGATTTTCTAGAGTTCGGCTGGCCAGCAGACTACACGGCCGATAAACCACCTATTGCATCTAGAGCAAACCACCACACAGACCCAGAGAACATTGCCCACATCAAAAACTACATCGACACTGAGCTGGGCCATGGGGCCATGCTGGGGCCTTTTGAGGAATGCCCTTTCACCCCTTGGACCCAAATCAGCCCGCTCATGACTCGGGCCAAACACAAGTCTGACAAACGCAGGGTCATAGTCGACCTAAGCTACCCCGGTGGAGTTAGCGTCAATGCTGGTATCAGGAAGGGCCAATACCAGGGCCAGCCCTCCACCTACACTTTACCGGGCATTATAGATCTCGCCGATGAAGTCACGCGCTTAGGTGAAGGAGCCTTCATATGGTGTGCGGATTTGGCCAGAGCATACAGACAGCTCAGGACCTGTCCGCTCTCTACCCCATTACTCGGCATAACCCTAGATGGCAAAATCTATATAGACATTGCCCCTCCATTTGGCTGCCGCACCTCCTCCATCGCATGTGCGCGGACAACAAATGCAGTCGTCTACTTAATGAGGAAGCGCGGACACCATGCACTCTGCTACCTCGACGATTTTGTGGGTGCGGCCCCGACGAAGGGAAAAGCTGACGCAGCTTACTCAGACCTCCTTCGCTTGGCCGAGTTTCTGGGACTCGACCTAGCCCTCAATAAATGCAGCCCGCCATCCACCGAAATTGAGTGGCTGGGTTTCGCAATCTCAACAACCGAAATGACCATCACCATTCCTGAAGAAAAACTCCAGCAGGTCTTAAGCGAGTGCGAAGCATGGAAAAACAGGAAGCTTGCATCCCGCCGGGACCTCCAGAGGCTGGTGGGAAGGCTACAACATATCGCAAAATGCGTACGACCGGCAAAAAGGTTCATGTCATGAATTCTCGCAGCTCTCAGGGCCACACCTTACAGAGGAAAACATGCGGTGCCTGAGGACCTAACACTCGACGTCTCATGGTTCACGGACTATGCCACACAATCCAACGGCATAGTTCTTCTGCCCAAAGAAGAACGCACAACCTGGACCATTGAGTGCGACTCGTCCCTGGAAGCCGGTGGGGCACACTCACCCACGCATTTCTATGCAGCCAGATACTCTAGAGCACTCATGGCTAAACACCACTGTATTGCCAGACTGGAGGCCATAAACCTAGTGGTAGCACTCAAAAACCTCGCTCCACCAGAACCACATAACTTCACAATAGTTATAAACACGGATAATGCCACTTCACAACAAGTTCTCAGTTCCGGATCGGGCCGGGACCCCATAATCTGCACATGCGCCCGTCAGATTTGGCTATTCGCTGCAAAGCTCAGCACAGAGGTCGTAATACGACACAAACCAGGGAAGGACCTCGTCCTCGCGGATGCCCTCAGCCGCAGGTGCTTCGACCGCGCAGCAGACGACATCGCCAAAAGAATGACAGCCAATCTAAACTTAACCCATGTCGTTGTAGGCCATGATGACGCCCTCACCCCGATCCTCTAGTAACCCATGACTCGATAATTAATCTTTGCCTCTCTTCATAGGTTACTCACAAAATCACCACGACCGGCTACTCAACACCATGGCGGCTGGTCTGGCCACAGGCACCTGGAGGAACAAAACGGCTCAAGTCAACGAATACCTGACCTTCATCAACGATCGAGGAGGCAACCCTACAAGGCCTACACAATACGAAATTATGTCATACCTACTGCATTTGTCAGACACCAGGACGCCCGGCACTGTGTTGAACTATTTCAGTGGCGCCCGTACTTGGCTCCAGGCACTGGGCGTGGACAGCCGCGGTTTTGACACCTACCTGGTAGGTCTGGTCAAACGAGGAATCCAGCATCGCTCTACTCATATACCAGCACAGGCGCCTCCCCTCGCCCCCTCGGACATAAGGAAGGCAGTCAGGTTCTTCGCCACAGTCGGGAACAATGGCCCGGTGTTAACGACGGCACTACTCATAGGGTACTTTACACTGCTACGTCAGAGCAATCTGTTGTGCCCCACCCCACCGGCTGATACGGCGCATACCCTATGAGCATGAGACATTACACTTACGCCAATGGGGCTCAACGTACACGTCAGATCCTCGAAAACCCTTCTTAGATCAGCACCACCACGTAACATCACTGTGGCGGCGATTCCGGGCTCCATCTACTGCCCCGTTCGGGCTTGGACTTGCTACGTGTCCAGGACACAGCCTTGCCGAGACGGACCGGCATTCATCACCACGGACGCACTACCACTGCGACCGAGAGCACTACTCGACACGCTTAGGCTAGCTCTGGCCACACAGGGCCACCCGGCACCAGGTGCTGTCACGCTGCACAGCCTTCGACGCGGTGGAGCACAGGCATGTGCCACCTCAGGCACATCCCTCCAGGACATCAAGGACTTCGGTCATTGGACCTCTGATGCAGTCCTTAGCTACGTGCCAAAACACTCGATTTCCTCGGCACCCAGAACTCTAGCATCAAATTTTGGTCAAGTTCTGTAAGCCTTGAAATCATGATACTACATTATGATATGTGACGATAAAAACAAGACAATAATAAATACCAATATTAAAGTCTGTCGGTCTCTCACGTTTTCAATTGTGCATGTTTCAAAAACATGGGTAATTGAATGCGTATGAACGACGTCTTACTTAGCTTGGATACAAAGCATCTATTCTATTTTTAGACTAAGGCCCAGCGCTGCGCCGCCCCGCCACCTAGCATAAGAATTCCATATTAACCAAGTAGCCACCGGTTTGATTCACTTTCGCCTTGACTGCGCTCCGTTCAACATCGTCTCCTAAGCCTTTCGTTCTAAGCCATCCCACCCACCCATACTGTTCTTATTCGGTGGGGTCAAGTTCTGTAAGCCTTGAAATCATGATACTACATTCTGATATGTGACGATAAAAACAAGACAATAATAAATACCAATATTAAAGTCCGTCGGTCTCTCGCGTTTTCAATTATGTAAGTTGACAAGCAACGCACCCAGTCAACGAGACCAGAAAAGCCGTCTATGTCGAGTGGTTCTCTACTATTTAAGCATCAAAATGGTATTGCCTGATATGGGGAATCCCGGCTACACCTATCTATTTCATTCAAACTCACTAATAAGGCATTTATTAAGAATTTAATCTTCAAAGTTGAGCCATTTCGAACAGGAGAAACTGAAATTAAATTTTAATTTAGAAAAATAACCAAAGTAAAAGAAATTGACATTGAACCGAACAATGTGATATCCATTTTATCAAATTGAACAGGTCTCCTGGTATGTTACTAGACAATATGTAATAATATAATAATCATATAATAATATTTAAAAGATACACACCAATGCTGTACATTGCAATGGATATCACCAAAGACTGGTAAGTATGCCCACCCCCCACTTCACCCCACATTCAACACAACCATTACACAATGGCCTTCCTCTAGTAAGCAACACAAATATGAAATAAACTATCCTCTAAAATATCCTCAAAGCTTCACAGCACCGACCTCCATAAAAGCCTTAGAGATCATGTTACCATGTGTGTAATTCCAGCTTTATATCCTAAGAATCCTGAATTTGTCCTGTTTGACCCAATATGTCCAGAAAAAAACAACCAACAACCAAATGTATATGAGCATGTCTCAAAAGGTGATAACTCTTCTTTTTTTGTGTCCACGTAACGATTTGTAGAGTGCAACGGCCGGCAGCTGTGGTTGTGTAGGCAGGTTAAATAGGAAATCACTACAGGCAAGTATAGAGAAGGAAGGCAAGAGATAGAGTGTGCAGAAGGAACCAGAAGGAGCTTGCTTAGTTTATTATATATATAGCTTTTAGAATCCAAGATGGTGGTGCTCACATGATCCAATCTTCCAATCCCTAACAAGCACTCCTCTAACCACCAATGGGGGTTCAATATCCCTGTTGCTAAGGCATGGTCAGGTCTATCTCTGGGGCAGAGATCCATAAATAGCTCTTATGGGGAGGGGGTATGTGAGGCAACTTCTCAAAGACTGTCCACCTAAGAAGTGACACTCTTCCTCTATACTATTTTACTATGCAATTTCTATACCTATGAGTAATAGTTGACCATCTCCACATATCCCTCATATACCTTTGGTTTTAATATATACCATTTACCATTTTATAGACAAGTTGCAATTTATTATAGTAGAGTTCATACATCCCTCATATGTCATAATATCGGAAGATTTTACAACGTACTCCGCCCCTCCACTTCTTACCACCTGCCCAGCAGCGTAGAAAGAAGTTCACAGTACTACGTTGTAGTCCTCTCATCTTTAAATCTCAATCTATCAATAATAAATTTAAGTCTTAGTAGTCACGTTACTGGATAAGGTATATCTGACTCGAAATAAAAAAGATATAAAACCTCCTGTACAAAGATAAAGCATCAAATATCAGTATTAACAAATATAATCACGGCAATAGAAATTCACATAAGACAGCATTAACTTGGCAGCATAATGTAAACAAAGCAATGACAGTAGTTCTTTTTTAACTCCAAAATCATAGTACTTATATCTATATTATTAAATAATAATAGATTTACATGTTCTTGCTCCAGTTTAACCATACTGTAGTAGTATTAGAATGTTCTCTCTTCGTTGACGTAGATTTATGATGTTAAGGCGTTTCTCCGGCGAAAGGGCGAATTTGTATTGAATAAAAGTGTCTCTGTGCTAGTTCTCTGTGAACTACGCCAGTCTCCGCTATTGATATCGCTAACACAATCCAATCACCATCAGCCTATGCGTTAGTTCTCCTTAAACTCAGCATTGTCCATCGCCACTGCTGAAGCGAAATCACTGACTGCATCACATATGCTAAAGTTCCTCGTGAACCTTATTGCGAACATAGTGACCATCAGGATATGCTGCACTTCCATATGAACTGAGCCTTGTGTTTATCTTGCTGATATTGCGAAGTCAATATAATGTCAATGTTAATATTGCATACTTCTAGACGTCGTCGATCCAAGCACCTCTCAGCATATGCTTTAGTTCCTCGTGAACCTAGCATTGTCCATCACACTGCTGAAGTGAAATCATTGACTCAGTCACATATGCGAAAGTTCATCGTGAACTGTAGCAGTCCAACATAGTGACCATCAGCATATGCTACAGTTCTCCATGAACTGAGCACTATCCCTTGCTATTGCTGATGTGATATCAATGTTTCAGGTCTTGATCCTGTGATGTAGTCTTCGTAGGAGGCAACCGATGACTTCTTACACAGAAATTATCGATGTAACATATCAATTATTATGTTTCTATTCAATAAAATTATTTTAGAATAATAATATGCTCCATGTATTTTTCAAATTTTAAATCTATAACCATATAGATTATATAACTAGATGCTTTTGCACTATAATGATCATTAATATGTTTTCCTACATGAATAATGTCAATAATATACATCTCCAGTACAAAGATCATTAATATGTTTCCACAACATGAACAATGTAAATGAAATAACTCTTCAGTACAAAAGATCATTAATATGTTTCCACAACATGAATAATGTCAATGAAATAACTCTTCAGTACAAAAGATCATTAATATGTTTCCGCAACATGAATAATGTCAATGATAGAATTAGTTAATAATGTTTGCTAATAAATGCAATGTTCAATCATAGGTCAATGTCAATTGAAATAAATCAATCATGAAATAAATGATAATATTCATCAATTATGCAATGAATTTTCAAATGAACCTTTCATGCAACATTCAACATCCCATATGTACATGATTTTTCCATTGAATAACCATTTTGGACAACCCTATGTCTATGACTTCTGATGACAATTATGATAACATTCAACATTATATTATTTAGTTTTTCAAATGAATAAGTTTATGAACAAATGTTAATATTCAGACCATCTCGTATGTCAATGAATTTCCAATGAAATCTTTCATGCTCATGGTTATAATTTAACATCATACCCAAGAGTACTGATACATTCAACCTCACAATTGAACTTAAATGCAGCTATCTGTCCTGAACCTGGGGGTCAGAAAATCATCATCACTACCATCAGTTACTTCCCTTCACTGTGTAGCCATGCAGTTACTTCCCTTCACTGAAGATTTCTGCCTGGAACATGGATCAGAAAGTCATTTACCTATAGTTCATATTGCAGTTTACTAGTCGTAACTCTACCTAGGTTAATGTCAATAGAAAACTCATGAATTTCATATGAACAATCATTCATGATAACCCTATGTCTTTGATGTTTCACGACAACAATGATAATATTCAACAATTATGCAATGAATTTTCAAATGAACTATTCATGCAACATTCAACATCCCATATGTACATGATTTTTCAATTGAATAACCATTCTGGATACCCACATATCTAGGCCATGTTCAATATGAAAGAAATCTCATGACAATAATGTTAATAATGTACCTCACGAATTTCAATGAACACATATTGACAACATGTAACATGTTATGTTCAGAAATATCAAATGAAATTATTGTTTAGGAATTCTTGTCAAACCTCAAAGAATTTAGTAATTAGTCATCTACTTTGTATCATTTTATATCATCAATAGTATAACATCTTTGCAGTTTTATACAGGTTTGTAAAGCCTATATACCTTTAGTAATATTATTTAATTAATAGTAATAGTATGATATATTGCAAAAAGTGGCTTATGATCTCAAAAAGAAATAAAATATATTATTTTATTTTTCAGCCTTGCTAATTTATCAGTCTCGTTACCTCAAGTTGAATGAACACATATGAGAGCACATATCCATCAACTCACCTTTAGCCTTGCTCATGCAAGTGAAATCAACAATATAAACAATTATATATATAAAAAAAATCCACTTTTCAACCGCGCTGACTTATCAGTGTTGCTACCTCAAGTTACTGAAATACATAACAAAAAAATATATTTAACTCTTCAGCCCTGCCTATTCCAAAATAACAAATGAACGTGAATGCATCTATCTGTCCTGTAATGGAGTTACAGAGTAATCAGTTCAAGCCATTTTTAGTGATCAGAAAGTCATTCCCCAATAGTTCAGAATTGTTGTCTTACTGCCATCAGTTACTCCCATTTCACTGTGCAGCCTGCTGAAAATCGGTCTCACTACCTCAAGCTAGATATGTGAATATCATACATAATGATCATTTATAGATAACTATCCTGTTAGTTCATCTTTTGATAATGTCAGTCAGTATATGATATCAGATTTTTAAGACTAACTGTGTTAACTCATGTTATCCTAACAAATACTGATCATTTGTCAAAAATAAATGTTGAAGATCTTATCAACAAAATTATATATACTAGTTCACTCATAGCTAAGATTTGTCATCACGCTCTTGTCAAGTTAACATAACATATTTGTAAAAGAAATTGTGAAATCCATATAATTATTTTATCTGACCTCCCAACGAACAGTCACCTTTGTAAAAGTAATTTAGCATATTGAAGATACATGCTACAATTAATCTGAAATTAATGGAGTTTAGATTGTTGGTTTAGTAACTCAACTTTGGCTATAGGTTGAATACATTTGCATTGCATTTCAATTTCATGGAGATATTGTTTTAGCAGATAGGCAATTGTATACTAGTTACACGATGTGTTACTGGGTGAAGTAGAGACTTCTGAAATTAATTGAAATTGATCACGTTGGCTAGTTGTAATGCATATAGAAACAGATAAATGCATTCTTCTATGTGACAGAGCTATACAATACGCAGATTAATGAGCTTATGATATAGTTATATTCTTTTCATCAATACATTACATTAAGTAGTAATATATAAATATTTATATTCTATCAGGGATGTAAAGTATTTTTGATTATTTACTTATTGATGAATAAGAAATAAACTAGAAATCTGCGACAGACACTAATTAAATTATTTCACTCTAATTGTGTATCATTTGGATGAGCGAATGCATGAACTGTATTCCAAAGAAGAATGAATTTGTTGGAAAAGTTTGAGAATTTTGTTTGATTTATTCAGATGGTTAAAGGTAATCATATTTGATAAATCTAGGGCATTTATGAGCCATTACATAATCGTTTGAATCATTATGATAATTGTGATGGACACGTTACATATTTGGCTTTGATGTTAAACTGTTAACAAATTACAGACTTACTGAGATTATAGAAGGTATCTTACAACCTTTGCCATTCGATTTGTTCAGTTTTGGCCGAGATTGACTCACTAATGAATTATTGGTGAATAAAACAGAATAAAACTTAAATTGATAAATTCGAAAGAAATTGGGAATTCTGAAGCACTTATTGTGGAAACAATATTTGGTAGTTATAATTTATGCAGTATAATTGACCAATCACAGCGAAGAACGCCGCGGAGGTAGCGACGGACACGTGGATGTCTGAGTGATTCGGCTCAATCGACGGGAAAATTCTTTGTTGTGCGCCACTAACAAAAAGCAACTGTGCCAAATTTAACCGTTGTACTAATACAAAGCAGAGTACAAGTCGACAGGTTGGTATCTACTCGATAGGGTTTGTCTGAGTTTAGTCATAAGAATTGATGGTGTTCATTGGTAAACTTGCGCCAGTTGGAACACGTTCATGCGTAAGTTGCGCCAGTAATTAAGTTACTAAAACTCTTTATTTACAGACATGTTGTTGATGGTATTGACACCGCAGTAGCATTGCTATAGTGAAGTAAATTGACACGTGTTGCTTACCGAATGCTACAGAGCAGTTCTGGCAGATTACGAAAAGAAAGTGCACACTTTACTGGAATGTGGTGACATGTACTAATGTATTTGTTATTCTACCGTGACATAGAGCGAAAAAAAGTTCACCTGTGGTGGTTGGATGTCATACTAACAAATAACAATTTCATTTATTCTCCATTGACTTTTCTACTTATCTAAGTTAATTTTTAGTATGCCTATGTATTACGGAGTGAGACGTAAAACAGGTGTTACTCGATGGTTTGAGTTTAAACTGTTTAGCTACTAAAAAGAACTAAATTTTGTCACACTAATGACTGAAATGTTATATTCGCACGACTTTGTGGATGTTATATTTTGGTGGGAGGTAGACTAAGGAATTGTAAGAATTGACATTATTAAAGCGGATTAATGGCAAATAACCAAAGATGTTATATACTTTGTTGTCAGACACACCATTGAAATTGCATTATCTATTCTTAGTACAAAAATGATTATTCATTGGGCGTGAAAAACCTAAAATCGCTTAAAATAGCACATTGATTTTGCATTACCGTATTGATTCTAATAAATTCTCACAGGCTAAAATTCTATTCTAAACTACGAATATAGGCATTGTCATCGAACCTTGACCACTCGATACTAAGAAAAGACGGATGCGTAAAGTCGATAGAGCGATTCTATTCGACGGGCGTAAACTTTTCTCGAGTATACGCTTTCCTGAACTAGTCCTGTTTGACACAATATGTCCAGAAAAAACAACCAACAACCAAATGTATATGAGCCTGTCTCAAAAGGTGATAACTCTTCTTTTTTTGTGTCCACGTAACAATTGACACAAAACAGCACAGAAACGGTTAGACTGAAAACACAAGGACATTTGCTTCAAATCAATATGTATTCTATTGGGATTATGAAACACCACAAATCAGTTTATCCTGAGCAAATGCATAAGCAGATAATATGTTGATCATTACAATGGACAAAGTTTTGTCCGAAATTACTTCGCACCTTTTGAGACAGCCTCATATATGAGTTATATGCATATATATATATGTAGTATATAACTATGTATAAATGTATATTTATATTCATGATACATAAATGGGTGTATATTATTGTATTCATAGATAGATATATGAGCATGTATGCATATACATGTATATGTATATGTAGTAGATAGGTATATATAAATATATATTTATATTCATGCTACATAAATGGGTGTATATTATTGTATTCATAGATAGATATATGAGCATGTATGCATATACATGTATATGTAGTATATAGGTATATATAAATATATATTTATATTCATGCTACATAAATGGGTGTATATTATTGTATTCATAAATAGATATATGAGCATGTATGCATATACATATATATGTATATGTAGTATATAAGTATGTATACATGTATATTTATATTCATGCCACATAAATGGGTGTATATTATTTTATTCGTAGATAGATATATGAGCATGTATACATATACATGTACTATATATATGGCTACAATCGAGCCGCACCCACTGTATGTTGTTACCTTTTAGAATGCCTGAACAGGAAAACATTCCTTGAATACGGGACGTGCTTTCCTTGTCTGTGTGCATCTTGCCACACCTTGACGTGAATGACTAACTTCATTGAATGTGTCACTTGTCCACTTCCGGTTTGACAGAAATGACCAAGTGGTCCCTCATGTGTGGACACAGTTCGGCCTTTACCACGGTCTGCTCGGCCGTACGGAAATGTCGTCTGCAGTGAAAAGAACTAACTTAAGCTATTGCACTTCCACTGAAAAATTCTCTGGATATATTTCCGATAAAAATTTGAAATAGTGTCTCTTGCTATGTTAATGACTGCAGATTATAGTATTTTGTAATAGTATGTAGTATCTTCTATTTCATTCGGTTCTTAATAATAATACATGATATATCACACATATAGCATATATATATTACACATATATACATATATCAATATCATATATAAATATATATCATGCATATAAAATATATGTCTGTATTCGTCATCTCCATATTTCTAACTCTAAATACGGCAGAAGGCTTGTGTGTGTGTGTGGGGAGGGGGGGGGGGGCTGTACCAGTGTACCAGGGGGTCCAGAAGCCCGGCTAGGCTGCCCTGAAGCAGACACAGTCCAGCTACAGCATCCAGCGGGGTGCCTCCTCACTCACCCCAGTTCGGTTTAAAACTTGGCTTTCAACAAACAAGTAAGAAGTCTTAAGGGCCAAACAATAGTCAGGATACTCGATCCACACTAATTAGTATCATGTCCGTTCCTACCTTTATATAATACGTTAAAGATGCACATTCTGATGGTTTTGAGTTCGTTATATTTTTAATCAATAATTTAAGTTGATCGATATAACATAGCTTATTTTAGTTTTAATTAACTTTGCTTTATAGTCACTAATTAGATATTGGAGTGCAAACATCCAACATTAATTTTGGTGTGCATGTCAAAATTCTGAATCCTTGGGCGTTAGCAGTAACAAGTTCATTCAATTCACTTAGTATGCCCTTATATGTATCACCAAATGCTTAATAAGTGTACCAGTATCTAAGTTGGATATGTCATACCCAGCGTCCGCCTCCGACCTCCTTTACAACCAAAAGGTCGCCAACTTCCCAGCATCCCATTCTATACATTAATACAAAAACGTGGTCAACGCCATGGCGTGTCCAGGTCGGCGCTGGGGAGGCGACCTGGTGCCAACCAGTCGGTGAGTGCAGTCGCTGACCAGTCGGCCCGGTGGCGACTAGTTGCCCAGCACCCACCTGGCACTGACTGGTCGGCACCAAGTCGGTGACAGGTCAGCGACAGGTTGACGCCAGCTTGGTCAGTGTAAAAGCTGGGTGTTGGTTTGGTTTTTGTCATCTGCTCGTGACCTGATGGCAACCGCTTGTGACCTGGCGGTGACTGCTCACGAACTGGCCATGACTGCTTGCAGCCTGGCCATGACCACTTTCGACCTGGTGCCGACATGGCGCCAACCACATGGTGAGTACGGCATTGCATGTGTTGTCGCCGCCAGGTCAGCGCCAGGTCATGAGCGGTCGCCGCCAACCAAAGGGGCGGAAACTGGTTGGTGCCGACCTGGTGCCAACAGCACTGGTCGCAAGGAGGTTGCAAGTGCAACAGCTGCAGCCTCCTTGCGACCAAAGTTTCCTCATGGTGCCAGCAGGTAAGGAGGACATATGGACGTCGCAAATTGATTGTAAGTGAAGACTGGCCTCGTGTGACTGGGGTATAAGTTCAAATCTAGATAAGTGTGATGTTTTCTATCGGACTTTGCTAATTTAATAATGTGTGGGAAATAACTGCATTCAGACTGATGACGTCAGTATTCCTTTTCGGTTAGTGCTGTTGTGAGTAATGCAGTGTAGTCATCCATACTTGTTTCCTGAAATGCCATCCCTGTTAAAAAAGGAAGCTCACAGTAGAGTTGAATAGCCCTGAACGCCTTCACTGTGTCGTGACTCACTGTGGATTCGCCCTAGGAAAGAAGGGGTCTACATGGGCATCCCTGATGAGCTTGTTTGTTTGTTGGAGTCTTACATCCTAGCAACATTTAAGGGTGCTAGTACAGGACCGGCACCGATTAGTGACTGGGCACTCATGGCGACTTTATAGTGTTACCTTACTGGAGATCGGGCCGCTGGCACCTTTACCTATTATCCTAATAAGTCAGAGTATTCTTATAATGAGCGAACCTTTCCTTGCCTTATCCTAGTAATACTGAGCGCAAGCTATGTATATATATATATATATATATAAATATATATATATATATATATATATATATATGGGAATCAATTGAGAATATATATATTCATATGAATTTGGCATCGTAAACACCTGCATATACACATGATCTACCAGAATATAGTATGTACACACACCACAAACACCATCATTCAAAGTCAACTGAATAGCTTGTATTTGAGCAAATTACACCTGGTCTATAGATGTGCCTACACGGAACATATTGTGTACAAGTGATTGGAGAGCAATTCCCCTTGCTACCAACATAATATATATGATATAATGTATATTTAATTCAACATATAGACATAGGATAATAATATCTATACCCCTAAGTCAATGCCTCAACTTATGTGTGCGATTTTAATTTGGGATATTTGGAGGCAGCGAGGTCTCTCACACACAGACACGCCGTCAGCAAGCCAAGTGGAGTTCCGGTAGAGTGAACTGGATCAGTGGGACATGAGTAAAAACGGGATTTAATTCCACCGGTACCGACGGCCGTTGGCTCCCGTCTGGGTGGCAGCTGCAACCAGCCGCATATATACATATATATATATATATATACATATATTTATATACATTCATATCCATATATATACAGTGGTAGTTGTCTTCATATGTCCATATCAGCATAGACAATTGTACCTGATTTGAAAGGACAACTCTGACACCAGACCAACTTTGTCCTGCCATAAAAGGTATCCTGTCATTCGGAAGGACTACTCGAGTATATTTAGTAGACCCTGTCTTGAAAATATAGTTCTGCATACAGACCAATCTTGTCCTGACAAAGAAAGTGTCATCTCATCGGAGGGACAGTCAGATGGGACAAAAGCAGTTTGTAAATTTGAAATATTTTGTTCGCAAATGGCGGGGGTTCACTTATCACTGTGGTCACTAAAGAGAGGTTGTACTGTACATATATACATTAGTGGGGGAGGCTTGTGTAGAGGGCAGCACCAAGCACGTGGGTGGCGGGAAGGCGAGAAGGCGAAAGGCGGGGCAGGCGAAGAGGGGTGTAGCAGGTTACCTGGCTATGTGAAGACATTCGGCGCCCAGGCACTACCTGTACAGGTACATCAGTGATAGGACAGGTGCTGGGTGGCAACGGGAGGAAGGCTCGTGACTGAAGGTAAGGCATGCTGGGAAGTATGTCCACGCTGCCGCTGGACGGGCAGGGGACTAGTGGGTAGTAGTCGAATCAGGCTCAGATGTGACAGTTGGCGATGTGAGGTTTATTGTGTATGAAGTTGAGGGTTGTCTGTAGAGACCAGAACGGAGGTGAGGGACACATGAACTGTTGTCTCCGTCTACGTTGGGTGGATCCTCGCCGGGGCTGGTGTCTAAACATCACCTTCAGACACCAGTACTCGCCTCTTCTCAGGTAGTGTTAGCCAGTCACTGAAGCTGACACTTGGCATGTGTACATGTTGCAAGTAGGATAGTTTCACTCACTCGCCTCTTCTCAGGTAGTGTTAGCCAGTCACTGAAGCTGACACTTGGCATGTGTACATGTTGCAAGTAGGATAGTTTCACTCACTCGCCTCTTCTCAGGTAGTGTTAGCCAGTCACTGAAGCTGACACTTGGCATGTGTACATGTTGCAAGTAGGATAGTTTCACTCACTCACCTCTTCTCAGTTAGTGTTCGCTAGTCACTGAAGCTGGCATCTGGTGTGTGTACATGTTGCAAGTAGGATAGTTTCCCTCACTCGCCTCTTCTCAGTTAGTGTTCGATAGACACTGAAGCTGTCACCTGGTGTGTGTACATGTCGCAAGTAGGATAGTTTCACTCCTGGTTGTAGCCTTCACCTTAAAGTTGAGACCGAATCGGTAGAGCCCACACAGCTTCCTGTGCAGAATGTGAGGAATTTGAAAGCCAATTAAGTCAAACCATGACATATAAAATATATATTTGTTGTTACCTAGCTTGACGCTTAGCATTACTAGGATAGGGCAATAACTGGTTAGCTCAGCATCAGGATAATGTGACTGAATGGTGCAAGCGGTCTGGTCTACCTGTGAGGACGCACTATAAAATTGCAATGTGTGTGCACTGTCACAAGTTGGTATCCCCCTGATATGACCTTAGATGTTGCTGGCATGTATAACCCCAACAAAGAAACATTTACTTTTGGTTCGTTTTTCAAATGCTGGGCTTTATAAGGTTCAATTAGATTGACTCAGTATTTCTTTTATGCAGAAAGTAAATAATTAATGAGTGCACATGTAGGATAGAATCTATGTAAGTGTTTTGGTCTCGAGAAGTTTATGTTTTCGTCGGATAAAACGCCTTTAGTCTCATGTTGAACCTAGAAAACAAAGACGTGACTCTTCATGACAGGCGTTGGTTCTTTCATTACATTTGTTTATAGTTTGTGTGTTTGTTTATCAGAAATTGTAGGAAGAAAATTCTACATTAATTAAATATTCCACTTCGTGTATATATTATATGTGTAGCCGGGTGTACTGCTCATCCTAGCGTGGCCAGGGACATGACTAGTAGTTGTGAGCAACAACACTGGTATCTCGGAACTGCCGTATTGGGCGTCGTTGGTGATTATTTAACACCTTGTCGACAGTAAGGGGCATATACAAGGCGACCATATGACAGTACCCCTCACATTATCGTGTCCATGAAGCAACCAGTCCGTGTCCTATCCTAGTATTGCTGAGCTCCAGTCAAGGTAACGACAAGCATTAATTGTGTTAACCACAATAGCACTAATTGAGCCTACTACTAAGTACTAGACACAGTTTCGCCCTCTGCATCACTAATAGATTCGGTTCGAGCTAACTCCGTGAACAGATCTAGTTTCAAAATAGACCCTATGTCAGATCCTACCGCGATACTATGTAGCTATTTTTACATATCTGTGGCTCCTTAGTGTCCTTATAATTAATATGTTTTCTCATTTGAAAAGTGATGGGGGGGGGGGGGGGAACCGGGAATAAATAGCAAACAATAGGAATGGCTCATCACTAGATAGGACCAGAGAGTGATCTGATCAACTGTCTTGGATCCGCGTCCAGTGGTAAACCACTGGGCGCCAGATTTGCTGGAGGTATAAAATACGTCATTGCCACCACTCAGTTTACAATTAGTTTTAGGTAAATAAAATGGTATCAACAGAACCATGTGACTGTTTAATTGACCTTCATAGATATGCATATTATATATATATATATATATATATATATATATATATATATATATGTGTGTATGTATCTATGTATATGTGTGTGTCCGTTGACATAATTATGTGAAGATTTAAAACATAACGGAAGTTAATTCAAATTGCCCAAACGTGGAGATGTTGTCAGGGAGTAAATTAGGTGCGAGTTTGTGTTGCCAATGTGAATATTCCGGCCTTAGAGACCTAAACCCGATTCCTAATCCAGTGTGCTATGGGGGGGGGGGGGGGGGGGGGGGGGGGGGGTCGTGCGCTCACAGCCCTATTTTGGTGAAACTTCAGATCCAGCACTTAGTGGGGGATTATATAATCCGTAGAAAGCATCAATTTGTTTAAACCGAGGCACTTACCTAGAGTTGATCTTACATATCCTACATATTCTACATTTCCTACATATCCTACATATCCTACATATCCTACATATCCTACATATCCTACGTATCCTACAATCATATAAAAATGAGTTTGTGAGTTGTTATATCAACACCATAAATACTGTCCCAACCCATCCTGTATCTTGTGATAATCAATCAATAGTTCCGTCCTCTAGTCGAGGGTTGGATGCAGTGGTTCTCTGTGATAAACAATAAACAAATAAGGAGCTGTGATTGGCTCTTCCCCCCCCCCCCTCAGCCCGTGCAGGCGGGGTGGGGTGGGGCCTCTCCTTCTGACAGGAGCCGCACCCCCTCCACCTCCGTCAGATGGCGAGCATGCACGTCACCGGGACTAACATCATTTAGGTGTTGGGACAGATCGCTACGTGATAATGGAACATCAGCTTAACTCTCACTAAAATAGGTATACTAGTACTAACAGGCATACCTACCTACTCCTTTATGAACAGAGTTCTCTCTGCCCATCAATAGATGCACCACTTACTGTCAGATTCAGGTCAGTACATTGCTTGTATGCGCATTTATTTCACAGCCAAGGCTTGTTTTATTTCAGACAGAATTCAACATGTATTAAAGCTGAGTCCGACGAAAGCACAACCGTCTTGAGACCAAGACACTTACCTAGATTTTAACCCACATATCGCTGTTATTGAGACACGTTGGGGCTCCTACATTTTACTACCTTCGTAATTAACTACTGATTTCATAAGTAGCTACTGAAACAAACACGGATCAATCCGATTATAATTTGACATAGGCGCTCTTCTGGCATTGCATTAGCCCACCAGCTGTATAAAACCCAACACACACACGTGCACATAACATGCACGCCCCCCCCCCCCCCGCCTACCCAGTTCTGAGGTTTGCAACCCAGTTTCTGAGTGAACATGTTGACATGTCACCTGGTGTCAGGATGGTGCGTCACTCGGACTGCTGCACGCGTCCCAGAATGCCCTGGGGCATCTGTGGACAAGGTACGGACGCTGGACGGAGGATGTGTGTGTGTGTGTGGGGGGGGGGGGGGGTATGGGCGGGTTTGTAAACTAGACACAGTTTTAGTTAGTTCACCAGCCGCAGGGTTCTACCAGCCCAGCACCAGGTATATAGCAATCTGCATGGCGCACCAAAGAGAAAGTAGGTCAGTGGTTTTAGTAGAAACCTATAACGGTAGCACTGTTGAAGCATCAGAATATGTGCGCAATCTTCTGTCCTTCAGACAGTCAGTCCCACCTGTCAGTTCAGCTAGACAGACATCAATTTGTTTAAACCGAGGCATGACTCACTGTGGAGTCGCCCCACCGCAACTGTTGCGGTGGGGCGACTCCACAGTGGCATAGTTCTTGGTCAAGATGTCCTGTGTATCGACTCAAATTACCTCCCACAGTCCTAACACATTCAGTTCCAGGTGGCATAGCGACAAAGACCAAAGATTTAAAGCATTTGATTTGACTCATCAGGATGGATTCAACCCCAGACCATCAACCCATGTAGAAGTCACCCGGTATTGTGCCACCTCTCCATCAAGGAATCCAATTAAATAAGCGGGCAACAATCACGACGTACACGACAATAGAATGTTTCCACCAGCAGCCACCACTCTGATTGGAGTGGCAAGAACCAATGTTGTGGGTACCAGTCCTGTAGACAAAGGTATTATAGACGATTTACATCACCATCTCGCCCTCTGATGACAGAGATAATGTTGTGTGGATCATCTCACTGTGCAACATGCCTTGGTGAAATACATGCCTTATAGAGGATTCCCAACCGTAACCTGTCAGCTGACGGCAGTGACAGAAGTAATGTTGTGGAGATCAATTCATTATGCAACACACGTGGGAAAAGGCCTTATAGAGGATTTATACCACTAAACCGCCCTCTGATGATAGTGGCAAGAACAAATATTGTAACTCTGAGCTCACTGAGCAGCATGCTCTGTGGAAAGATGTCTTATAGGGATTTACACCACCAACCCGCCATCTTATGATAGTGACAGAACTAATGGGTGTCAGCTCAGTGTACACTGGCTTCTACGGAAAAAAAGGTCTTATAGAGGATCTCCAGCACAAACCCGCCCTCTGCTGGCAGTGGCTAGAACTAATGTTGCAACTTGCAGTGCACTGTGCAGCATGATTTGCTGAAACATGGCTTATAGAGGATTTCCACCACCAACCCGCCCTCTGCTGGCAGGAACTTAAAGTTGCATGGTCCGATGAAATATAATTTTGTCAAAATTAAAACAACTACTTACATTTGATGCTATATATCCAACTTAGATATTGGTGTATTAGCTAATGATTTGGGACAGTATATACAGAATAACCAGTGAGTTTATAACCTCACCCCTTTGAACACTCAGTTTGAAACACCCATTATGCAGGAAGGCCATTAACCAATTAGGCCAATCTCGTGACCCCATTAGCCCCCCCAACCAAGTAGGCCTGCTGTGCAGGGTCATAGAGGGGAAGGGGATATGAGGTGGATGTGTGTGTATGTGTCTGTGTGTTTCCTGACCTGACTTTACAGAGACACAGAGACAGACATACACACATACATACACACACAGACATACACACACAGACATACACACACAAGACATACACACAGACAGACACCCATAGATAGGCACACACAGACAGACATGCACAGACACAGAAACACACAGACATGCACACACCCGACATACACAGACACACATACACCCAACCTGACTTTGCAGAGAGAGAGCCACACACACACACAGACACCCCCAGACAGACACACACAGACATACACACAGACAGACATGCAGAGACATACACACATAGACATACACACACAGACATACATATACATACAGACACACACTAACATACACACATGCATGCACACATACACACACATACATTACCACCCATATATATACACACAGACAGACACACAGATAGACACACACAGACAGACATGCATAGACAGCACACACAGACACACAAACACCATACATACACACACCCGACATACACAGACACACATACACCCGACATGACTTTGCAGAGATAGACACACACACAGACACATAGACAGCCGCACACAGACAGAGGCAGACACACACATACATGCACACACATACATACACACATACATACAGACCCATACACACATACACACACATACACAGACACACATACACCCGACCTGACTTTGCAGAGAGAGAGACACACACAGACAGAGGCAGCCACACACATACATACCCACAGATATACACACAGATGCACATACACACACAGACATTACCACACATACATATACACACACATATACACACACACAGACACACATAGATAGACACACACAGACAGACATGCATAGACAGCACACACAGACACAGAAACACACAGAGATGCACACACCCGACATACACAGACACACATACACCCGACCTGACTTTGCAGAGAGAGACACACACAGACAGAGACACATAGATAGACGCACACAGATAGAGGCAGACACACACACATACATACACACACATACATACCCACACATACAGAGAAACACACAGATAGACACACACAGAAATACACACACAGAAATACACACACACAGATACATACAGACATACATAGACAGACACAGGCAGACAACAGACACACATTATATTTTGTTAAAAACCCTAGTGCCATGGGCCTATGGCACTAATCCAGTCCCAGAAGGCCACCCCAACCAGGAATACCTACCTACAGTCCTGTAAGGTTCCAGGTCATCTCACATCACGTGGTCACCGCGAGATGACCATCTGGGTCATAGCCACAGGACTTTTGACAAGCTTGTCGAAATTATTTTTGGTTCTTTCAGCTCATATTACTTCAAAACTAATCATCTTTAATCAAAATCACTCCGGACTAATGATTAGTAGCTTGTAACGATCAATTTGATATATTTATCTAAAAAATAAGACAAAAATTCAAGTGCCATCGGACCATGCAACTTTAATGTTGTGGGTACCATCTCACTGTGCACGCTCAGCCGTGTTACTGTTAGTAATTCGCCCACTTGTCTCCACGTGGGTTGTGTGCAGACACCTTTTGCACACATACACCCATTACACACACACCCATTACGCACATGCCTCTTACACCACCGTCCACTACACACACCTACCAGACCCCCCCCCCCCCCCGAGCCCACTATTTGTCGCGCCTTAACCACCATTCAGCCCTCATGCTCTGAACACACATGCACTGCTAGATATGCACGGCTACCAGTAATTCACCTATTTCATTCACCAAAATGCATGGTTCCGTACTAAAGCACGGGGCTCACGGCCATGAGTGGTAACAAGTACCTACCCAGTTATTGTCATCGTGATGGTGATACATGTTAGTAATGGGTTAGTGCATGAGAATGGGGAGAGTGTTGCAGATATTAGTTATAGTGCAGCCTCACTGGGATACCATGCCTTCAGATCCCACTTGGTCATATTGTTCTGGCGTTGAGGAAATGTCCCTTATCCTACTAATGTGGAGTATCAGGTACGTAACTGCATTCAGTTCCCAACCGAGTCAAGACATTTTCTCATAGCTTTACTTGGTGGTGTGGATAATTATAGGCATAGGGAGAGGATAGGGCAAGAACTGGTCGGTTCACTAATAATAATATGATAAGGTGACTGGATGAGGTATCAGCATGGTACCTCAATGTGGCAACATTGTCTAGCATGCTGTCATTAACCAGCATCCAACATTGCATGACCTCAGATGATGTTAGAACCGAAACTCCCCTACATTATCACTGGCTTGTCCATTCCACGGAGTGAATAGTAGCCACACTTGGCTGTGAACAATTTCAAACTATTCCCTTTACACATATTTGGAATTATTCGCATATTCCACCCCCGAGTGAGAACAGTGGACGTGTGTACCACGTGTTCCCGTTCGACTGGTGGTCTTATTGCTTCAACAAGCCCGACTCTGTCTTCATATTCACAATAAAGCTGACATTCTGCTAATTCATAGTGCACCATGCGACATGCACCAGGCGTGTCGAAGTAGCCCTGGTGTCTATGAGGATGAGTCCATATTTCCGAATAGTATGCCTTTTCACACCACTAATCATTCATTCAAAATAAAATCTCAACCAGTGCATTTTCATACTCTATTTTCGATAATGATATGATATTAAATCGTATATCGCATGATGTATGGTACATATCACGTGCAAGGCATCGCACATCACGTGTTGCATACCACATATCACATTCACACATTGCATGTCACGTATGGCATGTCACATACTACATGTCACGCCTCACATATCATATCCTAAAAGTGACATATCACATGGTAGATATCACATGCCACATATTGCCACATGCCACATGCCACACCTCATATATCACATGATACATGTCATATATCTTATGACACACCTCACATATCTCCTAAATGTGACATATCACAATCAGTATACCTTTAAACAGGATAATCCGAGGAAAGCATCATATGTGAAAGACCAACATTTTCTTTTTAGCGAGATTTTACGCTAAGGGGAAAATGAGTGGTATGTGTCATACGTGGAAGGAATATTAAGTCACTTTAAGGGAACATGTCTGATATCAATTCTGCCGGGAAGCCATGGGTGAGAAGGACCCTTTAACCAGGTTATTCATGTTACCTTTCGTGATGTATTGTAATCTGGAGGCACCCTCTAGGGCTACAGTACTGACACCCAGTGCCTGTGTGACATGACCCAAATATGATCGGGATCATGCCACTATGGGAATGTCGGTCACAGCTAGGCTTAGAATACAGCTCACTTAATGTTAAAACTACATGACATGTTGTTACTTTAAGGACCTGTCAAATGAGCGGTTTATAATCAAAGGTACCCCGAAGTACACAAAGGTAATTTATACCACCCAATCTACTGGATGTGGGTGTGTGTTCCTTGCACATTCCTTTAGATAAATACATCATGTTGATGATTATAATCTACCTTATTATAGTTTGAAATAACTTCCTATGAATAGCTAACATTGGGGATATTTAATATGAAAACATGCACAGATATTGTTGGTGTACATCAAAGTGCTGAACACTATACATAGGCTCAGCAGTGACACGTTATGCAGCAATAAATGTAATTCAGAACAATAGGCGGAAGTATAGTATGGAAATTTATTAATCAAAGGTAGTAGTAGTAGCGAAGAGTCAATGTAAGGTAATGAGTATCAAGTGAAGTAATAATCAATGAGTAGAGGTAAGTAATCAATATAAGCGAATCAATGTCTAGATAAGAGGATACTAGGAGGAATCATTAAGTGATGAGTCTAATAAGTGAGTAATCAGTTCGGTAGGTAAGTGTGGGGGGGGGGGGGGGGGAGTGGAAATAGAGTCTGTTGGTGACCCGGGCCTCAACCCTTAAGGAGAAAGATGGGTGGGTGGGATGGTGAGAAAAGAGGTGTTGGTGGTCCGGCGTCTGGTGGAGAAGTGGGAGGAGTTTGGGGAGGGCGGAAGTGAAGGGGGAGGAGGGTACCAGCGGCGGCACCAGCGCAGGGCGAAGGTGGCGCCGCCTTGAGGTATGGGAGGGGGGGGGGGGCAGGGGGGATAGGGGGCACCGGGCGGGGCGAGGGTGGCGCCGCCTGGAGTTAGGTGGGTAGGGGAGAGGCGGGGGGGAGGTCGGTAGGAAGGGGGGGGGGGTGGAGGGCCGCCCGCCTCCATCCCGAATTACCCATATTGCCTCAGCAATATGGACTATGCAGCAATAAATGTTTTATTGTATGTATATTAAGTTGGATATGTAGAATCAAATCTGGGTATGTATTTTGGTTTCAAAAGTGTTATGCTTTCATCGGAGTCTGTAGCTTTAAGAATTTGGCAGAAATCCAAAATCATCGGATTATGCAACATTTATGGAATATTGGCTTTAGTCAGACGGGACACGGGCATCTCTTCGTATTGAGGATATGAAGAGTTTAGGAGCTAAAGCCGACAAAGCCATGTTAGCTGTAAAATAGAGTGTTATTCTGCTTTACAGGTAAAGTCTATCAATTTCATATTCGATATAGAAGATATGCCAACTTCTGTGAAAAACAGATTTGATTATCAGAATGATGGCAGCTTCCACTCAAACATGGTTATCATGGTTTCATTTCATCCCAAATGGCATTTGTTGTTTTTTACGCCTGAACTGTCCATATGGTCTGCACCGATTTGACCAAGCAAACACACATTGAGCCAAGCACCAGCCCAGTGAAGATAGATGGCTCTGCAGAAGCTGTGCTTGTGGACAAACAGTCTGTGTCGATGCCTGACCTTGGGAACTAAATCCCTGCACAGTGAGTTGAATGTCGTCCCTCATAACTCGCTGTCTGTTAAACCTCAGAATAGTGTAGGTGCTGATATACGCAGTTTCGCTGGTCTCTCAGTAAGGCCTGAAGCCACCCAGCACGCCGAGTTGCAGCATCAGCTTACACGCCGGAAGTTGGGAGTGGCGCCCCTCCCGACCCTTCCCACCACTATAAATTCTATACTGTAAACTCACTTTGCACTTATAACGCGAACATCCCTCCTGATAATCGACCTTGGTAGGAGTATTGCCATTCATTGGTTTCTAATGTGATTGCAATTAAAATGCCCTAGCAAATATTTTGCATTATAAAAATACCACTTTGTGTATGTGTATTCGCCACCTTCCCCACATTCCAGCATGTAACATTTGTAAGCTGCAGCTGTAGCTGTGATCTGATATGCGGGTTCACAGTTCTAGTCCTTATTGAGGGAGCAGCAGAGCTCAGAGTACTTGGATTCAGAGAAACAGAATCAAGTGGATCTAGTACAGAACGCTTTATTCAATGAGCGGCCCGGTTTCGAACTTGCAACCTTCCGCGCGGGAAGCCAGCGCTCGTCCCTACTCGGCCACCTCGCCCGGTTGGCCGGAGGAGTGGGTGCGGTGTGTAGAAGTGTGAAAGGCCCCCTGGTGGCAAGTGTCTGGTGTGAACACACCGGGCGCTCTGTGTGAAGCCCGGGGCTGCAAACACACACAGTATGGGGCACCTGGTGCCGGGCGCCAGAACTACACCATCGTCGGCTCAAGGACGAGTGATTCACCTGCCCCCTTCTGCGCCCACTCCTGCCCCCACACCCACTACCCCATCCGACTCACGTCTCACAAAACCACTGAGATCCCGCAATAATGGATCCTAATTTGAAACTTGCTACTGGGTATTCAGTGTTAGTTGAAGATTTAGGCAAATAACCACTGCAATGCAAACCGGATTGATTGAGCTGTACTTTTGTTATATTTTCTACATAATACTGTACACTCTATTAGATCACCAACAAAGAAGTTCTCAGAAAAATTAAAAATAAGAAAAGCTTGTTTGCCACTATACAGACAAAGAAACTTATTTATTTTGGCCACATCATTCGTCAGAGTTCAATATACCGTACATTGTTGGAAGGGAAGGTGAATGGCAGCAGAGGGAGAGGGAGACCAAGAATATCATGGTTTACAAATATTTCACAGTGGACAGGCTTGAATTATTCACAGTCTATCAGAACAGCACAACATCGGGACAAGTGGAGAACCATTGCATCCAACCCTCGACTAGAGGATGGAACTATTGATTGATTGATTGATGTTAGGTTAATACTGTTCGCAAATTGTTCCCCAATCTTCTGTAAAGGATTCACAAGAAATGATAAATGTTGATCATAATTAGGAGCATTTCCATAGCTACATCCTAGGTCAATACTTATTAAGTGACCATATGCTTAATGTTTAATATATGCAACTACTAATCGACTGACTTAAACAAGTCAGAAATGGAAAAGTAGTCACTGGAGATGCTCTTTTGGCATCTTGACAGCGGTGCGTTCTCAGTGGTGACATGACATGCTTTACGGTATCAGCGTGTGTTCATCCTGAGCACACACGGATCACACGGCCTCCAGTTATTGGCATTCCCCGCCAGGATTCACACCAAACCGGTGCTGATGACAATTAAGTCGCACCTTCAGCTGTCTGAGTGAGCTGAAGCTTGTCTCAATGGGATGCGCAATGTGTAACTTGTAAAGCTGTATTCACACGGGCGAGTTAAAACGCCTCACGTAAAACCACTTGCCTAGTTCGCTTTACATTTGCTGTGTGAATGCATGGCTGAGGCGTTTTAGGGCTGAATCGATTCATATAAATCGTTTAATGTAAAATGCTTACCAAGGTGGTCTACAGGAACCGATCTATGCTGAATCGTTTTATTTATGACATCACACGCATTCGCAGTCGAGGGAAACGTGACAGTCGAGACCTGAGTGTGTTGACTTTCCGATAAATTTGCTTTATGAACCTGCTAGCTGTGCACATATATTTTTTTCGTGATTTATTTTTAGGGTTTCATTGCCCAGCAGAAGTTTTGACTGTTCCAAACCAATACGATTCAGTCCATACATATCTAGGTCGAACCCACACTCTCTCGGCTGACGTCGACGAATCCAAACTGGCGCTGGTTAGTCTGGACTTGCTCATGCGCAGATATCCACTTCTGCCTTAAACTGATTCAAAGCACTGCCTATGTGAATGCGAAACACTTTCAAACTCGGTCTGTGTGAATGCGCATCTAAATCGATTCATATGATTTGCCTTGTCTAAATCGCTTTAAACTTTTCCCGTGTGAATACGGCTTTAGATTCACATTACCGACTATGCCCAGGCATGCAGCACATTGAGGTTGCACCAGGCAAGGACTTAATTAAGTGTGACTAGTCAAGTCACTGAAAGTGTGAAGCACAGACAGGAAGATCACCCGCTTGGGGGATACCGACTAAGCCCAGTCTACGGTAGTGATGTGCACTGATCTACCCTGATAGAATTCAGCATGTACCTGCGTACCGATGCGCCTAGATAGTTGATTAGGGCGCTACCCCGGAATGTCATAAATGTGGGTTCGAATCCCGTTCTAAGCGCAACGTTTCCCATTTCCAAAGACGCCCCCATGACAATATGTTATGGTAAATGAAATTCAAATCAAAGCAAATGAATCAGAAAGAATTACTTGCCAGATTGAGTTGGGTGTGGTCCACTCTGGGTTTGTTTTATATAAGGTTTTATTGCGTTGTAAAGTTGTTTAGGCTTCTTCTATTGTATTGGGTAGTTAGCGTGTCGTTTAAGTTTAACTTGCTTTTGTATTCCATTCCTTATGGTAGAGTGATCAAGCTTTCGTAACTGTTAAAGTTGAACAATCCAGTGGTCTTCAGTTTCTGTCATATAAATTTAGATAGATAGATTAGGTTATTTATTATTATCTAATACGCTTTATTTTTAAGCAACCCTATTTCAGGGAGATATTTGCCACACCAAATGAATGCTAGCATGCATGTTGAAATTCTATGGTAACAGGTTCTATGAAATTGAATTATTAGTGTATCCTTCGAGGCAGCAACACTTGATTAATGTTTGATATATAGAAGCAACTCTAGGTAAATGCTTGAGTTGCAACAAGTTGAAGCTTTTGTCGTGGGGGTGATGAAAATGGGAAATATTGCGCCTAGAGCGGGACTCGAACCCACATCTCTTTGCATTCCGGGCAAGTGTGCTAACCATTACACCACCTAGGCTCCCTGATATCAACACACTCCCCACGCCTACCTGGTCTGCACCTCACAGGCAGGTGCAGACCACTACACTCGTCCCCCTGGAATTGTAAGTCTTGTAATGCTTACAATTACATACATACAGGCAATGCACTAACACATACATACACAGGGTAGGTTCAACAACCATACAGCGCAAAGCTTGTACAGGATCCTGATCAAGGCAACCAGTGTCGTGGGGGTGATGAAAATGGGAAATACTGCGCCTAGAGCGGGACTCGAACCCACATCTCTTTGCATTCCGGCCAGTGTGCTAACCATTACACCACCTAGGCTCCCTGATATCGACACACTCCCCACGCCTACCTGTCTATGTGGTTACTTGCCCGAGAGGTCAGTGCAGACCACTACACTTTCATCTGACTGTGCGGCTTTAAACTGACTTAGTATTGTATGCACAAACACATGTTCAGTGAGTGCAGCAGCATCTGAGTTGGATATGTCGGACCAACTGAAGGCAAGTCTTTTGGTTTAAAGAAATGGTATCCTTTAAACTGATGATGCAGCTTTAAAGGTGCACCAGTATGATGCCGGGAAGTTGACATGTTCAGACGTGTACTGATCGACGGATAGCGCACTTTTACATAGACGGAAGTTTCATAATTTGAATATGGTCATTTATGGCAACTCGAGGGCATTTTCAATAGTCAAATCGAATATGACATATTTAAAGACTGTACTATATCATGGGATGGATGAATCGGTAAGAGCGATGGCTGGCTTAGAATGTGGGAGGTCACGTGACAGAACTCCCATCAAGTCAAATCAGTGACTTTCAACGTTCATATGTGTCGCTACCTAGCCTGGTACTAGGCATTAAAAGCGTAGGGCAAAGACGGGACACTGCATATCAGAATAATGTGATTGAGTGGGATATCGGGTGATGGTGCTGGCAATCTGGTCTCTCAGTTGCCATGAGTGTACGCTGCCACATGTCGCTACCTATCCTGATATGACTGTTGGTATTGCTGGGACATAAAATCCCAACAAAGAGACATATTTCAGTGTGGTTTACAGCCACTTTGCATGACCTCTAGTAGCCTGGTAAAATATTGTCATCCATAAGGTGCATTGTTTGAAACTGAATTTTCTAGGTCTGTAAGTTAAAATCACAGGCCTAGACCGTTAACCATATTTTACATGCTCATTTCCATTCTTCTACACCTGTGAACACCTCCTTCTGTTTATATGTTTGTTGTTTTTCTCGTTTGAAGGAGTTTGGATGAGTGTGGTGGCGTGGGTGTGTGTGTGGATAGAGGGTGGGTAGGAGGTAGAGATGGGGAGTGGGACTTACAGTAAGTACTCTGGGTCAGCACCAGCTTGTATATATATAGAAAAAGAATACATGGCGACACCCGATTCTATGAAGGGGCTCCCTGAGAACGTGGTGGTGGCAGAAAAAAATGTATCGGAGAGAAAGGTTGTGTGGAAATAGGTTGAGCGAACTCCGGGTAAGAATGTCTCCTATTATACTGTGGAAGCCCTCCATGTGGACAGAGCTTTCTTGTGTACCTGGTACCGAACTGTCACTAACAACTCACAGGCAGGTCCACACTTCACTATTTATTCAAACAGCATTCCCGCACTAGCGCCAAATGCGGCATTATTCACTCAAACAGGGTGTGTGTGTTGTGCCCATATAAGGCAATGCCTCATTATTTGTATCAAACAGGGTTTGTGTGTTGTGCCCATATAAGGCAATGCCTCATTATTTGATCAAACAGGGTTTGTGTGTTGTGCCCATATAAGGCAATGCCTCATTATTTGATCAAACAGGGTTTGTGTGTTGTGCCCATATAAGGCAATGCCTCATTATTTGATCAAACAGGGTTTGTGTGTTGTGCCCATATAAGGCAATGCCTCATTATTTGTATCAAACAGGGATTGTGTGTTGTGCCCATATAAGGCAATGCCTCATTATTTGACCAAACAGGTTTTGTGCACTATGCCTATCTAAAGCAAGACTGCACTATTTATTGAAACACTATTTATCCAAACATGCTTTATGTGTTATTCCCATGTAAAACAGTACTTCCCTCTTAATTCAAACAGCGTGTGGGGTATATTGACCTGTTAGGCAATACTGCCACATTAATTCAACCAGGGTGTGTTTTACTCATATAAATCAATACCTCAGTATTTATTCAAAAAGGCTCTGTGTGTTATGCAGACGAAAGGTAATAAATACTCCACTACTTGATCCAACAAGGTTTGTGGACCATATTAGGCAATACTTCTTTATTAAATTATTTATTAAAAGAGGATTGTGCTGAGCCCATACAAGGCAATCCTGCATTATTAATTCCAACAGGTTTTTGTATTTGTTTCCATAAAAGGTAAGACTTGCCCATTCATTCAGAAATGAGTTGTGTGTTATGCCCATCCACATAAGGCACTGAGCTCGTTGGTCACTTTCCTCTGTTGCTTTCTTTAATGAAGTTCTGACGGAGACGGCTCTTGAGGGCTTTAGTTGCGGGGAGTTTGGTGGGATATGTGTATTTCCCAGACAGGCTGAATGAGCCTAAGTTTGAGAGGTGTTTCTATGATCCGTTGGTTTTATCAGTGAGCAATGTGATTTGTTTGAACCAATCAACCCGAAGTAAATAAATGAACTATGGGAAAGGTGCACTGTTAGCAAGGCAGTCACCTTTTACATGCCACTTTATAAAGTAGCATTGCGGAGTGAATCTACTACGAAGACAAGGTATTGACATACACATTGCCATGTGATGATTATTTCCAACATGGGTTTTATACAAATATTTCCATCAGACCACATGAATGCACGCTTTAACCGCAGGGGGTCAGTCTGTGTAGGCACCATTGGTGTAGTTGAAATAATAGTGGCGCCCTTACAGCTACCCGGTATAGATAGTCCACTGAGATGACAGACGAACTCTGAATGTAATGTATGAATGAATTCGATTGAATAAAACATTTACCAACAAATTGCATGTCGATATACTAGGAGTGCGTGATGAGTGTACGTCCTCACCGGAAGCATGCCTTTGGTTGGCTATATCCCAGTAACGCTGCTCACATGAAACATGCCTTCCTCATGCACATTTTAAAATAATGTATTGAGGGGGATGGTAGTTATTACCAGACCACTGTGTGGTGTGTTGTCAACGGGGCGGGTAAAACCTGAATGTGTGTTATTTACAATCTAAATATAGCCCTATTTGTACTGTGTATATGTCCTACAGCGTCAGATCTCATTAATAACGACAGGGCAGGCTTTTCCGGATCCACGCTTGCGTGTCAATGTAACTCCAAAGACAACATTTATTTTAAGTTCACCAAATACACATCACCATTTTCTCTGTTTGTTAGTGGTATATGCACATTCGGCACCCACTATGGTTTTTTTTTCTTTGACTATCCACATTAAAAAAGTCTACACACCAAGTTCAATTTTGTCAACTTTATTTTCATTGGTTGAGCATAGTGATGCTATCTGTAGCCGTGTTTACACGGGGAATTGTAAAACGATCTAGACAAAGCGATTTATATGAAGCGTTTTAGTGACGTGACCGAGTTTGAAAGTGTGTCGGCAACCGGGAACCAGCAGCCTTAGTGTTGCGCCTGTAGCCGGCAAGCACTGCTATTTGTTTAGTTTACACACGTCGATTCAACGCAGATGTAGCTGCTATGTTAATATCGCTTGGAATTTAAGGTTAATTTAATTAAATTTCATTATTTGAGTCTGTAATTCTGTTAAATATGATCGCATTCACTCAATTTCGGCCTAATCGGGCCCTAACACTACCGGGCACCAGCGATTAGTTACTGCTGATCCTTTAGCCGGCAAGCACTACTATTTTATACTATCGCCGCCCGGGAACCAGCTGAATCGATTCATATAAACTACCTCGCGACGTGGTATAGATGAACCGTTTCATATGAATTGATTCAGCCCTAAAACGCCACAGCGTCGCGTCTACACGGCAAATGTGAATCGATCTAGGCAAGGCGTTTTATATGTGGCGTTTTAAATGGCCGGTGTAAACAGGGCTTATATTTAGCCGATTTATCAAAATTGTCGTAGTCTACACTGACCACTCAGGCAAGGAGCCACATAGTCAGGTGGGCGTGGATAGGATGATTGTGTCAGGGGGCCTAGATAATCTAAGTTTTAGAACGCTATCCCCGGGATGGTAAGAAGTGAGGGTTCGACTCCCATTCTAGACGCAATATTTCCTCCAAATGTTTGGCCGAATCGGTAGAGTGCAGGCTTCCCGTGCGGAAGGTCAGGAGTGCGATTCCCGGTCGAATCAAACCAATGACTTACAACATTGTTACTTGTCGCTCTCTAACATGGCAGTTGGCATTATTAGGACAGGGCAATGGCTGGTTAGCTCAGTCTCAGGATAATGTGACTAAATGGGAAATCGGGCCACTTTGGTGCTGGCCTGAGCTCCCAGTGGGACAACACTAGAAAGTCATAATGAGTGTATTCTCACAATTCGGTGGCCGTCCTGATATGACCTTAAATGGTGCCAAGCTATGAAACCGAAACAAACAGGCAAACAAATTTAAGGATATTTCAGTTCTGTTTCCTAAAAGAAAAGCCTATTCAATTGCAGAATTCCTGCCCGGCCTATATCACTTTAACCGCTGAGGAGCGTCATTAGGGCTGAATGACCCTAAGAGTCATCGCTTAACCACAGTGACCCCCAGCCTAGAGTGTGTCCTCATTCATTCTCAGAGAATAGGTTTGCTTCAGAATATATATAAGTAGTGCATAATCATAGTCAATCATGAAAATTGTGACTAAATCAAAATAATTCTTTACGGAAAATGGAATTATTCTAATGCAAAGATCCATTTACCAAAGTGCAATTTAAACGAGAGCGCGGTCATGCATGACCTCTCACACCATATTGCCTCAGGTGGGTTTGTTGCACTCTGTGTATCCCACGCAGCATTCCTCAGTAATACACCCGCAGCTGGGTCAGCATCCAGAAGCCTCCCTAGGTGGTGGCAAACAACATCCCTCCTACAGGAGACAAAAAATGTGCGTTTCTCTCCTGTGGAATGTTGGTGTCTAATGGTAAGGGTTTTTTTGTTTATTTTTCAAAGGTGTCTTTTGTCTGGGGTTTTATTTCTATCTTTCTTTGTATATATGAGTGATTATTTTGGTGATGTTTTCTGGCATTGTCATATTTTTGTTGCATTGACTATTGCCAAATTGCTCCATTTCATTTCGCATTAAATTAAACTTTGCGTACTGGATTCACATCTCTTGTGTGTTGGATGTACGGAAACATGGATATAAGGCTGGTCATTTTCAGTTAAAGGGGAAACAACATGACAAACATAACTTTACTTTTCACAATTATGATCATGGATTAATATCATGATCCAGTAGTCATAGTTTGTATACCCTGAAACAATCGATTCTCTGTGAATTATTTAGGACTCAATCAAGCCTGAAGACAACCGCAATTATTAAGAGTGAGTATTAAGAGTCATTCACCCTAATGAGCCTTCTGAGTTGTTGAAGTGAGATAGTCCATTGGATGTCTAGAGCGTTAGATATCCTTACTCTGCCAACTTCAAACACGATTAAACTCATGAGTTTCTAATTAATTAGAAGGGTTATGAAGTTAGAATTCCACAGGGAAAGTACTAGAAAGGTTACTCGGAGTATTAGTCGATTTGAAGCTGCATTATGACCTTTGGAATTTCACCCATCATTTCCTCTCTGACGTCACCGAGCATGCCGCATGAACAGCAACTGAGTAGGTAGGGATTGATCTTTCCAGGACCAACTCATACGTCATAATATTCCATGAGTATTATTAGTACTTCTATCTGCAATATAGTTCATTTTTCTAGAATTCGAATATATTGTAAAGAACATTTGTTCAAATTGAAGTGACAAGGTCTTTAGAATCGCATCTTTTCCCACGAAATGAGGAGCATGCTTGTTTGTACAGTTGTATGTTGTATGCTCACCAAGAGACACCATCTGGTGGAAGAAAACCGAAACAAACAACGCCATTCCCACCTCGCAGCTTGAAATGTGCTGAGTGTAGTATCCTGTAAGCACACCCGAACGCCTTGAGTGTTATTCAACCACTGACGTTTATTCCAAGCATATCACCCGGGGGCGTCTCTGTCACGTGACCTCTTGTGGGACGCAGCCCGGTGTAAAGATTTCAAATTCCCCCCATATTCAAGTTCCCCCCCGGGAACTTGAAAACGTTTTCAAATTCCTCCCAGGGGAATTTGAAAACGTTTTCAAGTTCCCTCCCTCGTTTTAACTTTCCCTCCCCCCGAATCTGAAAAGTTTTTAAGTTCCCCGGAGGGAAGCTGAAAACGTTTTCAGATTCCCGGGGGGGGGGGGAACTTGAGAAGGGGGGGAAGTTGAAATCGTTACACCGGGTCACGCGTGTCACTTCTTTACATTCTTTACTTATTTTCACTCACGCTTCGTCATTTTCTACTACATTTTGTTATGTGTGTAAAATCATATTTCAGCAAGAAAATGTTAGTGTCAATGCAGCAACACTGGCTTTCTGATCATAGGATATGGATGGTAAGAATAATAAGATACAAATGAAATTATGTACATATATGTATCAATAATCAGCGTATACGTTGGGGTAATGCAGCGAAATCTTACATTAAAAACTACATCTGGATGTCACTTGGCATTTTATTGAGCGCCTCTGGAAAACATCACCACAGTTTACTTTGGAATTAACTCAGTATTTTTACATTCGATTGACGACAGCAAATATTTGTCTTGCAGCGCCGATATCTTCGGCTCGGTGTAGGGGGTCTTGTGTTACACTGTCTGCAGCTGTGTGGTGGTTTGGTTGTTGCAGTTTGGGGCGAATAGAGTTATATTCATATAAATATGGTCTTTTCTCGCGCATTAAACACTCGTATTCTAACTCTAAATTATTGGAAAACTTGTGTGCAAGCTAAGGTCACATCAGGAGGGGTACCAACTTGTGACAGTGCGCAGTCATGACTTGATAGTGCTGCCCCACTGGGAGACAAGACGGGCCCGTCTTGACAGGGCTGCCAGCACCATGACCTGATATCCCACTGTCACATTATCCTGACACTGAGCCAGTCATTGCCCTATCCTAATAATGCCAACCGCCTGGCTAGGAAGCGACAAGTATCAAATTGAAGTCATCAGTTTAGCTCGATCAGGGTTCGAATCCCATGATCTCCCAAAACGGGAGACGGAACTCGTTCGGCCATCGCGTCTGGTCCAAGAACCCGGAATGTGTCAGATGAGAGACCTGTATACTTATTTATCACTACCTTCCTTTGTAGGTGGTGATATGATAGTCCGACATGAGCTGGTTGTCTCACAGTTGGCATAATGTGACTGAGTGAGGTATTGAGCCAGGTTGCTGGGGGCATTGCAACTCCGTGAGGCAGCACTATGAACATGACATGAGCATGCACTAAAGCAACCCACTACACACCCTGATATGACACCATGTTTTGAAAAGATGTCTAGCCCTCTCAATCAATAAGTTAATCATCACAGATGTTTCAACAGACATGCATGAATCAGGTGAGTCTAGCTTGATTGATTATATATATATGAATGATTATATATATATTGCAATATCTCCATTGGGTATCGTTTTGGGCATTGTAGTTTTATCTCATCAAAATAGTTGTTGACGAGATCAAATAATGGTTGTGGGACATTCAAATTATTGTTTTTATCGGTAGACTGACCGCCATACAGAGGTAGGTTTTCCCATAGTTGGTCACGTGTATTCAAGTGATCTTTGAAATTATAGATATGCGTACTTGGACAAAAATGATATCTGCCTCCTAATTTATAAGCGATGCATCAAGTATTACGGAATTAATTACCAAACTGAGGAATTTACAGAGAGAAAAATGTCTTCTTCAGAAAAAGAATTATTCCCATGCAAATTAGATTTGTGTAGGAAGATGCCATATTACATGGGGATGCCGAAGCAAACGACCCTGTCATAGATAATGCTCACGTATAAGTTATAACGCAGCTTTGTTCAGTACAGCAAAGGGTATCCTTGATTGGGAGTTCATGAACCAATTGCAGTTGTGTCAATTGCATCAAAGCATGTAAATAGAAGCATAGCCCAATGTGCGTTTTCGGTTTGTTTCCTTCGGTAAATATATTTATTCATCTGAAGAAAACTGTTTATTTTCAGTGTTGAGGCACTGCTCTTCCAGCCAATGTTTGCATAGCTATTTACACGTTAAAAAGAAAATGGTTTAGAACAATAAAATACAAGACAACATTGTAAATATAAAGGTTTCTCATAGATATAATGGGTTAGCCGTAGTGTAACCAAATAGGGTTAGTGACAAGCCATTACCTCAGAGAAGACCACAAAAGAGATATTATCGAGAGGTAGTGGTGGAAATTATTCACACAATTATACAAGTTCAAAATAGTTTGTAGGGTCATGAGATGAAGTGGCCTATAATTCTTACCCATTATCTGAATAAATGCTGGGACATCTATTATAGGTGTTGCGGTACTGCACAGTGTGAGGCTTGGTGAGATTATTTTGTCATATATTTATTTGTAGGTGTTCCAATAGGCGAGTGTAGGTAAACAATGGCATACTACTTAATATAGCACGCCAATGACGCCTCCTTAGAGGTGTAGGCGGTCTATACTTTTATACTGCGCACATAAACGCTATTGACAAAGCAATGCAATGCGTGCCTTGCATGCACAATACCGGAATACCAAGCAGAACCCAATTCACCCAGTAAACTTCTCAAAGAGGCTTAGTATAAATATCAGCGGACGAAATCTTTCAGTTTTTCTCCCTTTCAAGATATTTGATTTAGATACCAAATGTATACTTTAAGTCCGCACGTAGTCTCTACTATCTTCTCACACGTCCAGGCACGTCACAACCAGCAGGTTCTTTAAGTGCATTTTGAACTCCACAAGTTTTAGTACAAATATATATATAGTGTGTTTGTGAGGGTTTTTCGTCCTGGCAACATCTCAATTCATATCAGAACAGACAACGACTTGGAACAGTACGTCCTTATGTAGATAAAAGATTCACCACCCCATACTTACATTACAGGGGTGAAAAACAACCCATTAGAAAAGCTGGCGAAGAATTTCGACATGCTGGGTTAATTAACTGAGCTGGTAAATTCTTAATTTAAGAAGCTCAGTCATTGCCCTATCCTAATAATGCGGGTAAATTCTTAATTTAAGAAGCACAATATATTCTTTATGTACGTCTTCATATTTACCTGCTACTTTTGAGTTTGAAAATATAATAAAACATATACTTTAATGCAATTTAAAAGTGAAATCGACGGCGTTCTCTGGCTGCCATCTTGTCTTTTTGCATTCTCTCCCATTTCACCAACTCTGTGCTGATATAAGTAATCATTTGACACTGGTGCCAGGCATTCTACTTCCTGTTCCATCCTAAAGCTATTTTCGCCCGTATTTAGACTATGTTGTCGTTCACCCCTGTACTGGAAGTACAGGGTGAATCTTTTATCTAGTCCTTATGGTGATTTTATAGTGCTGCCCGATGGGAGACCAGGTCAGTGAATTTCAGTGCTCTGTCCCTAAGAATGCGGAAACAACTCATGAGCAGCTTCTGAATAAACTGAGACTGTTATGGCTCTGTCACACCTCACCGCATTGGGGAAAAAGAAAGAAAACAAACAAAGTCTGGTGGAATACGTCAATGTCCGGTTTCTATGTGGTCAGCATCCGGCGTTTCCGTTCTGTGTCTGGTGGTGTCCGGCATCCATTGTGGCAAGTTTTGAAGATGCACAAAACTTGTGACAGATGCCGCCGGATTGATGTCTACGGATCTGTTTAGTCCATTTTGTCTCGTTCATGTCTACCCGCCTGTAACGTGTCCGGTTAGCTTTCTGAATTATTCCCGTGATGGGAACCTTACTGCACATAATGGGGTTAACTGATGGTGGAGCTCCGCAGAGAAGATTTGCAAGCATTCAGAAACTTCCTGCGGATGCCTCCAGAGATTTCTGACAAACTTCTGCTATGTGTTAGTCCATGGATCACCAAGCAGCACACATTCTACAGGCCGCCCATTGAGCAAGGGCTGAAGTTGGCCATATCACTTCGTCATTGTTTTGTTATTCGGTGTGTCCATCACGTGATGTCAACAGTCCGGTCCGGGTCCTGTACATGTTTGTTTGGTCCGTTTGTTATTCGGTTTTCAACCATCGGTTTACCACAGTTTGTCCGGTAATGCGTTTGTTATATACATTGTCACCCATTGTCATCCGCTTATCGTTCGTTGGCTGTCCGTTCATGTATGTTTCATGTCCATTTAATTTTCATTCGTCCGGTGGCCTTTGACCCGATATTGCAACATTTTGATACATTTTGATACTTATCCCGCCCGAACACCACCAGACTAGAAAATTCTTTGTCCGGTTCTGTCTATTGCTCAATCCGCCATAGTGTGACAGGCACTTTCGTGGTATATCTCCTTTCTCAAACCACGCTAGTCTGCACACCTATATTCACCCCACTCCACAACCCCAAACCCTCACACCTTCCGAGGACCCACCCCACCACCCCTTTGCACTCCTTTACCCCGACACCCGATCGTGCTATATGAGCGGAGCCCCGATATAGCACGCGTTGCACTGTTCCACCGAAGTAGGCAGGTAAACACCCGGGTGAGGGTGTGCGGGTACAAGACACGCCTCAGCTAAATTACCACTGAGGCGGAAGTGGACAAACGGAAGTAGGTAACCAGAGGATGGAATGCATTGTAAATATATATCGCACACAATGCAATGTATTTGCATCCGGTCTCACAACTTACCACTCTCAACCTATTTCCCACTACGAATTGGGTAATCGTCACTAAAGTAGGGTAGTTTTCACTCAATATTGGGCACTTATCACTAACTTGTCAACTAGGATAGATAGAGCAAATGCGAGTTGTGTCAATGTGTGAGGATAATACGACTGAGTGCCTTCGTGGTACCAGCAGCATATTATTCCAGCGCTGCAGCACTATGAAGCCACCAGGAGTAGGGCACCATATAGTCACGACACGACCGTAATTATTTCTAGGATATAAAACGCCAATCATATATCCTATGCACCAATGGCAGCTCTTCTTGGCTGATCGGAATGCCGATTCAGGCCATTGCATTAAACAGAATCCATAAGTTCACTTAGCGCGCTGACCTCTGACCTCTGACCTCTGACCTTATTACTTGGCGCGAACCAATGTGCAGTCGATGGTTGAGTTTTGGTTATAAATGTGACCTACCATGGATAAAGAAAATCCTATTATCTACCAAAAATACACGAATTACCCACTTACTACTAAGCAACCATTATTGTTATAACATCATAAAACAGTAATCAATGGAGTTATCTTGACCTCTTCTAAAAATGTATTCCTAAAATTGGAAGCTCCCTACTATGTAGATAAAGGATTCACCCGGTACTCGCAGTCGCAGTACACAGGTGAATACCAACCCTATATAAAAACGGTCGAAAAAGCGGGTTACTGAATTGAGAGCCTAATTTCACAATCTAAGAAGCAACATTTATTCTTTACATATGTCTTATTGATAGCCCGCTACCATTGAGTTGAAAAATATAATATAATATCTAGTTTAATAAGATTTAAAAGTGAAATCGACGGCGTTCTGTGGCCACCATCTTGTCTTTTTGTATTCTCTCCCATTCCACCAACTCTGTGCCTATATGAGTAGCCATTTGATCATGGAGCCACAGTTTCTAGGTCATGTTCCATACTAAACCTATTTTCGCCCGTATTTACACTATGTTTTCCTTCACCCGTGTACTACAAGTACCGGGTGAATCTTTTATCTACCTACTATGATAATCAATAGGAAAACTAATTTAGACAATTATGACCCTACCGGCCAATTCCCGTTTTTGGAGGCAAACATGTGTTTTTGTCTGCTCGCTGTGAATATGGTCTATGCTGCCGACTGTAAAGAAACCACCAATCAATCAATCACACCTGTTTGTGTGTGCCTCTTTATTGGAAGATGTACGTTTTATGTATGCCACCTTAGTTCCAGTCAAATTGTAATTGCATAAATTTGATATATTACCATTACTAAAGGTAAAGGTCGCAGTCGACTACACGATGATTTATTCCATATATTTATAGTCAAGGAGTGGGAACACTGCTGACGAGAGGTAAACATTGAGAGGCACTCATGCATTGGTGCCACTTGCCAAGATTGCCGAAGTGGCAAAGAGTAGTAGCTTCACCGATTTATGTCAGTAGCACGCCACAGTTAATGCTGATGCCCATATGGTAGCCCAGATGACGGGGGAATCGACAGGGCGTGACTAGGCACTCCCCGAATACGGCACAGGAAATGGTACTTTATGGAACGTAACGTATTTCTTCGGAAATTTTCACTGTAATCTCCATTAGAAACAAATACCCCTGTCACACTATGATGTAACGGGCCAGCGAGTGGGAAACGTGGAAATCACTTATGTACGTTGAGGTACTTCAAAATTCTCGGTGTTGCAGGGCTAATTTGCACATCAGTGCAACATAGTGGATGTAGGTGAAATGTCGATCCACCAGAGTTGTAATGTGTGTCAACGAGTTAGAAAGTCAAAAGAAAAAAGGCCCAATGTAAGGCTAACGAGCCTCCAGTGTGTGCGGCATCAGCCTAGCAAAACCTTAGCGTTGGCTTAGTGTAGGACTCGCGTAATTACGCCCGCCCTAATCTAGCTATGTGTGACTCTGATGTAATTCATAATGTGAGTCGACGCCAGGCCCACGAGTGAGCAGCATCAGTCTAATGACAGTCCAGTGTGCTCAGCGTAAGGACAGCGAGCGCTCAATGCGCTCAACGTGATTGCCTTTATATTCTCGAAAGCAAAACGTTCACACCACATTCACAGTATGTTCGCCTACTGCATGTTACATAACGTTATGCGCGCCAGCCATTTGTCAACTACATTGAATACGTCAAGACACTTTGGACTTACGTTAGACTAACGTTAGACACAGGTCAGAGACATGTTAGACCTACGTCAAGATACATTAACAGCACGTGGGCAGCACATGGGCTGCATGTTCCTCCCGGCTCTCCATCAGTCTACCAAAAGTTGACGTAGCTCAAAGTAGACTGTAGCTCTAACGACCGTCTAACATATCTCGATGTAAGCCTAACATTAGCGCAACATAAGGCCAATGTAACCCAATGTAATGGCCTGTATGTTGAGCTACATTGAAAGTTTTGGGGATGTCCAAAACCTTGACGCATGTCATCGTATCTCGACTTCTCTCATTGTACCTCAGCATAGGCTTAATGAATGCGTAACGTATCTCGATGTTCCTCAACGTATCTCGACATAATGGCCAAATTTCACCAAGTCGGCTTACGCTACTGCATTACATCGTAGTGTGACAGCCCCAAAATGTCTGGCACTAATCTTACAAAGTTCCATTATCAGGAGGCATGTGATTATAGGTGCAGAGTCAATTTAAATTATATGGTCGATAGGGAAAAATAGGGTTAGAACAGCCATATAAGTTGTAGCTGCGACCCGGCATGCTGAGTCACAGCTTCAGTCCTTTCTAAGGAACCACCGGAACTTGGAATACCTGTATTAGTATGGGCGATAATGGGGAAGTTCACTTTTCATGCACCTCATATGTATACTATAGTCGTGTTTACACGGGCGAGTTAAGTCGCTTCATCTAAATCACCTTGCCTAGTTCGCCTCACATTCGCCGTGTAAACGCGACTCTGAGGCGGATTAGGGCTGATTCGCTTCATATGATTCACTTTATGTAAACCACCTTGCCAGGTGGTTTATATGAAGCGATTCAGCTGGTTCCCAGGCGGCGATAGTGTAAAATAGCAGTGCTCGCCGGCTACAAGCTCAGCTGTAACTATCGCTGGTGCCCAGCAGTGTTAGCGACCGATTCGGCCGAAATCTATTGAATGCGATCATATTTAACAGAATTACATACTCAAATAATGAAATTTAATTAAATTAACCTTAAATTCCAAGCGATATTAACGTAGCAGCTACATGGGCGTCGAATCGACGAGTGTAAACTAAACAAATAGCAGTGCTCGCCGGCTACAGGCAGAACAGTAAAGCTGCGAACACACTGGACGCGTATCTCGCGCGTGCGTCAAGCGTCGCGCGTGCGTAAAAAATCAAAACGTATGTAATAAAGAGAACCCGAACACACTGGCGCGTGCGTTTGTCGCGCGTGCGTCAGGCGTGCGTCACGGATCGCTTTTGGAGCGATTATTTACGCTTGACGCGTGGTGACGCGTGGCTTTTGACCGAATTTGCCCGACTTTGCCCGACTTTGCCTGACTTTGGCTGACTTTGCCCGACTTTGCCCAACTTTGCCCGACTTTGCCCGACTTTGCCTGACTTTGCCCGACTTTGCCCTCTTTCATTCCCTCCTCTTCCATTCCCTCCCCTTCCATTCCCTCCTCTTCCATTCCCCTCTTCCAATCTCCTCTCTTTCATTCCCCCTCTTTCATTCCCCCTCTTTCATTCCTCCTCTTCCATTCCCCCCTCTTCCAATCTCCTCTCTTTCATTCCCCCTCTTTCATTCCCCCTCTTTCATTCCCCCTCTTTCATTCCCCCTCTTTCATTCCCCCTCTTTCATTCCCCCTCTTTCATTCCCCCTCTTTCATTCCCCCTCTTCCATTCCCCCTCTTTCATTCCCCCTCTTCCATTCCCCCTCTTCCATTCCCTCCTCTTCCATTCCCCCTCTTCGTTCCCTCCTCTTCCGTTCCCTCCTCTTCCGTTCCCCCTCTTCCGTTCCCCCTCTTCCGTTCCCTCCTCTTCCGTTCCCCCTCTTCCGTTCCCCCTCTTCCGTTCCCCCTCTCTCGTTCCCCCTCTTCCGTTCCCCCTCTTCCGTTCCCCCTCTTCCGTTCCCCCTCTTTCGTTCCCCCTCTTTCGTTCCCCCTCTTTCGTTCCCCCTCTTTCGTTCCCCCTCTTTCGTTCCCCCTCTTTCGTTCCCCCTCTTCCGTTCCCCCTCTTCCGTTCCCCCTCTTCCGTTCCCCCTCTTCCGTTCCCCCTCTTCCGTTCCCCCTCTTTCGTTCCCCCTCTTTCGTTCCCCCCTCTTTCGTTCCCCCTCTTTCGTTCCCCCTCTTTCGTTCCCCCTCTTTCGTTCCCCTCTTCGTTCCCCCTCTTTCGTTCCCCCTCTTTCGTTCCCCTCTTCGTTCCCCCTCTTTCGTTCCCCCTCTTTCGTTCCCCCTCTTTCGTTCCCCTCTTTCGTTCCCCCTCTTTCGTTCCCCCTCTTTCGTTCCCCTCTTTCGTTCCCCCTCTTTCGTTCCCCCTCTTCCGTTCCCCCTCTTCGTCCCCCTCTTCCGTTCCCCCTCTTTCGTTCCCCCTCTTCCGTTCCCCCTCTTCCGTTCCCCCTCTTCGTTCCCCCTCTTTCGTTCCCCCTCTTTCGTTCCCCCTCTTTCGTTCCCCCTCTTTCGTTCCCCCTCTTTCGTTCCCCCTCTTTCCGTTCCCCTCTTTCGTTCCCCCTCTTTCGTTCCCCTCTTTCGTTCCCCCTCTTTCGTTCCCCTCTTTCGTTCCCCCTCTTTCGTTCCCCCTCTTCCGTTCCCCCTTCCGTTCCCCTCTTCGTTCCCCTCTTCCGTTCCCCCTCTTCGTTTCCCCTCTTTCTCCCCCTCTTTCGTTCCCCCTCTTTCGTTCCCCTCTTCGTTCCCCTCTTTCGTTCCCCCTCTTTCGTTCCCCCTCTTCGTTCCCCCTCTTTCGTTCCCCCTCTTTGTTCCCCTCTTCGTGTTCCCCCTCTTGCATTCCCCTCTTGCATTCCCCCTCGTTGTGTTCCTCCCTGTTGCTTTCCCCCCTCTTGCGTTCCCCCTCTGTTCCCCACTCTTCCGTTCCCCGTCTTGCATTCCCCATCTTCCATTCCCCTCTTCCATTCCCCATCTTCCTTCCCCCATCTTCTGTTCCCCCCTCTTGCTTTCCCCTCTTTCATTCCCCCTTCTTGCATTCCCTTCCTCTGCATTCCGCCTCTTTCATTCCCCAAGAGGGGGACCGAAAGAGGGGGAACGAAAGAGGGGGAACGAAAGAGGGGAAACGAAAGAGAGGGGAACGGAAGAGAGGGGGAATGGAAGAGGGAGGGAACGGAAGAGAGGGGAATGGAAGAGGGGGAACGGAAGATGGAGATGGGGAATGGAAGAGGAGGGAACGAGAAGAGGGGGAACGGAAGAGGAGGAACGGAAGAGGGGGAACGAAAGAGGGGGAACGAAAGAGGGGAACGAATGAGGGGGAACGAAAGAGGGGGAACGAAAGAGGGGGAACGAAAGAGGGGGAACGAAAGAGGGGGAACGAAAAGAGGGGGGAACGAAAAGAGGGGGAACGAAAAGAGGGGGAGAACGAAAGAGGGGGAACGAAAGAGGGGGGAACGAAAAGAGGGGGAACGAAAGAGGGGGAACGAAAGAGGGGGAACGAAAGAGGGGAACGAAGAGAGGGAACGGAAGAGAGGGGAATGGGAAGGAGGGGAATGGAAGAGAGGGGGAATGGAAAGAGGGGGAGAACGGAACGAAGATGGAGAATGGGGAATTGAAGAGGAGGGACAGAAAAGGAGGGACGGAAGAGGAGGAACGGAAGAGGGGGAACGAAAGAAGGAGGGGAACGAAAGAGGGGGAACGAAAAGAGGGGGAACGAAAGAGGGGGAACGAAAGAGGGGGAACGAAAGAGGGGGAACGAAAGAGGGGGAACGAAAGAGAGGGGGAACGAAAGAGGGGGAACGAGAAGAGGGGGCAGAACGAAAGAGGGGGATGGGAACGAAGAGGGGGAGGACGAAAGGAGGGGGCGAGGGGAACGAAAAGAAGAGGGGGAACAGAAAGAGGAGGGGGGAACGAAAAGAGGGGAACGAACGAGAAAGAGGGGGAACGAAAGAGGGGGAACGAAAGAGGGGGAACGAAAGAGGGGGGAACGAAAAGAGGGGGAACGAAAGAGGGGGAACGAAAGAGGGGGGAACGAAAAGAGGGGGAACGAAAGAGGGGGAACGAAAAGAGGGGGAACGGAAGAGAGGGAACGGAAGATGGAGGAAGAGAGGGGAATGGGAGAGGGGGAATGGAAGAGGGGGAATGGAAGAGGGGGAACGAAAGATGGAGAATGGGGAATGGAAGAGGAGGGACGAGAAAAGGAGGGACGGAAGAGGAGGAACGGAAGAGGGGGAACGAAAGAGGGGGAACGAACGCAGGGGGAACGAAAGAGGGGGGAACGAAAGAGGGGGAACGAAGAGGGGGAACGAAAGAGGGGGAAACGAAAGAGGGGGAACGAAAGAGGGGGAACGAAAGAGGGGGAACGAAAGAGGGGGAACGAAAGAGGGGGAACCGAAAAGAGGGGGAACGAAAGAGGGGGAACGAAAAGAGGGGGAACGAAAGAGGGGGAACGACAAGAGGGGGGAACGAAAAGGAGGGGGAACGAAAAGAGGGGAACACAAGAGGAGGGAATGGAAAGGGAGGGAATGGAAGAGAGGGAATGGAAGAGAGGGGAATGGAAGAGGGGGGGAATGGGGAGAGGGGGGAAATGGAAGAGGAGGAATGGAAGAAGGGGAATTGAAGAGGGGAGAATGAGGGGAATGGGAAGAGGGAGGAATGGGGGGGAGAATGGAAGAGGGGGGAATGGGGGGAAGGGAAAAGAGGGGGGGAATTGGGGTTTTATATGGGAGGGTGTGTTCCGGCCTTTAGACGCGTGGCAGACGCGTCCAGTGTGTTCGCTATTTACGCGTGAGAACCGCATGACGCACGCTTGTACTTGACGCACGCGCGACGCACGCGTCCAGTGTGTTCGCAGCTTAAGGCTGCTGGTTCCCGGCGCCGAAACACTTTCAAACTCGCTCCGTGTAAACGCGCCATAACATCGCTTCATATAAATCGATTTGCCTAATTCGCTTCACAATTGCCCGTGTAAACACAGCTTTGGTCACTCACCATCACCATGAACACTGAATTAGGTGGCGGATACATGTGCTAAATAATCCGGGACTCTTGGCCCAGTGCGCAGTTCACAAGGCTGGGGCTCCTGATACAATGAATCTCCTTTTCTTCTCTACTGTAATAGAATGAAGTATCCGTGTCAAACGGAATTCAATCAACATCAAGGTAGAGGAGACATGCTTGATGGGTAAGGCGCAGTTGAATCTACCTAGGTTTTACACGGTTGACTGAACGCCAGTTACTGTCGTATTATGCAAGGATATGTTTCTTTTTTATATCAATTTACTCATTCTTTGATGAATTAATTGGGTTTCAATTAACTCAGCACATTTTATTGTATCATTCAGTGTATGTTCTTTATTAATGGTCTATGTAAATGATTGATGGGTGAAGTGGTTGTGCTCCTGATGTTATTATAGCAGCATGTTATTATAGCAGTATTCAAGGATGCGTCTCTTTTTAATGACTGAGTAGTTTATTGAGGATTGATTGGGGTTTAACTTCTTAATATAATCTGACATCAGATGAGGATGATGCAATGCACATTCATGCCATGTGTGTCGAACTGAAGTACACTGAGATTGACCTAGTCCTCATTCAGTGAATCTATTTCTTGCATCGTGTTCCTTTGATGGGAAAAGGGAATGGGATTTCTTAATACTTTTGCAGCAGGAGTGATTTGTATAGAGGTCATAGATGGAGAGGTCATGGTTGGCATTCTGATTATCGACTGCGACACTGGATACAAGACACCGACTGTCGGCCAATGCCAGGCATTGCTATCAACGGAGATCTACATGGGCAAAGAGGAGGGATTGGTGATTTCTTTGTGAGACAATTATGACGGGGGATTGTTGGTTCCCGGCGTAACCTCTAGCATTAGCTGGTTCCCGGCGTAACCTCTAGCATTAGCCAACTAAGGTTGATTCGTATGCCAAAGCGTTTGTTGTTGGCCCGCACGCGTGTTTAACAGTGCCAATGCACATGCTAAAATGAATGAAAAAGAAACTGCCATCGCCACGCTCCTCCTTGGGCTTGGGCTTGGATTTATTGCCGGTTTAATAGTAAAGAAGAAACAGGGAAAATGTATTGTAATCGATGAATCGGGCCATGCTGAGATGTTGGTGTCATGAATTATCAGCCTAGTGTACATATCTATAGCACGAAATGAGAACATCAATTCTTCTAGGGAATTGTGTATATAACTTCTCCATTTGTGTGTGCACTTTCGTGTGGGCGGTGACATGTAGGTTCACTAAGCGTGGACTGAGGGGGTACGGTATATAGAGGCTCCTTTGTTGACAGGTTACTTAATTATTTGTTGGTTTTTTTCCACCACAGCGAATGTGTTGGTGTTGGGCGGCGGTCTCTTCTCGTCGCCCCGGTGGCGCAATCAGAGCATGCTGACTACGCATTGCTGCAACTTATTCTTTTTGATCTTCGCTTTTGTGACGGCATGTGCTCTTGTTTTTAAGGTGTATTTCATGTGTTAATAATACACACATAAACCATGGCTAAGCCGTCGGAAGGAGTTGAATGGGGTTCTAGGTCCATGGACCCATTTCTCTTTCTAAGGACATTCACTCACTGGCTATACGAGAAGCGGACGGGAGTGCTGAGTGGATAGAGCATACACTTATGGCGCGACAGGTCGACGGATCTCCAGGTCACATGATCTATCTACAACCTAATAGGTCAAGACCAGACGGGATGGCCGAATGAGTTAGAGTGTCCGTCTCCCGTGGTGGTAGATCGTGGGATCGTGGGTTCGAATCCTGGTCGAGTCAAACCAATGACTTAAAAATTTATACTTGTCGCTTCCTAGCCAGACGCTCGGCATTACTAGGATAGGGCAAGGAGCAGTGGACTGAAATTTCCCTTGCTTAAACAACTAATGTCAACAACAACAAACAACAAAAAGGGAAAAATAAATAGTGTTTATGACGTGCCGATGCTGGTCCTACTATGACAGGACAATGACTGTGGTTTTCATTGTACCAATAACGTGATTAAGCGAAGAATCAATGCATAGTGCCGGTGCTATAGTAGCTAGCCGAGTGGGAAGCACTATAAAGACATCATGAGTAGGTGAATTGACATCTAAATGACGTTATATAAGGTGCATTATACAGTGACTAGCTCACGTGGGTGCTATATAAACACATGTATATATGTTGGAGGGGCACAGACAACACGGACATGGATAGGGGAGTACAATTATTTTTATTTGGCTAGAATAGTCGGGAAACACAACCGTTAATCTACAATAATGCAACCGTAACTGTACTTGGCTGGGCAACCCACCATGGATGCCCCAAAGGCATCCCCAGCCAATCAATCAGTGTCCATGAGGGCCGTCGTGACACGCATATCAGCCAGAATGCGGTCCGACAGATGAGTGCAAATATATTTAAATACTGTGTCGGACGACTAGTCACCCCTGGTCTTAATCTCCTCTAGGGAAGCACCTTGCCTAGCTAAGAAGGTGCAACCCCCTCAGCACAGAGAGTGACAAGAGTAGTCTTCCGGGACTAAGCCTGAGCACTCTGAAAAGTGCTTAATTGTGGTTTGCAACGCATCATATGAAAGAGGTGATAAGGATCCATATGAATCCGGCACCAAAAATGCTGGTGCGTCATCAGATGCAGTGGCTTTGGCAAAATGCCATTCCAACCAATATACTGCACATAGATCTGTGTTTGGGACCCTGGTAATAGGGATTAATGACTTTCATTGACTAAATTGAATGGTTTCTGACTTGTGTAAGGTTAAGAGGACCCCCCACTCATGAAATGAGAAATCATTCCGGAGGAACATTGAATCTGATTTAGTTAGTTGGCATTTCCTCAGTAATCACTGAAAACCTGTGAGGAGAGCCGCCCTGGTGGCTGTGTGGCCCAATGAGTCAGAAAAGAATGAGAACATCAATAATAGCTGCTTGGGTAGCAAAGGACCAGCTCTGTGCACTGTACAGCCTAATTTGTGTTTGGCGCCCTCCAAAACTGCTTTAATAATGTATGAATTATAGTCAATAGGATCTACATCTTGTGACTTTAAAAACAAGTTTAGACCGCTTAAATAATTTGTAATTGAGGAATATTTTTTTAATTTAGACAACCAGGTAATATTTAGTGCAACCTGCATCAAGTAACAAGGAGTTGGAATGAGGCATCCGGGAAATTCAGCTATAAACCTCATATAGGTGGTGACCTGCATGATACGCTTCAATTTTGAGTTTGACGCATAGTAGTGAGACTGAAGTTCCCTAATGTCACGATGGAGGTCTAGAAAGTGATAATCATGGATTAAACTTCAAATAAATGACTGCAACATAGTTGATGAGCCAAATCAGCCTGAAGAACAGCTGACCTCAAGGAGTGGGTGGATCACCTGCTCAATGCATCACAGATCCTATTCTTATCCCCTGGTACATGGGCTGAGGACATGTCAGAATTCAATTTGCATGATAGCCAAAATAGCTTCTTAATCCAATCCATACTGATTTTATTCTTCGATTTCCCCGACGAAATGGCTGATCTGACTACTGTACTATCAGTCATGAAAATGACTGCTTTCCCCTGGTGCAGGCAACCCCAGCGGCGGGCTGCAGTAATAGCAGTATACATCTCCCTGACATTAACGTGTGCTGATATACACGGAGGGTCAGAAGAAGCGAAATTATGACCCAGAGTACTCCAAGAATCTGGGATCGATGTCGGCGAACACACCGGCACACCAGTCGTTTGCATGGGCCGCCCCAAACCCGAAATTTGATGCGTCAGAATATATTGACAATATTGGTGCGTGCCGACCTAAAATTTAGCAAACCCATTAAACCTGTCTATGAACATGAGCCACCAGTTAATCTTGTCTCTAAACGCGTTAGTTAACCAAAGTCTGTAATAAGGTAACTTCAGTGATGCGATACCATCGTAAATACAGCTGCAGAATGAGCAACCCCCTTTGACGACTGCGGCGCAGTGCACCAGATGACCGGCTAAGCATTCTAATTGCTGCTTAGTCGCCTTACACATATCTAGAAATGGGCGCAGATGGTCCTTCAATTTCTCTATTTTATCCCTTGTCAGTCATAGCTACAAATTAATCATATCAATTTCAATTCCCAACAATTATGCGCATTGAGCAGGTGACCTAAACTTTTGATAATTAATGAAGAACCCCAACCTCCGTATTATAGCAATTATTATATTTTGATCCTGCCCCAGTCATGCCCCAAGGTAAAAAAGTCATCCAAATAGTTCATAGTACAAGGTACTCCCGAACATGTCACGCAAAGCGCAATGCAGTTGCCGATTTCTGAAAAAATAAAGGGACTGGAGGAAAGACCCATACACATCCTATTGTCGACATAGTAAGTATTACCGTTATTCAAATTAATCTGCAAGCCTTGCATGAGGAGCTCCAGAGGGTGGATTGCAACGGATCTGTAGGCATTTTATATGTCCAGGACAGCAATAAAATCATCTCTAACCATATTATCAACCAGTGTATCAACTCCCTTATACGAAAATGACTTGGCAACCTTGTCAACATAATTATTCACAGACGTCATATAAGGCTTAGAACAATTGACAGCAAGTCTTAGGCCATCCTCAGCAGATTTGTTAACACAAAAAATATTATGTATGCAGTCTGGACGGTGCATGACCGGACTAATATATCCTTCGTTTAACTCTTTGCGAAGCTTATTTAATATAAACTCCCTCTCAATATCCTGTAATGCAAAATTAACTGGGCAGTCATAAGAAGCAGGGCAATCATAATTAATAACATGAAAACCAAAAATGAAACCTTTGAGCATAAAGCTCCAATTAATGTTTATCTCGCCTCGAAAAAAGAGCTCACAAAATAAACGGCAAGGTTTTAACTGAGTTAAACAGCCTGCAATAAAATAAGTACAGCAGTAATTGGGCAACCTTCCTGCTTGTTGTGCGCATAGCATGGCCTCTTACCGTCTTTCATAAAGACAATAATGCCATCAACCGGCTGCGCGGTCGACTTACGCGTACCCATGTTCTCAAATGAATAGTGGTCCAACCCGTATTCCTGCACCCCCGCGCTGAAGGCTTTGCCGCCCACCTTTACAGCTTCCCTTCGCAAAGCTGTGTCATATTCAACCTGCGCCGAGTAGAGAAACTTATCCGCTCTCGCTTTCCCAGAGATATATGCAATATGGTGAACAAATTTCCTGATATCATCCGTTCATGCATCCTCCATGTCCAACATCCAGTGGCATGCTGCCTCCACCAACTCGTGCGGATTGAGCTTTGTCACACACTTCTTTTCATGCAGATAATTTTTTAACGGCCACTTACTTTTTAGTTTCTTCTCTGGGATAAAAGAATGGTCATGTGAGTCGGTCACGTGATATGGTCATGTGATATGTTATGCAGGTATTGCAGGTATAGCAATACCTCAGGGAGTTTGATGCCCCTGCCTTGCAGAGTTGTAAACCACTGCCTTGTGGTACAGGTTCTTGACAGAACTGAAGGCTAGGGGAGCAAACCCTAAACAGAAAACCATGTCACTGTGGCAGCATTAAGGGTGGTTGATGTATGGAACTCCCAACATCTCCCGACTAGCCACTGCAGGGACAAATAGTTTTGCGCCTGTTTTGACATGTTCTTGCTGGTGTGAAACCTCTATTTGCTCCCCGAGAGAGTGCTGCTGGTAACTTGCAAAAGCCAGCAGCACTTCAACACTTTTGCAGGCAGCTTTCATGAAATAAAACATGAAGCTGAGAGACATTAAGACCGACTCATGGATGCAACTCTCACAGCAGAGAGCTAAATGGAGAGCGGCAGTCAAGTAATGAAAGCAAAGCAGTCTTTGTCACATCGCATGACAGCATGATGATGATGATGACGTGAGTCGGAAGAGCTGGACGAACGCTTCCGATGCTTCCGGCGATGCTTGTCCTTGGATGCACTCCTGCCATGAGGTGGGTCATCCGTGACCTCCAGTCATGATAGCTCGTCTTCTAGTTTGTGCATACGAGCCGCCATAGTCATCAATTTTGTCCGATGTTCCAGCGTGCGTAAGCGCGCTTCGCGGACTCGTTCCTCATCGCTGAAGCACTTTCATCTACCACGTGATGCACCGTTATCGACTCCACCTTCCTCGGCGTTCCCGGGTCTGTCTTCACCGATTGGTCCTTCGATGCCATGGCTGCCTTATTCTGCGCTGACCTGCGTGGCGCGACTCTCGTCCTCATTCGCTTACCATTGATAGATGGGGAGTGTGCTGAACCACAGGGCCCCCAGTATGAGTCGGGCATGTGGCGGAGTCCAGGCCATTTCAAGCCGGAGCGGAACAGACAGCCAAGCAACACGAGCACAAGAAGTAGATGTTGACCGGGGTGGGCCGAGTGAGGAAATGGGGCCTGGTCAAGGATGGGAGAGGCGAGGAAAGGTGGAGCCGGGGGCGCCACCTGATGGACTCGAACCCAAATGGACAATAGTTAAGTAGTTAACTCTCAACACCACGGGGGGGCCTCTGTGCCTTCCCTACACCGGCATATATCAGATATACGCGTGTATATATATATATATTTTCCTCCAGAGTGTGACGCATGGGAAAATTGTCCTCCAGAGTGTGACGCAAGGGGGCGCCTGCCCAGCAATACCTGACAGCTGGGAGGGGGGGGGCGCTCCATCAATGCGCACGAGGAAATATAGGATGTACATGTTACCCTTGCATTTATACTCGCATAATGCATTGTACATCACATATATATGGGCTAGATTTTATGGGTTTTCTATTTTCGTTCATGATAGTCCTCCAAATGGCTATTAGCAAGTGGATTATATATGCTACTGCCATATGACTGCTGTAGTTATTGCAACCAGCTACGGTCTATTGGATACATGAGTGCTTGTACAATTTGAAGACGGTTACCCCAGTTACTACCCAATTATGGACTTCCGTGTGCTAAATTATCCCCCACCCTCCCCCACTCCAAAATTTAAAAATAAATCACAAAAACACAAACTGACCTCTTACCTACCAATCCACCTTCATTACAGAAGAAGAAACCTTTGAAATGCACCACTCTGGTGGTCATGTTCTGATTTCCTTAAAGCTACATAGTCTGATGAAAGTAAGAACATTTCTCAGCCAAAACACTGTCCTAGATTTGATCCTACATTTATTTGTTACTTTTGAATATATTTACCCTGTTCATAACGGATAAGTGTGTGAACACTTGTTTTCAAGTTACATATCCAATTTAGTTACGGGTACATTCAGTAAATGTGTGTTGCTGCCAAGAAAGAATATTGAGTCAATTTAATAGAACGTCTCACTGCTGAAAGTCATACAAGCCTTAATGCTGGCCATCATTTGTGTGTGCATCATGACATTAATTTGCATGTCTTCACTGCTAATATATCCAACGTTAATCCTTTAAAAATAAAGGTGATTCAGCCCAAAAGAAAATAGAATATAACGATCAATCTAAAATATGTATTTCACAATTATTCCAGAAAGTCAAAATCATCGTACTATATAACTTTATTTTGAAGTAAGCATCATTATGCATGCCCCTCTTGAATTAGTACACACAGTGACTATTAAAACCTACCCGTTCTCTGTCATCTTACTATTATTAGACAGCTACTGACAGCTAAACCCGCGTGGTTATTGTTCACGCCGCTTGCTCTCATCTGGGATTATGAAAGCTGCGTTCTATCGCTAAGCTAATCCTACCCTGCATGTATTCTACTGGTTTTGTGGCTTTATTAAATGTATCCAATATCTAGTGGTTGTGGCAATGCACCTGAACTTATGTTATTCATGATCTTTAATTATGGAACCGGATGCTGTCGCCCAATTGGTAGAGCGCTGGTTTCCCCAGCGGATATTCGTGAGTTCAAATTAAGTTGTGTCGATTTCTTGGCCCTGTGCCAACAGTTTTACACTGCAAGTCACATGCACGACCTTTTCACAAGGGTAAAACAAGAAAACATTTTAGCCATTTTAACAGCAGCTGGTCTATATCATCACATATAGTCCATTAAACCAATTAGATCAATTAATAACCTTTAACTTTTATCTTAATTCTATTTCCTTTAGCCACAAATTATGTACCTGTGAGCTTTTGGGGTCCACAGTGTACTGGCGGGAAATTGATTCTGTGCTTTTGCATTCTGTAAAAGTGATGGTTGAATAAAAAACAAACAATTAACGTAAAGAAACCACCAATCAATCAGTCAATCAATCAAATCTCAGCCGAGTCAAACCAATGATTTACATAATTGATACTTGTCCCTTCCTAGCCTGGCACTCGGCATTATTAGGATAGGGCGAGGACTGGTTATCACAGTATCAGGATAATATGACTGTGTGGGATATCAGGTCATGGTGCTGACGGTGATGTCCCTGTACTATAAAACACTATAAAGTCGCCATGAGCGCGCACTACCACAGATCGGTACCCGTCCTGAAATGACCTTAGATGTTGCTAGAACGTAAAAGAACAACCAACCAATTTTAATTCTGGAATATGTATATATTGAAACTATGCATATATATGAAAAATATAAGCTGTTTAGTTGTACAGATTAAAATTAACTTGCTGACATTGAGAGTGAAATCAATGAAATAATATTACTGCTGTGTGTGGTCCGTCTATTGTAACTCACCAGTGTATGACCCCTGAACCACTCATGTATGACCACCCCCACACTGCTTAGTTGGTTAGCCCCTTAACCACGAGAATGTTGCAAGTGGACAAGGCATTTCCCCTTTTAGCGCCTCCCCTCACAGCCTAGTCGGTGGCCATTACCTGATTAATTCGCTGACTAAGCGACGTCACGGGGATAAATGCGGATGCCTGAGATTTAGGGTGACGTGTTTTCCCTTATTTATATACACACCCAATGTGACACCTGGAATTTAATTGAAACAAAACTTAGCATTTCGTCAGAGCAAAATACATAAGAAAGACAATCGAGAATGTGTCAAACTGCTACTGTCAGACAACCATAAAAAGGACACTATTGTAGTAATGTGCACTCACCTGCCCAGGTGAAATCTCACGGTGCAGAGAATGATAGACACACACAAAAAAAAACTAAAAAACAACAAAATAGACGAGAGCGCATTTAGAGGGCGGGGTTGAGACACGCTACATCCAAAGGTACAGGTTTGCCATACTGTCTCTATGAGCGTACAGTTTGATTGTAATCCTCATTTAAGCCCAAGTCACACCTACCCAGACGAGCCCCACATTTTTAGCTGGACTACCACCGGACCACTCCCCCGGACTGTCCCGGACAGCCCCGGATAAAATCGATATTTGGTCGTTTGTGGGCTTGTGGTCACACCTACCCAGATGAGCCATGGACCAGAGCCCTGATCGCCGCGGACTGAGCCGGACCACCCCCGGACTCCCGGTGTATCCACAGAGTAGCCACGGATCAGTCCCAGACAACCCTGGACCACCTCATATCAACCCCGGACCATCCCGGACAATGCCGGATCGACCCCAGAGCACCCACGGACTCCGTGGTATATCCAAGGATTATCCCAGGACTGGGCCGGTGACACCCCAGACAACCCCGGACAAGCCCCGGACAAGCCCCGGACAAGCCCCGGACAGCCCGGGCGATCCACCGTTCACCCCCAGTTCACCCCCGGTTCACCCCCGTTGAACAATTGCTGTCGAACCTGCGGGACCAGCAGGAGGAGGCTGGAATAATGCAGGGCCGGATAAGCGGGATGCTACACCCATTGAAACTGTCGGCGCCGATACTGTGGGGATCGTGGCTGGGGCCGATAGCAGAAGATATCGACCCCTCACTTTTGGGATAGTTCTATACAGACAGTTTTGCCTTGGTGATCCGTTTATGGACGGAAAGCCTACAACTGACATGGCAGAAGGAACAAAACACAACAGATACAAATTCCACAATCACAAGCACCACCTCCACAGCCAGGCCCATTCCCTGCTTTCCCTGTGCCGCCGACGGGATTACAACCGGCCGTGCAGTTCTGGATTTTTCCGTTGCTATGTTGGGGCTGGTCCGGGTTAAACCGCAGTTAAACCGTGGTCAAAACGTGGATCATCCGGTTTTAAAAAGACCTGGACTGCCCTGGACTGCCCCGGACGGTACACAGACTACCATCAGTTCACCCCCAGACTACCCGGACCACACCCGGATGATGCTGGATGATGCCGGATCAAACCCAGATTGCAATATTTCCCGGATGGCCCCGGATGTTTTAAACATTTTAAGCCATCTGGGGCCAACCCCGGATGAGGCCGGACCAGCCAAGGATCACCAAAGATCACCAAGGATCACCAAGGACCAGCCATGGATGAGCCATGGATCATCCAGGATCACCACGGACCACGCCGGATCACGGTCCGGGGCTCGTCCGGCCCCTGATCCGGGTAGGTGTGACCTAGGCTATAGCTACCACACTTTTATTGAAAGGAGTTGAGGAAAAAACTTACAATTTATTCATGTTTTACAAAACGTACAGTAAGCTTCATAGCTGAGCAGGGGAGAAAACGCAAGTAGGCATTTAAAATAGACATGGAATAATTTGTTTGTTCCTTTTGGAACCGTATAAAATCAGCCGAAGGGGACCATCCAAAGTGTTCAATATGTTCATGGTAGTAGAAAGCATATGCAAGGTGGGGAGGTATCAATTTTGTATGTCATTGGTTTGACCCGGCTGGGATTCGAACTGCCAACTTTCTGCATCTGAGGCCTGTGCTGTGCCGATCCGGCCACCGCGTTTGGTCCGGCAAACAGGTGCGTCTGACGGCACCGTCTCCCTGGACCTTTTCACAGCTTATCTATTCCGCACCCGATGGCTTAGCATAACTCATAGAAACATGGACAAGGAAGTATATTTTGGAAACTTTTCATTTTCTGGCCCGATGTAGGTTGCAGACTTTCGGTAAGAATAAATCTCACGCAAGCCTACATGACACCCAAATAGATGTACATAGTAGGCTAAGGTATCATACTCAAACTAGACAAACATTCTGTGGAAAAATACAAAAAAAAACTAACATAGATTATTACTAACACCCAAAACCATGAGAGACTGGCCTGAGCTTGAAACAGGTAAACACCCCTGGGCAAAGGATCAGAACAAAAACATCACAGCTGTCCAGCGTTGAAAAAAAGTGCCCTCACGGGGGCTTATACATTATGGGCAGGGTAAATACATTGTCACAACAAAAACACAAAAAGAAACCAACTCATCTTCATGTCGTTTCTAGAACAGTTTAGATATCAGGTTATGGATATAGTCAACTGCAAACTTCTAAGAGCAAATTTCGGTGTGAGCAGGATTAAAGGTACTATTAGTACTATGGTAGTCTTCACTGACCACTCAGGCAAGAGCCACATTGAGAGGTAGGCATAGATAGGGTGATTGCATCATGGAGCCGAGAATATGTAATGGTTATGATGCTATCCCCGGAATGGCAGGAAGTGTGGGTTCGAATCCTGCTTTCAGCAGAATGGTCCCTTTGTTTGCAGCATCCACCGCATTGGTGCTGTCATGAGTGCGCACTGTTTTGAGTCAGGCCTCGTCTTGATATAACCTCAGATGTTTCTAGGAATTAGACCCCAAACAACAAATCCACCCTGGATCCGGCCCTGTTGTCATGGTCCAGAGGAATGAGAATGGAGTGGGAGGGCTTGAGGGTGTGACCTCTGGGTCACCACGTGACAATAGTCAGTTTTTTTACTGCACAGACACCCCATTGTCTAAGCCCATGACTGGTGACCCTACCCTATTTACTTCCCCTTCCCTGTCCCCTCCCCATTCCACCCCCTGCGCCCTGCTCCCTACCCATACACCTGTCTGACACAACTAGCCTTCTCAACGGTAAATCCCACTTGTGTATATGTTGGCCGACTTCAGCAATTCGCGAACATCTTAAAGATACTTAATCTAATGAAAGCGTAATATTGGTAAAGAAAGTATATGACGTCCATTACGTTGCTGTGCACATTACATTTAATAGCAACACCAAATATCGCCCAAATTAGCCATATATAATTAAAGTTACTCCAATCGACAGCACAGTAGTTTATAAGGATCAACCTAATTTGTTTATCTAAGAGATATGACAGAAATTGTAAACTATCACTATCGGCATCTATGTAAAAGTTATAAACGGGTAGAGACCTGCCAAAGAAGCTGTTACTGACTTAGTAGGCTTTTCATAGCAATCTATACATGCATTTTTAGAATCGATATAGTAGTGACCTATTCACTGAAGTTTTACTGTGCTCTTTGATACTTCACTTAATTCTCCAATTAACTCAATTAATTTAATTGTCACTCCAATAATCTATGTATACTCCACTCAATAATTATTTCATTGCATTCCAATGAGTCTTGTATATTTTTCGTAACATTTGTTCAATTATCATTCCAATGCACTTCATTATGTACAAAAGTGTAGGTTTTTTAAACTGTGACTATGTATGGTTGGATTGACAGTGCCTTGGTCTTGTCAGAAGAATAAATATTTACCTAATGAAACCAACGGATTTAATGCAAATTTAATAATATACTATCTAACTATCCCATGTATTGTCATTTGCACAAAACTGCTCCAAAATAGAGCATAATACACGATTTCCGCGACGCACGCACAGAGCGTAATCCAGACTGGACTTGTGGGTCACAGAGTCTGGAGAGGCAATTGAGGCTCTGTTAACACTGGCTTCATATTGAGCAACTGACACAGTGTTTTCGGCACAAATGTGGATTCATAGAGAAAACATAGTTACCAGTTTTTAATTATTTTTGATAATTATAGCTGTATCCTATTGATTGATTGATTGGTTGATTGATTGATTGAAAAGCTTGATCGTCAGTGTAAAACAACACAGTGACACACTGTCGACCCACAACAGGAGTGTTGTTGCCTATCACCAGGAGTCATACTAGTCACGGAAATCGTGTATTGATAGTGGAAATGGCGAATTCGCAGTCTAACCTGTTTCAGGCGGACTGTGTGTGTACTCACAAAAAAATGATGAACTCTAAATTTAGGAATGTCGCGTGTGTTAGGTGAATGTAAAATGTTGTTGCAATATAATGTCTTGGTGAAAAATGTAAGATTTAGGACTCGACCCCCTCTTGCTGGTAATTAGGAGACGTATACACACATGTATGTTTGAAATTTTGGACTGCTCATTTACTCAGATTTAAGAATATAGCGTGTCGTGGATTCCCAAATAATACTTTGATATACTACCCTGGGGTTGGAGTGAGGCTTAAGGGCGCATTCCATATACGCGTAATGCGTAATGCGAATGCGAATGCGAATGCGACAAAAAATCGAAACGCCTTGAAACCTATGAGCTACATTCCATATACGCGTAATGCGTAATGCGAATGCGAATAAAATCCATTATCCCGATCGCTCCATGTAGCGATCGGTGCGTAATGCGTAATGCGTAAAGGTGGTGCGAATAGAAAAGCATCAGTCGCATTTGTCCATTGATATAAGGCTGGAGGAGGCGACTGATAATTACGGACAGCCGGGACAAGGTGGTGCGAACAGAAAAGCATCAGTCGCATTTGTCCATTGATATAAGGCTGGAGGAGGCTACTGATAATTATGGTCTTCATGAGAAATATGAAGAATGGGACGGTGCAAACATGTAGGTTTATGCGGCGGACCTGTTAGGAAGCACTCTTCAAGGTGGTGCGAATAGAAAATCATCAGTCGCATTTGTCCATTGATATAAGGCTGGAGGAGGCGACTGATAATTACGGACAGCCGGGACAAGGTGGTGTGAACAGAAAAGCATCAGTCGCATTTGTCCATTGATATAAGGCTGGAGGAGGCGACTGATAATTACGGACAGCCGGTGCAAACATGTAGGTGTATGCGGCGGACCTGTTAGGAAGCAGTCTTCATATTTGGGACGGTCCTAACATCCCTCTAAGCAAGCTAAACTGAGCCATGTTTGGACCGTCCCATTCTCTGTGTGTGTGTCTCTGTGTGGGTATCTGTGTCTGTGTGTGTGTGTCTCTGTGTGTGTGTGTCTGTGTGTGTCTGTGTGTGTGTGTCTCTGTGTGTGTCTCTGTGTTGTGTCTCTGTGTCTGTGTGTTTGTATATGTGTGTGTATCTGTGTCTGTGTGTGTCTCTGTGTGTGTCTCTGTGTGTGTATGTGTGTGTCTCTGTGTGTGTCTCTGTGTGTGTCTCTGTGTTGTGTCTCTGTGTCTGTGTGTGTGTCTGTGTCTCTGTGTCTTTGTGTCTCTGTTGATGTGTGTGTGTCTGTGTGTGTATCTCTGTGTCTCTATGTGTGTCTCTGTGTTTCTGTGTGTGTGTCTGTGTGTGTGTCTTTGTGTCTGTGTGTGTTTCTCTGTGTGTGTCTGTGTGTGTGTCTGTGTGTGTGTCTCTGTGTCTGTGTGTGTGTCTCTGTGTTGTGTCTGTGTGTGTGTGTCTCTGTGTGTGTCTATGTGTGTGTATCTGTGTCTCTGTGTGTGTCTGTGTGTCTGTGTGTGTCTGTGTGGGTGTGTCTCTGTGTGTGTCTCTGTGTTGTGTCTCTGTGTGTGTCTCTGTGTGTGTCTCTGTGTGTGTATCTGTGTCTCTGTGTGTGTCTGTGTGTCTGTGTGTGTCTGTGTGGGTGTGTCTCTGTGTGTGTCTCTGTGTTGTGTCTCTGTGTGTGTCTCTGTGTGTGTCTGTGTGTGTGTCTCTGTGTGTATCTGTGTCTCTGTGTGTGTGTCTCTGTGTCTGTGTGTGTCTCTGTGTGTGTGTCTGTGTGTGTCTCTGTGTGTGTGTCTCTGTGTGTGTCTCTGTGTTGTGTCTCTGTGTGTGTCTCTGTGTGTGTATCTGTGTCTGTGTGTGTCTCTGTGTGTGTCTGTGTGTGTATATGTGTCTGTGTGTGTCTCTTTGTCAGAGACACAGAGACACAGACACACACATAGAGACACACACAGAGACACAGAGTCACACACACACAGACACAGACAGAGACACACACACAGACACGGAGACACAGACACACACATAGAGACACACACAGAGACACACAGTCACACACACTTTTATACACTTTTTATATACTTCACTGCATAATGCATAACGCATAACGCAATACGCATTACGCGTATATGGAATGCTGGCATTCGCATAACGCATAACGCGTAACGCATAACGCATTACGCATTACGCGTATATGGAATGCAGCCTTTAGGACTCGTCCCAGACCGCCCCCCCTCACCCCGCTCTCACACCCACACCTCCGTGGTATACAATTTACAAAGGTAGAGTTGAGCTTTTGGCTGGGTGCCTTCGGGGCTACTGGGTCATAGAGCCAGGAGAGAAAAGACTGCCATTTTCAGGTCGTCTGCTGTCACAAAATGTCGTCTGAATATACTCATTGTAGTCAAATTGTAGTATTTCACTGAAAGGCACGTTGCTTTTGTTCTAGTGTAGTCTAATATCAGCAACTGCCCGCAGTGCGGATTGACTTGTGCAAACCACGAGGCAACCAAGAGTCTAGTACTGGCAGGGAGACATGGTTTCAAATGAGCACTGCCCTACCATCATGTGACGGCCTAGGAGGGCGTATGTGGTGAGTATGCATAATGGATTCATCACGTACCCCTTGATACCATGTTACCGGTGTCGTGGTTTAAATTCTCACTGGGTTTAGAGTCTACACTTGGGGTTCTGCGCATGCGTAAAAATCTAATGGCATTTTAGCATATTCGATTAATCAATTCGGGTGACCCAAGCGACTTTTTGACACACAAATGTGACGTCATCGCTCCTAGCTAACCCCAGCCAAGAGGTGGGTTACTGGGGTCGGGACTTTTTGTACATGGCACATGTTTTTGTCAACTCCACTCACGGTGTTCTATTTGAATTTCTAGCAACTCGGGTGACTCGAGTTGCCTGGGTCGTGTTAATTGAATACGCGCATGTGCAGAACCCCGAGCCTAGACTCTAAGCCCACTGAGAATCTAAACCACGACACCGGCACTATCATACAATATCTGACGAAAGAAGACCATTTATGAAACTGAACCAAGTAGTCCGTACCCTCCTAATAAGGCCGCCCACCAGCCAAGCTAAAGACGCATGCCTATGTTGTGAAGTGGCTTTTTTTAGCCCATGTGTCTACAAAAAAACTGAATGGAGTAAAGCGTATATAATAGGTGGATTACCGCTACCGTCAAATATATTATTTGGGAATAAATAAACACAGTTACCTTGTATTTACAGCCAATCTACATTCAAGTTGTTACTGTTAGTTCTTAACGTTTTTGAGTTAAATACATCCGATTAACCTGCTTTATTTTAGTTCAGAGTAGTTTTATGATAATTGACTAAGTTTGCAGTAGGTGGGAGTGCAAGCATGGAAAGTAATGTGTGTACACACCAATTGAATGAAGCTATTGCTATATTAACTAGGTGCTGTCAAATAGAGCACGTTTTAATGTTCCCAGGGGGGAAACTCACAATGACAATGATACTGTTCCATCTCAGATATATATATGGAGCCGGTCCTATCACCAGAACAAAATCCAGAGCGCAAATGACAATGTTAGCGCCGGAAGTATGGTCGGGTGGGGGTGGAGCCACCAGTACCCGTATGAGTAAGCGGCAAATACATGCACAGAGCCCATTGGCTAATAATATAATATCAGAATATTATAATATAATAAACATATAGAAAATCCCCTCTGCAGCTTTATACTCGCATAATGCTTGTCATACATCATATATATATATATATATATATATATATATATATGTATATGTATATATATATATATATATGTGTGTGTATGATTCAGCAGGCGAATATAAATGATGAATAAGTTCTAATTGTATTTGAGGGACAATTTGAACCAGAACCCAAATGCATATTGAAGCGCACCTAAGTCAGAGTATGTATTGCGCTTATTATATATGTTTAGAAATGTGTCTCAATCTGAGTTGGTCGGTAGAATGTTTACAAAATGGCTGAAGGACAACAGTTACTCTCGAAGTATTACATTTGCAGAAGGGGTGTGGCCTGAAACCTGTTACTGTCACCCCTGCCGGGAACCAACCCAAGAGGTGTGTGGTTTGTAGCCATCACCCCACCAGGAACCAGCCTGGGAGGTGTGAGGCCTGGAACCGGTCCTATCACCAACACCGAGAACCAGCCCAGGAGGTGTGCATCTGGAACCGGTCCTATCACCAACACCGAGAACCAGCCCAGGAGGTGTGTATCTGGAAACCGGCTCTATCACCAACACCGAGAACCAGCCCAGGAGGTGTGTATCTGGAAACCGGCTCTATCACCAACACCGAGAACCAGTCCAGGAGGTGTGCATCTGGAAACCGGCTCTATCACCAACACCAAGAACCAGCCTCAGTTGTGAGTGTCTGGGAACCGGCCCTATCACCAACACCGAGAACCAGCCCAGGAGGTGAGTGTCTGGGAACCGGCTCTATCACCAACACCGAGAACCAGCCTAGGATGTGAGTGTCTGGGAACCGGCTCTATCACCAACACCAAGAACCAGCCCAGGAGGTGTGCATCTGGAAACCGGCTCTATGACCAACACCGAGAACCAGCCCAGGAGGTGTGTATCTGGAAACCGGCTCTATCACCAACACCGAGAAACAGCCCAGGTGGTGTGTATCTGGAAACCGGCTCTATCACCAACACCAAGAACCAGCCTAGGATGTGAGTGTCTGGGAACCGGCCCTATCACCAACACCGAGAACCAGCCCAGGAGGTGAGTGTCTGGGAACCGGCTCTATCACCAACACCGAGAACCAGCCCAGCAGGTGAGTGTCTGGGAACCGGCTCTATCACCAAACACCAAGAACCACCCCAGGAGGTGAGTGTCTGGGACCCGCTCTATCACCCACACCGAGAACCAGCCCAGGAGGTGAGTGTCTGGGACCCGCTCTATCACCCACACCGAGAACCAGCCCAGGAGGTGAGTGTCTGGGAACCGGCTCTATCACGCACACCAAGAACCAGCCCAGGAGGTGAGTGTCCGGGAACCGGCTCTATCACCAACACCAACAACCAGACCAGGAGGTGTGTATCTGGGAACCAGCCCTATCACCAACACTGAGAACCAGTCCAGGAGGTGAGTGCTTGGTAACAGGCCCTATCACCAACACCGAGAACCAGCCCAGGAGGTGAGTGTCTGGGAACAGGCTCTATCACCAACACCGAGAACCAGCCCAGGAGGGGTGTGTCTGGAAACCAGCTCTATCACCAACACTAAGAACCAGCCCAGGAGGGGTGTGTCTGGAAACCGGCTCTATCACCAACACCGAGAAACATCCCAGGAGGTGTGTATGTGGGAACCGGCTCTATCACCAACTCCAAGAACCTGCCCAGGATGTGAGTGCTTGGGAACCGGCCCTATCACCAACACCGAGAACCAGCCCAGGAAGTGTGTGCCTGGGAACCGGCCCTATCACCAACACAGGAAACCAGCCCAGGAGGTGTGTGGTCTATAGCTGGCCCTATCACTAAAACCAAAAACCAGCCCCGGGAGGTGGGAGGCCTACATCAGCTGCTGTCACACCCACACTGTCACCCCCGCCATTGACATCACCGACTCCACCCACCCGTTGTCGCCTTACCCCTCCCCCTCATGATCCCCACACCTGGCGGAGATGGGCGTGTAGTTGGGAGGCGATGCAGAGAGAGGGTGGGGGCTGCGGGGACGGGGCGTACCAGACCGCTGCAGTCTACCGGCACCCCTGTCCGCCTGAATCCGCTTCATGTGCAATCCACCTGTGCAGGAGTTGAGTGTGCTTCCCAACATCGGGGTATCTTCTACTGGGTGTGCATGGATATACACATATACACATATATATATATATACACATACAGACACACACCCAACACAGACACCCAACGCAAACACACAACACACTCCCAACACACACTCCCCTCGCCGCCGAGGCTTGGCCTCCCCTGCCGACTGACAGAACTCTTCTCCAGCTGAGACCAGAAGCCGGTGGCCTCTAGTCAGGTAGGTGTGACAGCACGTGTACGACGAGCATGGGCGTCAACTAACTTAGTTCTATACATCCATCTAGACCCCAGGAACGGTAGGGGGTGTGAGGGATCGGCGGGGCAACAATAGCTCCTATAACTGGGCTTACTATTGACAGTACCATACGGTAGTCTGAGGGAGGCCTCTCTCTCTGTCCATCTTAATTAAACCAGACGGGATGGCCGAATGAGTTAGAGCGCCCGCCTCCAGTGTTGGTAGATCGTGAGATCGTGGGTTCGAACCCTGGTCGAGGCAAACCAACAACTTAAAAAATTGATACTTGTCGCTTCCTAGCCTGGTGCTCCGCATTAGTAGGATAGGGCAGGGGCTGGTTGGCTCAGTGTCAGGATAATGTGACTGAGTGGGATATCAGGTCATGGTGTTGTCGGCCTGGTCTTCCAGTGGGGCGGCAGAATAAAGTCGCCGTGAGGGCGCACTGCCATAAGGCGGTACCCGTCCTGATATGACCTTAGATGTTGCTAGGACCGTAAAACAACAAGAAACAACCAAAACAACTTCTTTGATTAATTGGTATGTATGTAGGAAACACTTGTTGTTGAGCGATATGTAGTTAGTGGCAGGTGTGTTTAGAGTGAGCGTATTCTTGTTGGCCAGGCCGTCTGCTATAGTAGACATGGCATGATAGCGGCGCGGTGTGCATGTGTGTACGTGTGTGTGGTGGGTTGGGGTGGGTAGTTGTGTTGGGAAGGCCGTGCTTTTACGGGACATGCGTGGGTGAGCTTGCTGCCCAGGAGCCGTAATCACAAGGGCAGGGGTGGTGGGGGGGGGGCGTGATTTGGGAGGGGACTGGGGTGGTTATGATCGGGGAACGATAGACTGGCATGAGCTGCTGAGTGCTTTATTAATCTGTGTTCAGTTATATGAGACGGTTTAAAGTCGCGGCCTTCAGTGATGTGTACGTGCTGTTTTCAGGTCCTGATGTGTGTATCGTGGTATGTGTATGATAGTGGTGATTGTTGTCAAGTGGCAATTACTAAATTAGCGTGTCTTGGATAGCACCACACTACTATTTATATATAAGGTGTGTCGGTTGTAACATGGTTAATTGGCAGATGTTTTCATATATCCTATATATACTATATATAATATGTATTATATACAATATATATACAATATATACCCCGTCCTGATATGACCTTAAATGTTGCCAGGATGTAAAACTCCAACAACTATATACTTCTTCTTTTTGGTTGTCCATCAGTGGCGATAATGACAACAACTCATCAATTGTTGTGAACTCATCAAAATGTGTCCAATCTGTGCTCGGAATGTGCGGTGGCATGTTGAACATGTGTATGTAGCTGCAGTCAGAGAAACTGGTAGGTGAAGGAGATGATATTTTGTTTAGCTTGAGATATAGCAGTAGCCTACCCACCGAGCGAACACCACTCCCCACCCACACACCCACACCCTCACCCACCTTCATCCACACCCCACCTGCTCTAGATCCTCCATATGGCACTATAAGTATAACCTGGTGTTCTACGAAGCGGAATGTGCTCTTCTATGGGGTTTTAAATGCGTTGAATGGCAGAGTGTTCTAGTATTCACTTGATGGTAACAATGGGGGACCTCCGACTTTTTAGTTCAAATTCCTGCCGTTCGCGTCTCCACTGAACGAGGGGCCTATTCGGCAAACTGTCACACTGCAAACCCAATGACTATGAGCAATCTTCATACAGAAGAAGTCAAATATCTCTAAAACCACAAGACCTACAGACAAACTACTTGGTATACATATAGAAAACATACAACGAATACATTATATTAAATTTCTAAGGTTAGGGTTCTGTATTTCTATTAATTTTGAATAAAGTAAACGTTTTGCACTGGGCGTACCGCCAAACTCAGTGCATTGTCAATGGCCGTGAGCAATCTTCATACAGAAGAAGTCAAATATCTCTAAAACCACAAGACCTACAGACAAACCACTTGGTATACATATAGAAAACATAGAACGAATACATTATATTAAATTTCTAAGGTTAGGGTTCTGTATTTCTATTAATTTTGAATAAAGTAAACGTTTTTTGCACTGGGCGTACCGCCAAACTCAGTGCATTGTCAATGGCCGTGAGCAATCTTCATACAGAAGAAGTCAAATATCTCTAAAACCACAAGACCTAGAGACAAACCGCTTGGTATACATATAGAAAACATACAGTGAATAGATTATATTAAATTTCTAAGGTTAGGGTTCTGTATTTCTATTAATTTTGAATAAAATATATGTATTGCACTGCGCGTACCGGCAAACTCAAAGCATTGTCAATGACCGTGTAGGCCTACTAGTACCGATGCGCCACCAAGTGTCGGAAAATGAACTACGCCACATGTCCCCCATTGGACCGTCTTCTATTACGTGCATATGCCCCTTTAAGGACCTACTCTTGTTGAATGCATACACGATGAAATTGTTTACCAGTTTTACTGGTAGGATCAAGTCACTTCACTCTCCTTTACCGGAACTGACAGTCGAGTCACTATGGCAACGCATAAATAAGTTCCAGATATACAAAGAGGATGACACCACGATGTAGAAGTTGAATGCTTCAAGATGTAACAGTTTGATTGTAGCTTTCGCGTGAAGGTCCATTGGATGGAGAGTGAACGCAGTGTCACCCTTCCCAGCATGCATCGCTACAAAAACAGTAGTGGATAATAATATGCATATGGAATATGTGACATATTACGGGGAAAATATTGTTTAGTAGTTTCACCTGGATATGGGTTCTTTTATACCATTTAAGCATAACTTCATCAATCAAATGTACTTGTTTGTTTATTTGTTGGCCTTCTGCGCCCTAGCAACATCTAAAATAATGTGAGGATGGGTACCGACTGGTGACAGTGTGCACTTGTTGAGACTTTATAGTCATGCCGTACAGAGAGACTCGGCATCCACACCATGACTTGATCTCTCACTCAGTCACGTTATCCTGATACCGAGCAAACCATTTCTTTCCCATTCAGATCAATGCTGAGCATCAGGCTAAATAATGACAACTATACATTTAGTAAACATTGGTTTAACTTAGCTGGTATTCGAACCCTCGACCTGCCTCACAGGAAGCCTGTGCTCTTAGGATTGGGTCATCGCGGCCAGTACTCAGATAAGCAAATCCTTGTTTGCTGATACTTACCAAAGGGTACAAATCGGTCAGTAAACATTGCTGGTGTCTTACGGAGATGGCACATGCCAGCAGCCATCCCGAGCTGAGCATACACAGTAACCTAAGTACACACGTGAGGGAGAGCAGATGCTTCCCACCTTGGCAGCCATATTTGGCCACTGAGGAAGAATTATTACTGTTTTAAACCATCTTGAACACATGGGATTGAAACACAATGCTGAGTTAAATGTATGTGATGTATTAATTGATGTTCACAGGTGATAATAGCGCAAAAGTTGCAAAATCGTTTTAATCAAATGTCCTACCTTCTAGTTAAATACATCAGGTTGTCAACGATGACCTACTCCACTTTAGTTCAGACTAATTTTGGTGATAGTTGACTACATTTGGAGATAATTGGAGCGAAAACATTAAAAAGCATTACTGCATGCATACCAGTTAAAACCAAATCCAATATGTTATTGCTGTGTTAATTAGGTCACGTCAAAGCTGTAGAGGTTTAACATTCTCATGGAGAAATCCCCAGAGAAATGATGAAGGAGTACACTAGTGTCGAATTCGGACATGCTCGATCAAATCTAGGTAGATATTTTATGTTTGGGAAAAGGTATTTTTGATTGGATTATTCAACTTTGAATTAAAGTTGCATGGTCCGATGAAATATAATTTTGTCAAAATTAAAACAACTAGTTACATTTGATCCTATATATCCAACTTAGATAATGGTGTATTAGCTAATGATTTGGGACAGCATATACAGAATAACCAGTCAATTTATAAGCTCACCCCTTTAGACACTCACTTTGAAACACCCATTATGCAATGAGGCCATTAACCAACTTGGCCAATCTCATGACCTCATTAGCCTCCCCTTAACCAAGTAGGCCTAAAGTGCAGGGTCATCCCACATCACCTGGTCACCGTGAGATGACCATCTTGGTCATAGCCACAGGACTTTTGACAAGCTTGTCGAAATTATTTTTGGTTCTTTCAGCTCAAATTACTTCAAAACTAATCATCTTTAATCAAAATCACTCCTGACTAATGATTAGTAGCTCATAACGATCAATGCCAGGAAGACCAAAACAATGGTTATAAGTAAAAAGACAGATAAACCAAATGTCAATATAACCATAGATGGCACAAACATAGAACAAGTATCCGAATTCATATATCTCGGACAAAAGATTACAAATGATGGGAGATGTGAGGAAGAAATTAAAAGAAGGATAACAATAGCCCGAACAACATTCTCCAAAATGTATAGAGTGTTAGCATCAAGTAAGATATTAATACAAACAAGGAAGCATATTCTTCAGTGTTATGTGTGGTCTACTCTAATGTATGGGGCAGAGACATGGACAATCTCTAAGAAAATGTACAAACGTTTAGCAGCATTTGAGATGTGGACTTATCGAAGGATGATGAAAATATCATGGACAAAGAAGATCACCAACAAAGAAGTTCTCAGAAAAATTAAAAATAAGAAAAGCTTGTTTGCCACTATACAGACAAAGAAAATTATTTATTTTGGCCACATCATTCGTCAGAGTTCAATATACCGTACATTGTTGGAAGGGAAGGTGAATGGCAGCAGAGGGAGAGGGAGACCAAGAACATCATGGTTTCCAAATATTTCACAGTGGACAGGCTTGAATTATTCACAGTCTATCAGAACAGCACACCATCGGGACAAGTGGAGAACCATTGCATCCAACCCTCGACTAGAGGATGGAACTATTGATTGATTGAACGATCAATTTGATATATTTATCTCAAAAGTAAGACAACAATTCAAATGCGATCGGACCATGCAGCTTTAAGGTCTGAACACTGTGGTGTGGAAGGAAGTGTTGCTAACATTAGGTGAGATACTTGCCTCACGCAGCCGACTAGTCAACGGAGAAGTTTGTTTGTTGTTGTGTTAAGTCCTGTCAACATCTAAGGTCATATCAGCACAGGTACCGGCTTGTGACAGTGCGCACTCATGACGACTCTATAGTGCTGCCCCACTGGAAAACCAGGCCACTAGCACCATGACCTAATATCCCACTCAGTCACATTATCCTGACACTGAGCCAACCTGTCATTGCCCTATCCTAATAATGCCGAGCACCAGGCAAGGAAGCAACAAGTATCAATTTTTAAGTCATTGGTTTGACTCGTCCAGGGTTCGAACCCACGAAGTCAATGGAGAAGATAACCCCTAGTAGAAGCCTGTGGCTTTATCTTGTTTCTTTCACACACAAATTGTATTTTCGTTGTATATGCTTTCTTTGTGGGTGTTTTACGTCCTGGCAACATCTAAGGCCACAGGATGGCGGCCGACTTGTGACAGTGTGCACTCATAGCCATTGTATAGTGCTGATCCACCGGAATACCGGGTCACTGGCATCATGACCCGATACCCGACTCAGTCACATTATCGTGACACTGACCAAGCCAGGCATTGTCCTATTCTATTAATATTCAGTGTCAGGCTAGGTTATGCCTGTCATGTATAGGTGTGTGCCAAACTGATCAGCGGCGGATATTTTCTTACCACAAAACTGATCCAGCAAATCCCACCTTATTTGTGCAGGGGTGTAGAAAATCGCTTCTATGGTCGGTTTGCATTGGTCAATCTTGGGTATTCCTAGTCTATTATGTAGTAGGGGAATCCCTTTACAGCTTGGTTTTAAAATATTTTAATTTGGTCAGGTTTTGCTGTTCCAATAACATCTTCAAAAGTTTCACTCAATTTCAACCTGCCAATTCAAACTTTTATAGGAATCTGAAACATTTAAAAGGTAGACTGTAGTGAATAACCATTATGAATCTTATATGCTGTTGAGTTTGAGGAAATTGTGACGATTACATCAAGATTGGCGCCATCAGGGATGCAGCAGGTATGCACTTCAGCCACTTGTGTTTAGCACTTTTTCTGAGACTCACCTCTGCCTCGCACAACTTGGCATTCATGCCTCGGTCAAAGAAATCTCTTGAGTTTATCTTAAAATAAGGACCAATTTCAGATATGGAAAACACCATAACTTCCTTAATACTCCACCTATTCTCATAATCTTGGTATCATTTTAAAAGGGGTTTCAAGCTCTTACTAGTGGTCGATTTTGTTTTAATATTGAAGGAGTTTGAATTTTGTTGACACATACCTACATCATGACAAGTATCAATTTTGTATGTCATTGGTTTGACTCGGGCGGGGTTCGATCTCATAACCTCCCACACCTGCTGGTGTTTCGGTGAGGTTATTTGGGTGATACAGATGGTAGTAATGACTACTGAATATAATAGGGTAGTACTTGGGATAGGTTAATGGTGCACTTATAGGGATCCTTAAGGTGTGCATTAATTAGTGGTGGTGCAGGTATTTTGGGGTGGGTTTGGGGTTCATGTGTGGGTATGTGGGTGATTGGGTGATTAGGTTGGTTCGTGTAAAGCAAGGTTCCAATGATCACCTACAACAAGCAGTTTGGAATGTCACCTTTGCTGTTAATAGGACGTGAAGCCCCCTATACCCCAATGAATCGACTAACACTGCCCCAAGTCAGGACCTACCTGACCTTATAATTACAGATGACTTCAGATATTGCTGGGGCGCAACGTCTTATCCACTCACCGTGACCGATCCTTGTTCTGTTAGGTGGCATCTAATGCAATTAATTATAGACTTTTTACTGCGACATGTCGGGACGGGCAGTGATGAGACAATGACCAGGGCCGCATTCAGGGTGCGTCTCAGAGGCACCGCGGAGAAGTCTCCGCGATGCTTTTTGGCCTATTTGCGTTCAGGGTGTGTCTCGGCGACGTCTCGGAGATGCCTCCCTTTTCAGACTGGAGATGAAAAGCACCTCGAAAATGGCCGCCGCATTCAGTGGTTTCAGCCAATCACAGCGCAGCTTTTCCATTAAAGTCTATTAAACTGCATGTTTTATTACATTTTTCAACTCAAAGGTAGTGGGGAAATATAAAAACATATATAAAGAATAAATATTGCTTCTTAAATTAAGACATTATTCACTCAATTAATTTCCCAGCAAAATTCTTCACCTGCTTTTCTAATGGGTTGGTTTTCACCCCTGTACTGTCAGTACGGGGTTAATCTTTTATCTAGCTGGCATGCTGCATGGTGCCGGGACACTCAATGAAGACATAGAAGACATTGGTGGGCCGGAGGTCAACGATGTTGGTACACGGAGCACATAGTTCTGTGTCACATAACGTATTATGTGAATAAGTAACATGTATTCACACTACATGATTGGTTCTTTCACTAGATTTATATTACTGTTCGGTTGTTTTATTATGTTTGCATGGTGGCGCCATGAGTCCATTCATCTGGCGCCATTCTTTATATATTAGGGCATGATATATGTATTATATGTACATCATGGCAATTAAGTTATGTATATTATATGCACTATACACTGTATATACTATCTGGTATATATATTACATAATTATTGTCTATTGCATTATATATTATATATATGCACTATATATTTTATATATTTTATATATTCTATACCTTATATGCCTGATATATTAATCACATTATCTACATCGTAGGCATTATATATAGTATATATTACATATATTATATATACTATCCATATTATATCTCAGTGGGTAGGCTGTGGGGTGGCGCCATTTTAAGCGGACACATGATGAACTACTAAAGGGCTTTATAGCGGAAGTCACGCCCTGGGTCACATGGTATATGGTCTGAGGCACCTCACTCTGCTCCCAGAATACCCTCCGCATCTGACACACCGACCTGCTACCTTTACATCAATCGTCACCACACAAACACTATTACGCCATTTCTTTGTTGTTGCAAAGGTGAATGGTTTAGCGGATGTGCACAAATTACGTCACGGTGGTATCGGTGGTATGTGTATGGGTGAAGCTACTAAGGGTGGTTCGTTTTTGGATGTGTACGTCCTGGCAACATCTACGGTCATATCAGGATGGGTATTGACTTGTGACAGTATGCACTCGTGGTGACATTATAGCGTTGCCCCACTAGGAAATCAGGCTGCCAGCACCATGACCCGATATCCCACCAATTCACATTATCCTGACACTGAGCTAATCAGCCCTTGGCATATCCTCTTAATGATGAGTGCCATGCTAGGAAGCTTCAAGTACCAATTGTGTACGTCATTGGTTTGACTAGACCGGGATCTGACCTCCCGTTCTCCCGCAATGGAGGCCTGCGCTCTACCGATTTGCCCCCCCCCTTCGGTACTTAGAGCGTCTGGTGATGATGATGTATTTAATTTATGGGCAGAGTTAGTGTGGGCATAAATATATAGTTAACGTGGGATTTCCACCGTTCACTTTAGAGAACACACCTATTGCGGATTGATATCATACTAGATACCAAGCATCTGAGTGACGGTCGATAGTAATAGGTGTCAGGTAAGTCATGCGACCTTAATGATGGAACAACCATGTTAATTCTTAACTCACTTAGTTAGAAATCCCACATGTGTGTGGGGGCGATTAATTATTTAACTCAAATTAAGTGGGACTATTCTGTTTGGCATTTCTGAAATTAGTGCCAGAGAAAAATCAACTGTGAAGTAGTTCTGGCTCAGAAAAAAAACAATATGACAGATTACTTTTATAAAGAATAGTTAAGAAATAACAATTCGCTTGATTTATTACTTATATGTCAATTCTTTACCCCGAGTGTGTTGTAATTATTGTTTGCAAGTCCAGTGTACTCGATGTACTGTGACTGTTTCTTGTCCCAACACTATACACAGAGATTGTGGCGTCTTACACTGGTTCAGTAAGAACTGAACAAGATACAACAAAGTGGTCCCAGTCAAACGGTACTGGTGCCATTAGCTATGAACAAGAGAATACTCCCTGGGATTCCCAACCAGCCCTGTTTAGTGTTGGTGCTGTAATAAATGTATATAGAAACTTAAATGTAAAGACAAAGTGTAGCGTGCAGATCCAACCGAGTGGAAGATTCCATTTATAGATGGGGGTGGTAGGTGGCCACTTAGACACTCCCAACTATATAGGGCTATAATGGTGGTCCTTATATATACATATATTTATATATATAGAAGTTTTTCTACTGAGACTGACAGAGGCAGTCGAAAGGGGTTAGTGAGGTGGCTGCACGGTGGGGGCGCCACCAGTCATCGTTTGAGGTTATGTTGAGTGAGATAGAGACAAGCAGGATTAGATTATAGATGAGATCCAAACAACATCCATTATTTGTATCTGCATAATTGTTATATATCATATATACACACATATACATATCTATATCAGATGGCTATGAGTAAGACAAAACTGTTTCCTTTGCCATATTTAGTATATCCACACACCCAGTTTTCCACCTCGACCATATATATACATATATATATATATAGGTCTATGCAAATATTGGTAGATGTCTGTTCAATAAACCATCAGCACTCTCCGACTGGGACGCACTTCCTCACACCTCACACGATGAACACCTGCTGCCAAAGGTGGCGATGTGGCCGAGTTCTGTTGGTCTTGTTTACACAACAGGTGGCACACGCATGCGCGGCCAACTGCGATGTGAGCGCAATCTCAATTACCCGGCCCTGGCGTTTATTGCTTTGCAATAGCTATATTTGTAATGACTTTAATATTTGGGGTGGGAATAACCGTGTAGTTTGGCATGTATTTGTTGTAGCGTCTGCTCGCAGCAACATGAAACTACCAGGTATGTGCACAGTTTCCCCGCACAACCGTTATTTGTCTTATATTTTATTTGTTTTGTTTTGACTGCAACATAAGAAGTCAGACACTAGACAGAATGGTAGGCTGCTGACAGAATAGCTGTTGGTAAACCGTTTGTTTTTTTGTATTATCTCACTTGTGTTTGTGTGTGCGGGTTTTGTGGCGGGGTGGTTGTGATTAGGTGATTTTAAATAGGGGTGAATGTTACTTTCACACGCAATATAAAAAAGAGAGCCACCTCTACATATTACAGTATAACCCCGTTAAACCAAACTTGAAGGGACCCTAGAAATTTGTTTGGATTAACCAATCATTGGTTTAACCGAGCTTTGGCTTCGACTTGGCTTTGGCAAAAATGTGGGTGCATTATGAATGCAATAATAATAATAATGTACAATGTATGTGGACACTTTGATTATTGTTTTTATGTATATACAGTATAACCCCATTAAACCAAGCTTGGTTAAACCAAACGATCAGTTATTCCTAACTTTTGTCAGCAGCCCGGCAGGCTGCTGACGGAATAGCTGTTGGTAAACCGTTTGTTTTTTTGTATTATCTCACTTGTGTTTGTGTGTGCGGGTTTTGTGGCAGGGTGGTTGTGATTAGGTGATTTTAAATAGGGGTGAATGTTACTTTCACACGCAATATAAAAAAGAGAGCCACCTCTACATATTACAGTATAACCCCGTTAAACCAAACTTGAAGGGACCATAGAAATTTGTTTGGATTAACCAATCATTGGTTTAACCGAGCTTTGGCTTCGACTTGGCTTTGGCAAAAATGTGGGTGCATTATGAATGCAATAATAATAATAATGTACAATGTATGTGGACACTTTGATTATTGTTTTTATGTATATACAGTATAACCCCATTAAACCAAGCTTGGTTAAACCAAACGATCAGTTATTCCTAACTTTTGTCAGCAGCCCGGCAAAATACTACCATTTATCATATAAAAAAAGTTGGTGGGGTCTCAAATGACCCTATAATCACATGAAAGTTTGGTTTGACCGTACCGGAAGTGGCCTGGGGCATGACAATTTTGTTTGAATTCACCGATAGTTTGGATTAACCAACTTTGGTTTAACCGACTTTTTTTATATGATAAATGGTAGTATTTTGCCGGGCCGTCGAAAAAAGTTTGGATTAACCGATCGTTTGGTTTAACCGAGCTTTGTTTAACGGGGTTGTACTGTAGTAATATTGGATACGTGGCTATAACCCCGACATTCCGACTTGAATGAGATTAAAACTACCTGTGCTTATTAATATCAATTACATTGGAGGTTACTGAGATGTAGCACCCCAACAAACAACAACGAATAATATAAGGATGTTTTTCATTATTAGTGTAGTGTGCCAACTGTGGCTGCACGACCCTTGGATGCTGGGAAGATAATGTTGTTCCCTTGAATAAATATTTTAACCATCAATACGGTTGATATCTGGTACTAGAATTCGCGTAAGCTACTATTTTCTCATGTTATTTAAATATTTCATTATCATCATATTGTCCTTGTAATTAAACAATGTAAATGACCGGAGTGAAGCATGGCCGGAAGACCAGTACCTCGGCACTGACGAAAGATAGCATTCAGGTGAATATACATGTTTACCTCAAAGAAAAGGTGTAGTCCCTATATATCCGTAGCCAGAGCCTTGGCGCCGAAAAGTATTTTTCTTCTGAATAATCATGCTTAACCCCCTAAAAGAAACCATTCCCCCTTCTTCACATCGGCTATAGTTTGTTTGTTGTTGTTTTACGTCCTAGTAACATCTACGGTCATATCAGGATGGGTACCAACTTGTGACAGTGTGCACTCATGGCGACTTTATAATGCTGCCCCACTGGGAGATCATGCTGCCAGCACCATGACCCACTTAAGTTATATCCCAAGCAATCACATTATCCTGATACTGTACAAACTAATCCTTGTCCTATCCTATTAATGCCGAGTGTCAGTCTAGGTAGCGAAAAGTATAAATGTTATAAGTCATTGGTTTAACTCGGCTGGGATTCAAACTCCCAACCTTCCGTACGGAAAGGCTGCGCTTTACCGATTCGGCCATCAGCTCCGGTGGATCGGCCTAAGTGTGTTAACCCAAAGAGGTGCGCGCGCAATGCAACAGTGTGTGGCGTGCATGCCGCCGTGGTGGGTGGGGGTGGGGACGGGGGTGGGGGTGGGCTAGCCAGCCAGGGGGTGTGAAGTTGGAGTGGGTGGCTTATCGGCTTCCTGCAAGGGAGCGGGGGGGGGGGGGGGGGGGGGGGGGAGTGTTACACTCTCACCAGACAAGGCAACAGACACCAGAGCGCTTTGCCCAAAGGTATGAAGATAAGTAAGGGCGTACCTTGGGCAATGACTGCGCAGAAAGGAATGTCAATAAAGGGATACATGAGGACCGTGTCGAAGGCTTTGTATTTACATGCAGTGTTCAGCAGGGGGATGGCATCTGATATGGCAGGAGAAATCCCAATCTCTGAAGTATCCTTACTAATATGAAATGATAATTGATATATAAAACCTTTATTTTTGTGACAAAATTAGCCAGCACTTTTGATTGATGGCTAGAATTCCATTAAGAACTTTAGTTCTTATCTGATTACAGACTTACTCAGGTAGCCAGCAAACCCTCATCCTCAGTGCTGTCCGATACGTGTATTCCAAGTTCCGCTGGTCTCTTAGTAAGGACTGAGGCTGAGACCCAGCACACTGGGTCGCAGCTACAGCTTAAGGCCCTGTCACATTACGACGCATCTCGCAAGCGCGCGGTCAATGCATAAAATCACTTTTTTATATCGAGAAGCGTCAAACTTTTTGCCATGGGGGGCAAAGTTGGATGTATACATACCATATACATAGCGTATGGCCAATGTATGATCAACATATGCCTAAAGTACCTCCCGGCAAAAAATGCTCGAATTATGCTCACGGAACGTTCACAGAATGCCGGTGAACATTATATATGTTATTCGATCGCCAGAACTACGCCTCATACATTACATACTTCAAGACATGCTGGAGAAACGCTAAACATACATTAGACGTATGTTAGGCATACATTATCCATACTTTGTCAGTATGTGGAGTGTAAGGTCCCACTGCCTTTAACGTAGGTCAATGTAGTGCAGCGTAGTGAACAATGTTTGTCTAACATATGTCTAACGTACATCAACGTACACCTAACGCATAGATAATGTACGGCAGATGTAAAATCCACACATTGTCGAACATTGTCGTACGTCAAAATTTGTGTGCGTGCACAAAACTTTACCGACTCCCTGATGTGCGACGCCGTATCTCGATGAACGTTGACGTGCATTGACGTATACCAATGAGCGCCTAATGCACATGTAACACATAATGACGTATCCAGATGTAGCGGCCAAAAATCACATACGTTGGCATACGTTGCCATGATGCATCATAATGTGACAGCCCCTTTAGATGGCGGAGGTTGGGGGAGGTGGTGAATACAGATATGCCATGATACAGGACGTGGTATTTTATTCCATGTGAAACATTTGATATTTAATATTTCATTACAAACTATATTAGAAACAATAATTGTATGGCAATATTTCTATCGAGTTTGGTTATCAGAAGGCATGTGGTTATAGGTGCAAAGTGAAGTCAAACACGAAGCAGCGAAGGATGGGATTGGGAGCGACACCAATCCCACCTTCCGTCGTGTATATAAGCGAGGTAGCGACAAGTATCACTTTTATAAGTCGCTGTTTTGACTCGACCGCGGTTCTAATCCACTTCTTGTGTAGCAGTGAACAGTGCTGCAGTGTGCTTCATGTCCATTCTCTGACTAGTGGTTGGGTGTGCACCAAATGTGGATCTCGGAGGTGACATACACTTGTCTTCTTAAATGTCCGCCTACCCGTGAGGAAGGACTGGAGCTGCGACCGGTGTGTTGGCGTGCTAGAATGTAGGGTGTGTTTCCCTCCCAGCCCTGCCCTTCAGTGCAGGCCCTCTACTTCTAACACGTTTGGATCTCTGAACTGGTTCCTGGTGACCAAACCCTCGCCCTACATTTAGTTGTTAAATGGAGTGCAGTGAAATTATGCTCCCAAATACATTACATTATATAGAATACTACTTCATGTGCACAATGCTTCACACTCACCCTAACTAGTATGGACGGTGTGGAAATGCACACTTCTTATCATTGTGAAAACAAATATTCACTGTGTTTCTTTTTTCGCCTTGCTTCCAGAGCAGCAGTGACAATACACCACAATGGTTCAACTGTGGCTTGGGGCTCTGGTCCTGTACGGACTCGTCATAACACAGACCGGTGCACAAGACATCGGTGAGACATGCTCGTCATTACCGGCACAGTAACAGCAGCAATATCAACAACAATAATAATGACCATATTCATAGCCACAGTCATTGTCATAACAGCAGTCATAGTGACAGTGACAGTAGAACAGTGGTTATGACACTCACAGAGATATCAAAGGTTGCATAATCCGATGGTTTTAATTATCATTTTAGATCAACATATTAGGTTGATTTTTAATATCTATTTTACTTTAAGTTGATATTTATTTTTTAACAGTTAACTTTAGAAATATTTTAGGTAAAATATGTCAAATTAGATTTGGTGTGCAAACCGATACGCTGGAGATAAGCTTTGTTTGTTTAGTTTAAAGCATAACGGCATTACAGAGGAACACCAAACTGCAATAAATGGTTAATGAATACAGCAGTACCTGAGTTGGATATGTAGGATTAAATCTAAGTAAGTGCTTTGGTTTCGAAACTGTTATGCTTTCATCGGGTTATGCAGTTTAACATAAACTATATAAACCATGCCATTGATATTTTAAGATTAAATTGAAATGACGTTATTGCCCATGTATGCACCCAAGATGATTAATTGAACAACGCGAACACAAACAATATAGTATATGTTTGGAACTTTTATGAACAATAAAAAATGACAGTTTGTACAGCTGGAGTATAATGTGAGAGAAGGCCCCAAGTCTCTTATTGTGGGGTGCGTTGGGTGGCAGAATATTGTTTATCAGTCACCATCTGCCGCCAAGTCGAAATGGCCAAGTTCTCAGGTTTGCAGGCCTTATATAGTCCTTGGTGAATTATTCGCCAGGTGTCATAACGTTATTAGACGTCATTGTCCCGTAGATCGGGCGTAAAGCAAGTCCGGCTGTTGATGTTGTATGCAAATTCTAGCTAGTTATCGCCGTGGTTACTCGGCGTTAGTTCCAAAACACCCAGTAGTCGGCATATGTGTGAACTGCAATGATTAGTGTTCGAATTTTACAGAAGGTGGTGCCATCGGCCATGGAGAAATGCGTATACGGGTTCGCCTTGTTCAATTACCCATGTTGGAACCAACATGGGTAATGCTTGTATCATTATCCGTACTGGGTATGTTGTATCACTGTTTTAGTTTGTGTAAATACTTTGCTTTCCGCGCGTTATGCAAGTTTATGATGTGCTTTTCCTGATTTGGTGTTCATTCATTACAATCCCCAGGCTGCACGGCCTATGTGGACCTGTGCTTCCTGCTGGATGAATCCGGGTCGATCCGTGACACGAATCCTCCAGACGGCCGCTACGACAACTGGGCCCTGCTACTCGCCTTCGTCCAACAGGTACATGGACGACACACTCAAATAACTTATACAGAGTCGACATGTTTGTACATACACGAATCATTGGGGTGTTTTTGCAAATGGGAAACATTGTACATAGCATGGGATTCAAACCCACACCTTCCGCCGCTCTGAAACTAGCGCCTTAATCATTACATTACTTAGGTTCAGTGATGCAATCAACCTACCCATTCCTATCTCTGCTTGTTGCTTTTCACCTGGCGAGATCAGTGCACCTCACTACACATATCTGCGGTCAATTCACATTAATTCAGGACACGGCATGTGACTACTTAGTATGGGATTTTATTAATCTAAGGTAGGAGGAAACACAGGTCAAGGTAATGCGGCACAATGGTGAAGGTCAAATGAGGTAGCAAGTTTGAGTCTCTGTGGGATCCGGGCACTCAAGCCCATCAAGTCAATGTCTTAAAGTAGGGTTGGGTGGGGTGGTGAGAAAATGCGGGTAGTGTTGTCAGACCGCCGTCTTATGGTGAAGTGCCGTCGGTGGAGGCGGCATACCGGAAGTGACGTCATAGGGGGGAGGCCTGGGTACAAGCGTCGGCTACCAGTGCATGGGTGTGGGGGTGCCACCTGAAATCACTTTCCGGCTGCCTATATTTAAAAGGGGGAACTAAAAGTATTACCCATGTTGCCTATGCAACATGCCCAATTCAGGACACGACACATGACTACTTAGTACGGGATTTTATTAATCTAAGGTAGGAGGAAACACAGGTCAAGGTAATGCAGCACAATGGTGAAGATCAATTGAGGTAGCAAGTTCAAGTCTCTGCGGGATCTGGGCACTCAACCAAATAGGTTGGAGAGTGCCCGGGTCGCCATGGGAAGCCAGTGGCGCTCGCAAGGCATGGGTGAGGGTCCGGGCCATTAGGGGTTGACCGCTCGGTGTCAGGAAAGCGGGCGGGTAAGGGGGGGTGTCAGTGTGCCTCTTGTAGCTTCTCAAGGCACGTAACGGGCAACATTCAGAGGCCGGTATCCGAGGCACGTGTATGGAGAACACATCGGAGGCCATCTTTGAGGTCTTAGTCGAGCGAACCTGAATCGCTAGGTGGGTGCCGCAGGCCCGTACGTCCGCTCCCCATATGGTGTGGGCGGGGTCGTTGATGCGCCCGGTGGTCAGGAGGTTTTCCTGTCTCAGTAGGGTGAAGAACCCCAGCAGGAGTGCGGACGGTAGTACCTTGGCACAGGGGCCCGCGGAACGGAGGTATCGGACGACTGAGTGTAATTGGGGCACTGTGAGGGGTGAGGCCCATCGACCCCAGGTGGCTCGAGGTCTTGAATACCCTATGCTTAATTATGGAGACAAGGTATGTGTCAAAGCTCGACACCTTGCCGTTGCCGAGGCTGACCCAGGTCCGGGCCGCGCTGAGGTAGTTCATCATGGTGCCCTCGGACCTCAAGGTGGCGGTGAGGTGAACAAGGAATGCGGCGACATCTAGCTGAGTCGGCCTCACAGGGTCGTAGTCCTCGTCATGGGCATGTTGGTGGTATGTGGCCATCTGTAGTTTCTTGTTCTTCCATGTCCCACAGGCAAGTCCCGCTCTGAACAGAGCCCATATGTCGAGTTGGTGTCCATGTAGCTCTGGCGAGAGAGAGGCAAAATTATGATCTCCCCAGGCTACACAGTGTTATGGAAGAATGAGTTGTCATGGCGAACCCTGACGTGCATGAGATCCATATCGTCAACAAACTGGTTTGCTCGTCGGCGGGCAAGGTGGTCGAAGCGGCCCTACTGAGCACGTCAGCGAACGTGAGGTCGATCCCGGGCTTATGTATCACCTGGACCTAGCAAGAGTTCAAGGCAGCCAACCTCCACAGTGCCCTGGCGCATCCACACAGGACAGGGTCCCTACCAGCACTGGAGTCGAGGACCGTCTGGGATGCCTGGTTGTCGGTGTTGACGACTATCGCATATTCCTGGTGGTTGGGTGTGGTGAGGGCGTGGAGGGCAGCTATGAGTTGGTTGATGTGGTGCCCACTATCTAGGAAGTTTGCAGCCTCAGCATATTCGATGAACCAGGCTATGTCGCTGAGAATCTCCTCTGTTACGGAGTGCTTCCCAGTGTGTGAGGCATCCCTGAGCAGCCCAAGGATCATCATGTACCTCCGGGTGGGGCGAACGCACTTTGTGACGTGTTGGAGTCACCCAATCAAGCATTGGAGATCCTTCCTGGAGGCCCGGGATCCAGGGATGCAGGTGGCGCACTCCTGGACGACCTCAGCCAGCTTAGATGATGGAAGGCGTATGGTCATGTCATCTGTGTCGACAGAAGCCAAGCCACTCGATGTTCCTCATCAGGGGGATACACTTTGAGGGTGACAAGGCGCGGCCAAGGTCCTCTGCAAACTCGACCGCATCCAAGTAGGCCCTTACCGCGTCCTCCTCCGTGGCAGCCACCCCGACGAAATCGTCGAGGTACCAGAGGACGAAGCTGTTTTTGAATAGAGTTGGTCACAGACTGTCGCAGGAGGGAGAGTTGCGCCTCCGCGGACCCGTCGTCACTACTCGTGTCATCCTTCTGGTGGGGGGGGGGGGGGGGGAACAGTGTTGGCTGTGGTGGCGTCTCGGGGGGCGGCTGCAGCAATGGGAGCCACGATGTGAGGTGTCATTTTCTTCTGCGGCATCGTGAAAATTGGAGATCCGACCCATTTAATGCAGAAATCTCATTATAAAACCAAAGCATCCAAAGAACAACATTTTTTTACCATTTTGTGCTTGTTTGATGAGGGTGAGAATTGCGTATCCGATAATTTCCTTAACCTAATATTGGTTACTGGAAGCAAAGTCGAGTAGATGTACATATACAGTGGTCATATGTACCTCATGTCATCTACATCTGGGTTATTAATCTATTATGTTACTATCGGCCAAGCCATTGGAATTTTCATATGTATTTTTATATGTACAGATGTAGTTATATATATTTAGGTATATACAAGGCTAAATCCAAGTGGAGGTTCCTAGCTGTGTGGATCCAGTGGTATTTGCAACATGCTAGTCACTGGATCCATAGTTATAATAGATGTCTCAGATATAGGTATAATTTGTCTAACGATCTGAACTGTTCACACACTGAGCGTTAATATTAAGTCATTGCATTTACTCAGTATCTACACATGTGAATAAGTTTACCATTATTGATTTTGTGTTTAATGGCATTCATGAAATCAAAAACTCTTTTTTAATTTTTTTTATTGAGGCTGTATTTATACTGTCCATAGCATATAAGCTTGGGTACACAGGCTTGTTTTCAATGCTGACCAGTTGTAGTGTTGGTGTTATCTTACCACAAATTAGCTGCTGATAAGGTATTTGATTGCCTGCATTTCAGTAGCAGATAGATAATTGGTTGGTATGGTTAGTAGACTATGTTAGTTTTTTTTAATTTTCTTGCCATATATGTATTTTATTTTGTTCTACTGTTATTACTACACTAGCCTACTCCTAGTTACATATCATAGGCTTCTACATATCTCTGTGGTCTCTGGCTACTGTTGGCATGGTTACTTTCCATTGGGCGTCCCGCTGGTGGGCCGTGACATATCACATGCCTCTTTGCAGTGCAGCTTAGTGGGGGTTTCCTAGCCATATTTTGCACAGATATTTTTGTAAGTTTTTAGGTTAGGAATGTGTTGTTCCTTTACCGGTTGGGCATTCCACACCTTGGCAGCCATTTCCAGCATGTTTCTATCATGAGCTTTTATTTGGCTTCTGGTCTGCTTTAGTAGTGGCATATTATTTGCTCTAGTAGCCCTTTGTGGTTTTGTTAGGAGTTTATTGTTTTGACTATAGCTATATGCTAATGTTTTCCAATGAATTATTCTCCTATTTTCTAGTAATTTCACTTTGGTTCTTTTGTGAATGTCATAGGTGAGGTGCAGCTTGTCTACTCTCAGACAGATTTTTAGGGCTTGTGTTGATGGTTATTTTGTTGGACTCACACCACTCATCTAGTTTTAGTAGGAGTTTATTTAGTTTAGTTATTACCTACTCTTCTGCGGTGCCATTTGCGTATATGACTGTGTCATCTGCATATAGTTGGAGGCATTCTCGTGATTATAAAAGAATTGTTGCCAAGAAAGATACAATTCTAGATAAGATTTGCTGGTACCATCTTCCTAAATTGGTAAAAATGTGCTTAATCAGGTATATAAATTGTCATAATCTTGCGGTTTTCAAGAAGTCTAAAATATGTTTTATTTTATGTTAGTAAAAAGGATATCCATGCTGTTTGCATTTTAACATTCATTTTCCAAGGCCATAACATCAGCCCAGTTTAATCGAATGCGCTTAAGTGTCACTGGGAACTGACACCTAATATATTCGGGGGGAGGGTCCCCTTTGAGTAGAAAAGAATGTGCAAGCCACAACTGGCGGAAAAGTCAATAAAACAAACTGGGTGGCCTATTTACTCAATTTCAGGTCATAGACCGCTTCGACATAGGGTTGAACGATGTTCAGGTTGGCATTGTCAAGTTCTCCAACTCGGCGAGTCTGGCGATCCGTCTGGACCAGTATCGGAATAAAGACCAGCTCATGAGCGCCGTCGGACGACTCACTTATAAAGGTGGTCTCACCAACACCTACGAGGTAAGGGCCCACCTGCAGACAAATGATTCACCCATATCCAGATAGGGATGAAGGACAAGCCTTCATAAATCCGAGCAAAGAACTGTTTCAGTATCAATTAACTGTGGATGTAGTGGTTCCAATGTGCAGTGTTTATCTATAGTGTTATATGTTATATATTATATATTATGCATTTTATATTATATATAATTTATATGAATATATAATTTAGGCCACATAAATAACAAGGAAGACGTTATATATTATATATATTAATATATATTTCCATATATTGCATATTATATATATTTCTATATATTGCATATTATATATATTATGTCATATATATCATGCATCATACATCATATATTATATATATATACTATGTTATATATAGTTGTTACTCCATTACTAAGATAAGGCAATGACCGGCCATGACCCCGAGTGCACGGCTATCACGGGCATCACTATAAAGTCACCTCACATGTCACACATCTGTATCGGTCCTGCCTCTAATCTTAAATGTTGCAAGTATATATTCCTTAAACTTTCAAGTTAACTTAAATCAATAAACCAAGTCTAAATCTCCCGGCAGGGCCTGCGGGTGCTGCGGGAGAGCTGCTTCGGGCCGGCCTCGGGGCGCCGGGCAGGGGTTCGGGGCGTGGCCATCGTCATCACGGACGGCAACCCGACGGTGCGCGTCAACGACTGGGCGGATGAAGCGCGCCGGGTGCGGGCCGTGAGCACGGTGTTCGCCGTCGGCGTCACGAGCCAGATCCAGAGGGCCACCCTGGGGGCCATCGCGTCCAACCTGAAGAACGTCGAGAGCGTGTTCAGAGTAAACGACTTCCGCAGCCTCGAGTCGGTGCTTGATCTCCTAACCGCGCGCACGTGCAACGTCAACATCGAAGGTAGGTCATGTGATCAGTTGGCATTGGTATTCTAGGTTTAGATATTTTTTTTAAGCTCAGAGGCGGTGCAATCCTCTATTTCTCCAATGCATGCTTATTTGGGTGATCACGATGCAGCAATGGTTGGATGTTGTGTGCATTTTTTTGTTTAACCAAATCGTTTATCTAGATTTGATCCTATAATTCCAGTTTAGACAGTATGCCACTCATGGATCATTTCACTGGGCTTCGACAGGTGACGACGAGCCAGACCCAGTTAACATAGCAATGGTGAATTGCACTTAGTTTTAACTGGTGGCAACATTCAAATTATGTCTCGTACTTTCTCATAAAATATCTCGAATATTAGCTAATTATCATAATATTTACTACCACCGTAGGTTATAATCATTAACCAAATATATTAATCAAATAAAATATTACAAACATTGAAAAACAACACACAAACGGAGTCTTTCAGGAGGGGAACGATTAGATCCTTTGTTGGAATATTAGTCTAAGGCCAAACAAAAATTGGTGATCGTCCTTTTGAAATAAAAATCAGTGTCGGGCAGGCAGTTTTTAGTTATATTTTTTTACGTTTTGATGGAGACGTAATATGTAACCAGACGCGATGCCGAATGAGTTGAGCATCCGCCTCCCATCCTGGTCGGTCGTCGGATTCAAACTCTTGGATTCACACCCTGGTCGAGTCAAACTAATGACTTAAAAATTGATACAAGAGTTGAATTGCTGCTAGCCCGTTACATTTTTAACAGGTTATTTTCTTAAAGTAAATCAGGGCGAGCGATTTTCCCAGCACGGGCGGGGACGATTACCAATTATTTTGTTGGTATTTGCCATAATGTTTACCCGCCTTCATCACCGACAGTGTGCAACGGGCTGGCCGACATCGTCTTCATGATGGACGTGTCCTCGTCCATCACCTGGACGGACCCGGACAACTGGGAGCTGATGAAGACGTTCGTTGACTACATCTCACGCGCCTTCCCTATCTCGCTGACCGCCACGCGGATCGGCATCGTCCGCTTCAGCGACCAGGCAAAGATGGAGTTCCCACTGAACCAGTACGACACCAACATGGACCTCTCAAGGGCCATCAAAAGCCTCCAGCACATCGGCGGTGAGACCAACATTGCCGACGCGCTCCAGCTGCTTCGGACGGTCGCCTTCCAGCCGCGCAACGGCGACCGGGCCGGAGTGAAGAACGTCGGCATTCTGATAACGGACGGCACGGCCAACATCAACGCCGACCAAGTGGCCACGCAGGCCGCCCTCGCCAAGGCCGCCGGCATCGAGCTGTTCGTGGTCGGCATCACGCTCGACGTCGATGAGCCGCAGCTGAACCAAATCTCGTCGGACCCGGACGAGACCCACGTGTTCAGGGCCACTGACTTCTCGCGGCTCACCGGGATCCTCAGCTCGGTGATCAAGCGGTCGTGCGAGGTGGTGCCGACGGTGCCACCACCTGGTGTTTCCACGCCGCAACCGACACCCTTCCGGAGCACCCTGTCACCGCTCACGCCCGGAGGTAGGTGGCGTGCAGGACTTCATAGTTACACTTATAGTAAAAGTTATACTCATACTCATACTCATACTCATACTCATACTCGGATAGTAGTTAGATCATGGAATTTGAACCCATGGATTCGGGCCCTGGTCGAATCAAACCAATGACATAAAAAGTTACGCTTGCCGCTTCCTGGCAGGGTGCTCGGCATTGTTGGGATAGGGCAAGGGCTGGTTGTCTCAGTGTTGGGATAATGTGGGTGGGATGTCGGGTCATGGTGATGGTGGCCTGGTCTCCCAGTGGGCCGGCACTATAAAGTCACCATGAGTACCCGTTCTGATGTGACCTTGAATGTTGCCAGGACGTAAAACAGTTAAGTTAACAACCAACCAACCCACAGACAACTATTTGAGGCCATAAATCCAAGAAATAAGGATTGATTCTTTAAGGAGTATTACAACAAGTATTCAGGAGACATTTGTGTATTTGGCGAAGAGATTAACAGGTATTACTTATTCGTGCAAATAAAGCATGTTAGGGTTGCATGGTCCAATGGTTTTGAGTTTCTGTCATTTTTCTGAGATAATATATATTTAATTGGTTGTTGTGGCTTGCCTTACTTTGGTTTGAAGTAACTTTCGGTTTGAATGGCTGGCTTTTGATAAATTTGAGGTGCAAACATCCTGGATTGATTTTGGTGGGCTTGCCAGGGCTCTGACACCACGGGCTGATGCGGTGGCGGGTTCTGTTAAATCGACTCAGTATGTCCTTCTATGGTATGCAGGTATTGCAATACCTCAGGGAGTTTGACGCCCCTGCCCTGCAGAGTTGTAAACCACTGCCTTGTGGTACAGGTTCTTGACAGAACCGAAGGCTAAGGGAGCAAACCTTGAACAGAAAACCATGTCACTGTCACAGCATCAAGGGCGGTTGATGTATGGAACTCCCAACATCTCCCCACCAGCCACTGCAGGGATAAATAGTTTTGCGCCTGTCTGGACATGTTCTTGCTGGTGTGAAACCTCTATTTGCTCCCCAAGAGAGTGCCGCTGGTAACTTGCAAAAGCCAGCAGCACTTCAACACTTTTGCAGGCAGCTTTCATGTAATCTTCCTTAAGACTGACTCATGGACATCACTCTCACAGCAGAGAGCTAAATGGAGAGCGGCAGTCAAGTAATGAAAGCAGTCTTTGTCGCATCGCGACCGACAGCATGATGATGATGATGACTTGGATAGGGTCCGCTGGTCCCTGAAGAAGGACAGTTGCATAGTCCGATAAAAGCATCAAATTGTCAAAAGATTTGAATCTACATATACAAGTTAGATACCAGCATTTGGTGCTACATAGAAGAGCATACTAAGCCGATTTAACAGAACCTGCTACTGCTGAAGCCAATTATAATATTACTGGGTTCCGGCCGTCATGAACACCAGATAATACCATAAACTCTTCCCCCTTCATTTTACCTGTGATGCCGTTATTCAAACAAAGATTACCAACTCATAAACCATACCTAAGGAAGAAAGGAAGACAAGTCACAAAGATAGACAGTGAGGATGTTGTGCTTTATTGGCATCAACTCCTGTTCACCTATCAGTGACCTATCACCCTAACCCCTTACCTTCTGCCCACACAGAATCTCATTGCCTCTATGAATCAGTGCATACAGCCCATTGAACCGGAGTCCTATGGTTGTTGCACACACTCAATTTGGATATATGAAATTTGGGGTCCTGCTCTAGAGTAGGTGTGTCTCACTCAAGAGCCAGGAGTAGAGTGATCACTCTCCAGTGGGCCTGAAGCAGTGTCTTGAATAATTAATTAATCTCAAAATGAGGTTAGTGTGGTCAGAAGGCCAAGAGAGCGCAGGTGAGGGCAGTACCACAGCCAGCCAATCAGGCACCCCCACAGCCGGGATGGGCGCCCCCCCCCCCCAGTAGTGGTGGCTGTCACTCAACCCAGCTGCATGTGGTGCTCTGGGTGCATATGAAGATTAGGCTGGAAGGCCCACCCCATGGTCATGGGTGGACAGGTAGCTGCAGAGAGTTACAATAGATCTCTGTTAAAATGGCCTTTTCTCCAATTGCACTCTTTATGGATGCATAGAGAAACATGTCAACAATCATGTACTGTCTCTTATATAGGAACATCTCTTCATTAACCTCAGGCCTCATGTATGAACATATATTTCACATAGCTTATATCATGTCACAATGGGAGTGGGACATTATTGCTTTTAGTTTACATAACCTTGTCCCCACTCTGTCGCCCAAGAATAATAATGCTCTGCGCCAATATATAATTCCGAACCGAAAATCCGTATATTTTTAAACAATGTTGTCTGAGTTTTGACAAGTATGCTAACATTAATTTGGTATGTTTACGCTTCAAATATCTCCAAAGTTAATCACTTAAAACAAAGTTACATCAACCAATTCAGACGATCAACCTAATATATTTATCGCAGACAAACTCGAAACCATCGGACTTTGCGAGTTAACTACAGGCTCAACATGTTAAAGCGGTCTAGTCAACAAAAGCACATTCCGAAGCCAAAATACTTCGTTACTTAGATTTGATAGTATATATCCAACCTAGACAGTGGTACACTCGTTAAGCAGTTGTTGCTGCATACAAGGAATAGTAAGTTAATTTCATATAACATTTCACTCTTAGCACTGTAGCATTTCGATATGTGTACGAAAATTAATTTAGCATGTTTTCATTCCACATATCGCCAACCTTAACCCTTTGATGTCAAAGTTACTTCAAACTAAAGTGAAGCAGTTATATGCACACCTATAGAATCCCTGTGTAGTGCTACATAAATTAAGAGACAATTTTATTTAAGCGATTGATTTATCTTAATGTTCTTTATTTGAGCGAATCTTATTAATTTATCTTTTATGCCCGCATTATTTGACAACTTAAATTGGTCGTGACACAAATTCAAGGTTCATTCCGAACACAAGATACAGTGCAACACACGCATTCCCGTGTTGTCATGCGAACAGTGTTACCTGACTGACAACGCCCCTTGTGGCCACGCCCCCTCACGCAGAGTGTGCGGCGCAGGCGGACCTCTGCTTTTTGATTGACAGTTCCGGTTCCATCCGTGACAACAACCCGAAAGATGGCGCTTACGACAACTGGAACCTCATACTCGACTTCGTCAGCAAAATCATCAGTACATTCCCCATCGGGTAGGTTTTTTGTAGCTCAGTACTCACTGTCACTTCATTATGTAAGATAATGTCAATAAATATGGCATGTTATCCCACAACATTAGATAATCTACTGCATACACTTTTGGCGAAGTGATTTCAAACGGGTCGAAATCACTCCGCCCACCTACGAGGACTGCTATAATGTAGTAGTTGCATGTAGTAGTTACATGTAGTAGTTACATGTAGTAGTTACATGTAGTAGATACAAGTAGTAGTTACATGTAGTAGTTACATGTAGTAGTTACATGTAGTAGTTAAATGTAGTAGTTACATGTAGTAGGTACATGTAGTAGTTACATGTAGTAGTTACATGTAGTAGTTACATGTAGTAGTTACATGTAGTAGTTACATGTAGTATTTACATGCAGTAGTTACATGTAGTAGTTGAATGTAGTAGTTGCATGTTGTAGTTGAATGTAGTAGTTACACATAGTAGTTACATGTATTAGTTGAATGTAGTAGTTACATGTAGTAGGTGCATGTAGTAGTTACATATAGTAGCTACATGTAGTAGTTGCATGTAGTAGTTACATGTTGTAGTTACATGTGGTAGTTACCTGTAGTAGTTACATGTTGTAGATACACATTGTAGTTACATGTAGTAGTTACATGTAGTAGTTGAATGTAGTAGTTACATGTAGTAGCTATATGTAGTAGTTACATGTAGTAGTTACATGTAGTAGTTACATGTAGTAGCTACATGTAGTAGCTACATGTAGTAGTTAGATGTAGTAGTTACATGTAGTAGTTACATGCATTAGTTGAATGTAGTAGTTACATGTTGTAGTTGCATGTAGTAGTTACATGTAGTAGGTACATGTAGTAGTTGAATGTAGTAGTTACATGTTGTAGTTGCCTGTAGTAGTTGCATGTGGTAGTTAGATGTAGTAGTTGAATGTAGTAGTTACATGTTGTAGTTACATGCAGTAGTTGAATGTAGTAGTTACATGTAGTAGCTACATGTAGTAGGTAGATGTAGTAGTTGAATGTAGTAGTTGCATGTAGTAGTTACATGTAGTAGTTACACGTAGTAGTTACATGTAGTAGTTGAATGTAGTAGTTGAATGTAGTAGTTACATGTTGTAGTTACATGTAGTAGTTATATGTAGTAGTTAACTGTAGTAGTTACATGTAATAGTTGCCTGTAGTAGTTACATGCAGTAATTACATGTAGTAGTTACATGTAGTAGTTGAATGTAGTAGTTGAATGTAGTAGTTACATGGTGTAGTTGCATGTAGTAGTTACATGTAGTAGTTGCATGTAATAGTTGAATGTATTAGTTACATGTTGTAGTTGCATGTATTAGTTGCATGTAGTAGTTGAATGTAGTATTTGAATGTAGTAGTTATATGTTGTAGTTGCATGTAGTAGCTACATGTAGTAGTTGAATGTAGTAGTTACATGTAGTAGTTGCATGTAGTAGTTACATGTAGTAGTTGAATGTAGTAGTTACATGTTGTAGTTGCATGTAGTAGTTACACATAGTAGTTAACTGTAGTAGTTGAATGTAGTAGTTACCTGTAGTAGTTACATGTAGTAGCTACATGTAGTAGTTACATGTAGTACATACATGTAGTAGATACATGTAGTAGTTACATGTAGTAGTTACATGCAGTAGTTGAATGTAGTAGTTGAATGTAGTAGTTACATGGTGTAGTTGCATGTCGTAGCTACATGTAGTAATTGCATGTAATAGTTGAATGTAGTAGTTACATGTTGCAGTTGCATGTGTTAGTTGCATGTAGTAGTTGAATGTAGTAGTTACATGTAGTAGTTGCATGTCGTAGCTACATGTAGTAGTTGAATGTAGTAGTTACTTGTTGGAGTTGCATGTAGTAGTTACATGTAGTAGTTACATGTAGTAGTTGAATGTAGTAGTTACATGTAGTAGTTACAAGTGAAGAATTGGCTCGCACCTTTGCTGGAAACTCGTCTTTGGCAAACTGCCTCCCGGGCTTTCGGGCCGTCAAGGAACGCCAAGAGCGAAAGATCTTGGACTTTTCTTCCGATGGCGATGAGCACTACAACTCCCCATTCAGTATGGGTGAGTTGAGGTGTTCTTTGGAAAGCTCGCATGACACAGCAGTTGGACCTGATGGAATTTATTATCAATTTTTGAAACATCTCCCTGAACATGCACTGAGACTGTTGCTTCAACTCTTCAACAACATATGGGAGTCCGGTGTCGTCCCCGCCTCTTGGCGGGAGGCGACAGTAATACCGATTCCCAAACCTGGTAAAGACCAGAGTGAAGCCCACAACTATCGTCCCATAGCCCTCACAAGCTGCATCTGTAAAACCATGGAGCGCATGGTAAACAACCGCCTCGTCTGGCTACTGGAGTCAGGACACCACCTGTCCAACCTTCAATGTGGCTTCAGACGGGGCCGCAGCACCCTCGACCATTTGGTGCGCATGAAGACCTTCATAAGAGATGCTTTTCTTAAGAAGGAGCACGTTGTGGCTGTCTTTTTCGACCTCGAAAAAGCCTATGACACAACGTGGCAGCATGGCATCATGAAGGATCTTCATGCGATTGGCCTTCGTGGCCACTTGCCAATTTTCATCAGGAACTTTCTAGCCTTCAGGCATTTCCGCGTCCGTGTCAAGACTACCTATTCCAGCCTACACTCACAGGAACTAGGAGTACCTCAAGGCAGCATACTGGCCGTGACCCTTTTCGGGGTGAAGGTCAATGGTATTGCTGCTGCTGTAAAGCGGGGGGTCTCCTGTAGTCTTTTCGTGGATGACTTTGTTTTATATTACAGCGGTGCTAACATGAATGTCATAGAGAGACAGCTACAACCAAGCATAAATGGGATCCATCGATGGTCAGTTGTGAACGGTTTCAAATTTTCCAAGACCAAAACAGTCTGCATGCACTTCTGCCTGCTACATAGAATGCATGCGGAACCGGAGCTGACCCTCGATGGGGATCCCATTAAAGTCGTTGAGAAAACCAAATTTCTGGGCCTCATTCTCGACGCAAAACTGTCTTTTGTGCCACATATAAAGTACCTGAAAACAAGATGCCTGAAAGCGTTAGATATTCTGAGGGTACTGTCCAGCTCAGAGTGGGGAGCGGACAGAGATGTTCTGCTCTCCGTGTACAGAACCTTGGTTCGGTCACGAGTGGATTACGGCAGCATAGTATACGGTTCCGCAAGGAAATCATATATTGGGCTGCTAGACACGATCCACCACCAGGGACTGTGCCTGGCCCTTGGGGCCTTCCGCACCTCACCGGTTCAGAGCCTTTACGTCGAAGCCAATGAACCATCACTTAACAACAGGAGAATCAAACTGGCCATGCAATATGTAGTCAAGATAAAAACTAATGCATTGAATCCTGCACACAATTGTCTATTCGAGCAACATGACGAATCCAGGTATGAAGCCAGGTCGAATTACATCCGGCCACTGAGGCTCCGAATGAAACCTCATTTGGAGGCCTTGGGCGTGGATTTGGACGTGTTGGAGGATGCCAAGGTCCCAGAACATCCCCCATGGTCATTGAGAAAGCAATCAGTTATCCTCCGACTCACGGAACTGAGGAAGTCTGGGACACATCCACTCGAGTACCAAGGACTGCATGCAGAGATTCAAGGCCAGTTTGCAGATAACTTCTCAATATACACTGATGGTTCAAAAGACCAAAGCCGGGTAGCTGCTGCGGCAGTCTGCCGACGGGAAAAATTTGGTGTACGTTTTCCCGATCAGAGCTCAATTTTCACTGAAGAAGCCCGAGCACTCCTTCTCGCATTGGAGTGTATCGAGGTATCCAACCACACTAACTATGTTATATACAGTGATTCGTTCTCTTGCCTCCTGGCTGTTGCTGGACAGAAAAACGAATCACCCTATTCTAGCAACAGTCATTTATAAAATGAACCAACTGACAACGGATGGGTATGACATCCACCTGTGCTGGGTGCCTGGCCATGCCGGCATACAAGGAAACGAACGAGCTGATCGGGCTGCGAAGAAGGCCCTGAACTGTGATCTTGAACCATGTCTGATCCCTCACTCTGATCTGAAACCACTAATAGCCACCCAGATAAAATCCAAATGGCAACATGAGTGGGATGAAAACATTAATAAACTTAAAGAAATTGAACCATCTGTGGGAAAGCCACCAGACTCATGCAGGAGGTCGGCGGGACCAAGTGGTCCTTAGCCGCTGCCATATTGGCCACTCGTGGCTTACACATGCTTTTCTGCTCAAGGGGGAACCTCCCCCTGAATGTATTGGGTGTCAGTCCCCACTGACACTCAAACACATTTGACTAAGTTGCATTGATTTTTTGGCCCTGCGCCAACAGTTCTACACTACAGACAGTATGCATGACATTTTTACTAAGGTAAAATAGGAAAATATTTTAGCCTTGTTGAGGGCAGCTGGACTGTATCACCTCATATAGTTTACTAAATAGATTCTATCAATTAATAATGAAACTTTTATTTTTCTATGAGAATTTGTTTCCCTTGACCACAAATATATTATTGTGAGCTTTCTAATTTAATGACTGTCTATTGGCACATAATTGATTGTCTGCTTTTACATGTAAAAGCGATGGTTTGAACAAAAAACAAACATTTCTCGCCATGAATATGGCCTATGCTGCCGACACGCCGTAAAGCAACCACCAATCAATCAATCAATCAGTAGTTACATGTAGTAGTTACATGTAGTAGTTGAATGTAGTAGTTACATGTTGTAGTTGCATGTAGTAGTTACATGTTATAGTTACCTGTAGTAGTTGAATGTAGTAGGTACATGTTGTAGTTGCATGTAGTAGTTGCATGTAGTAGTTGAATGTAGTAGTTACATGTAGTAGTTACATGTAATAGTTACATGTAGTAGTTGAATCTAGTAGTAGTTGAATGTAGTAGTTACATGTAGTAGTTGCATGTAGTAGGTACATGTAGTAGTTCCATGTAGTAGTTACATGTAGTAGTGTCATGTAGTAGTTACATGTAGTAGTTACATGTAGTAGTTTCATGTAGTAGTTACCTGTAGTAGTTGCATGTAGTAGGTATATGTAGTAGTTGAATGTAGTAGTTACATGTAGTAGTTGAATGTAGTAGTTACATGTTGTAGTTGCATGTAGTAGTTACATGTTGTAGTTGCATGTAGTAGTTACATGTAGTAGTTGAATATAGTAGGTACATGTTGTAGTTGCATGCAGTAGTTACATGTAGTAGTTGAATGTAGTAGTTACATGTTGTAGTTGCATGTAGTAGTTGCATGTAGTAGTTGAATGTAGTAGGTACATGTAGTAGTTACATGTAGTAGTTACATGTAGTAGTTACATGTAGTAGTTACATGTTGTAGTTGCATGTAGTAGTTACATCTTATAGTTACCTGCAGTAGTTGAATTTAGTAGTTACATGTAGTAGTTACATGTAGTATAATATATATATCAACTGGTTTAATAATACCAATCAATATCCACTATATTGCATACACAGCCCTGACCAGACGCGGATCGGACTCGTCAAGTTCTCCAACACTGCCCAACTGCAGTTTGACCTTGACGACCACACGACCTTGGACAGCCTCCTGGTGGCAGTGAGGAACATTAAATACGTGGGCGGTTTCACCAACACTTCCGGAGGCATCCGGGTTGTGCAGAGGGACTGCTTCGGTCAGACAAATGGTGACCGCCTCGACGTGCCTAACATCGTCATAAGTAAGTGATCCCCATTGCTGATATCCGAGGGGGTAGAGTGCCCTCTTCACATGCGGGAGGTCGTTGGGTTTGAACAACGGCCGAGTAAAATTAAATGCTTCTGAAAATTGGTTCCTGTAGCTTGCCCACACCTTGCTTGGTGTGTGGCATTACTAAAATAGGGAATGGACTGTTTGGTTGACTCAGTGTCAGGATAATGGGACTGAGTGGGATATCGCACCATGGTGCAGGTGGCACTGCATCATTATTAGTGATATCACATAGGGCTTTAATATCTTACTCACCCACTTAGAAAGCTATATGCTACCGTTCCAGATACCTATATTAGCCCTATGCTAGCCCTATATTAGTCTGTGTTAGCCTTATTAGCCTGTATACCTTAGCCTATACTAGCCGATGCTAGTCTACATTAGCCTATATTAGCATATGATAGTCTATGTTAGCCTGTATTGGTCCATATTAGCGTTATTAGACTACATTAGCCTACATTAGTCTATATTAGCCTGTATTTGTCTATGTTAACCAATATTATCCTAAACTAGTGTGGATTAACCTATGCTAGCCTATATTATCCTACACTAGTCTATTTTAGCCTGTGTTGGTCTAGATTAGCCTATTTTAGCCTAAACTAGTCTATATTAGCCTATATTAGCCTGTATTGGCCTATCTTAGCCTATCTTGACCTACACTAGTCTATATTAGCCTACTTAGCCTTTATTAGCCTAATTAGACTACATTGGCCTGTGTTAGCCTGTATTAGCATATATTCGCCCTGAGTACCCTGCTTATGGCTGTGCATGTTTCAGTTATTACGGATGGTGTCCCGACCCGGGAGGCTGACTTAACAATCCCTTCAGTGCGCAGACTCAAACAGGAAGGCGCCTTCATTTTTGCTGTAAGTCTTGAATTTCGTGTCATTGTTTATTGCAAGTTCTTTTGGGGGTTCTATACTAGTAGAGAATAGTAGGTGATAATGGTCCTCGAATTTCTTCTTTAAAAAAACTGAAATATCGGGGGAAAATTAAAAAAAATGGATTAACTAACTTATATTATAAAGTTGCATAGCCCAAGGTTGTTGGAGTTTTTGTCACATTTACTTCATAAATATATTAAGTTTATAATTACATTTATTTTGCTTTAGTTTGAAATAACTTTTATTTTAATCTTTAACTCTGGAGATATTTGAGGGGAAAATATATGAAATTAATGTTGGCATGCACATCGAAATGCTGGACATCGAAACACAAATGTTTCAATGGTGGCAGGTTCTATTAAATTTATTAAGTATTCCTTCTATCCTGCAATAAATGCACCAGTATCTAAATAGGAAATGTAGGATCAACATTTAATTTAGGTAACTGTTTTGGTTTTCGACCATTGTTGCTGCCATCTACTATGAATGCCGCTTTAATTATAAGACTAATAACCCAACGTGGACTATGCCTGCGATGTTCCCAGATCGGCATCACAAACCTCATCAATGACGAGCTGCTGCGGGAGATGTCGTCTCCGCCGCAGCGCAAGGACGAGACGTGGTTCTCGACCCCGGACTTCACCAACCTGGACGCCGTGTTGCACACCGTCGTACGGAGTGCCTGCAAGGCGCCCACCGTACCGCCCAGTGAGCCTGCTTTACTAAGAGCATGCCCACACTGTCAGCAGCACCACACGTGTCCAAGCACAGGCTTCCCACTGCTCTTAACAAACATTGAATTTATTGTTCAATCATGGAATTTTGATTATTATTGATGAAGTATTTACAAAATTAGAAACATGTTGAATTTCTCTTTATTTAAGTGTAGAATTAATTTCGTTATTTTCACAGCTATGAACAGTGAATTGTTTTTATTATTACTATTGTTTTGGTACATTAGATGATTAAGCAGGAGATATTTCAATTGTGGACGATTGGTCTTCCTCATTCCACTGCTCCTTGCTCTATCCTAATAATACCGAATGCCTGGCTAGGAAGCGACAGGTATAATTTTTTTAAGTCATTGGTTTGGCTCCACCAGGGTTCGAACCCGTGGGTTCGAATACCACGACCTACCAACACGGGAGACTCATTCGGCTACCCCGTCCGTCTTTTGCTACCGACTACATAACCTGATGCGCAAATATATACTACAGCTAATATGTGAACTTTCCACTCAATTTTGGGCAATGAATATGTCCTTTGCTGCCGACACGGCATTAAATCATCATTTACTTGTATTTCCGAAAGTGTACTGCATCTATGCCCCCTCTGCCCACACCTAGTTCGTATGCTCATGATAATGTTAACAATTGTGAATTGTCCCTAGGACACAACCGCCTAGTTGTGGTGAAATTTAGTTCATCTAGCCTTAATGACAATTGCAGCTACACACTATTTTGAATTACAAAGAGGTGATAGCAGAAAGGGGGACGTGGCGATAATATTTTAAATAATTACTGACACGGTGTATTACCCGACCGTGTCCAACCAATGCCCGTCTGCCCGCAGCCTGCTACGCCCGGGCCGACATCGTGTTTGTGCTGGACGCCTCCGGCTCAATCACGTTTGACGACCCCGCCAACTGGGGCATCATGCTCGACTTCATCAAGTTCATCACCAACGGCTTCCCCATCTCACTCGACAACACGCGCATCGGCCTCGTCAGGTTTTCGTCCAGTGCCAATGTGGAGTTCGATCTGGACGACTACACGACTGGAGCGCAGGTATATTCAATTCAATTCAATTCTTTATTTCAGACTCAGGATTATGGTAGTTAAATAATTTGGTCCATAGTAGGTACATATAAAAATAAATGTGAATAACATAGAAGTAATACAGTACAACCCTGTTAAACCAAGCTCGGTTAAACCAAACGATCGGTTAAGCAAAACTTTTTTCGGCGGCCCGGCAAAAACTACCATTTATGATATAAAAAAGTTGGTTAGACCAAAGTTGGTTAACCCAAATTATCGGTTAATCCAAACAAAATTGTCGGGCCCCAGGCCACTTCCGGTACAGTTAAACCAAACTTTCATGTGTTTACAAGGTCATCTGAGACTTTTGATATGATAAATGGTAGTATTTTGCTGGGCCGCTGAAGAACATTTGGATTAACTGATTGTTTGGTTTAACCGAGCTTGGTTTAACAGGGTTAAACTGTATACATTAAAACCATTAATCAAAGTGTCCACATACATTGTATATTACATTCATAATGCACCCACGTTTTTGCCAAAGCCAAGTCAAAGTTGATGCCAAAGCTCGGTTAAACCAATGATCGGTTAATCCAAACAAGTTTCTAGGGTCCCTTCAAGTTTGGTTTAATGGGGTTATACTGTAGTATGAATACTATGAAATGCAAGCATGCAAAGTTAACGCTGGTCGGCTACGACTATGAGCAGTACCGGCGCGTTGGCCGCATCGGTAGAGCGCAGTCTTCCCGCGCAGAAGGTCGGAAGGACGAATCCCGGCGGATTCAGACCAATGACTTACAAAATTGATACTTCTCACATTATCCTATTACTGAGCAAGCCAGTCCTTTTCCTAGTCTAGTAAAGGTAGTTTAACCGTCGGGCTATTCCACCCACGCTTAAGGCGACCCTACGTGTTAATATAAATAATTGTTTCCATGTGAATGACTTGTGCCTCCTGCCGCCGGTTGTCTGTCATCCTGCCAGCCTGACCCTTGACTAGCAATGCCCGAGGTGGAGAGTTCGACTCCTGACAGACCATTGGCAGAAGGCCCTTAATTAAATAAGATTATAGAGCAATCCAAATAGCAATCTGAAGTTGACCATAGCGGTTAATAATATAAGTCTGGAGGACAGTAAAGAATGCAAGGAACGTTCATGTCACTTCTTAGGAGCTCACCATTTTATTCTTACCTCTTACTAACAGAATCAATTGATCAATAAAACCTATGTTCTTAGTTAAATATAGTTCAACAGTGGAATGTATGTTATAAGTCAAATACCCTTCCATTTAATTAAGTTAAATAAGTTTGGAATTTCCATAACAAAGGCCTAAATCTCGGCTAAAACATCGGAGCGTGCAGAAACACGTTCGACGGGTCTGGGTCAGAACGCCCGACCTTCTATCGTTGCTAGGATAGTCACAATCGACGTATCCAAGCAACGCTTTACAGCAGGGAACCCGGCCTCGCAAATGTGGCAGTTGCGAGCCCACGCAAATAGGAGCAAAATGCGAAATGTGAGCCCGCAAATAATCGGTCGAGTAGTCTCGCCCACTTCACAGCCTCCCCAGACGAACAACAGGAACTGATGTTCGTCTAAGAACGGAAAAGTGGGAGAGACTACCAGGGTTCGTGGCTGTAGCAACAAATAATAAGCATAATCACGACCCCGCTTGATCCATGACTGTATGGCGTGGAATGCGAGGCACCACATACTTCCTTCTCGTTGTGTAATTTTTTCGATTTGAGACAAGCCAGCTCTCTGGTCAACAATTTCAGTATTTCACAAGAAATATGTTTGTACTTAAATTCCTTCAAAAACAGTTTTGAATCATTACTTGATAAAATTGAAACTACCAGAATCGACTTTCAATTCTGGTACCGGCCCAATTAAAAATACTGACACTGTCATAGCTGAATACCCTGCCAGTCAGTCTGGCAATGAAAGAAACTCCACTAGTCACTCGTCATCTGTACCATTGCACACCATCCAATATCACAACCCTTTATAACACACTCCACCATTTTGACACTTGTGACCTCACATGTACTACTAACCCCTGGAAGAAAATTCCCTAGCCCAGTTCCTGCGATGAAAGCTAGCTCAATATTTCTCCTCTACCAGTAGCCTATACTGTAAACTCATTACAGCCTCAAAAGTACTCTGGCCGGCATTACCATAGTAATATCCATATCTCAAGTCCGTATCACACCGTACGCTAAAAGTGAAGGGTATTTGGAATTCGCTACAGACGACGTTACCCTAAATGTATACAGCTCCAACGACAGGGTCCCCTTTTTCTCCAAAAATTCACACCTTGACTACTAGACAATGACTACTATACAATGACTACATTGTAACCAAAGCCGGAAATTCTCAAAGGAAGTCCGCTTTTGGTTTACACAAAAACAATTTACGGCGCCAGTAAAGATGTCCGAAACCACCTACGGATATAATGCCATTCATGTTTTTATTATTTTATTTTTTTTAAATGTGAATATATCTAGCAGATGATCCTACTTTAACAATACGGGAGTACCTCACTCGCGCGGGACCTATCCAATAGATGTGAATGGCCGCATCCGTGGGATATCACTATACAGGTTATACAACAGTTTACAGGCCTAGCTATGAAATAGCAGTGTTAACCATGAAAGTCAGTTTTAGTAATATCCCTATCCCGATTTAGCCAGCAACCCTCCAAGGTGCACTCTTCATACAAGTACCATGGGGTCTGCATGGCACAGAGTACGAAGGGTATTCCCGAGGTAGTCGAAATATCATTTTCTAAGCTCCCCCCATGTATGCTTCGTGTAACCTTACTGACGGTTTGTATAATAATTTAACGTGTGCGAACTAGTAATAGGACTGATGTCCTTTAAGTAAATATTTCGTCCTAGTGACAAGAATAACAATCCAAAACGCGATGATTTCTCAGGATGGCCGATAATAATGAGGGGCACACCCCTAGTAGCGGGAATGGCTATCGCCGACGCACCACACTACCAGCAAAAAATTGAAATAGCTAATGCGGGTATCCAAAATTGGGTCCTAGTGTGGCCAGGGGTACCGGGCACACACTCTGAGGGGACACCCGCCCACTCACTCGGTTGTAAACTGATAGCGAATATACGATTGTTACACTAATCTGACCCAATGCAGGGTCAATCACGAGCCGTGAACGTTCCGGCCGTGGGAGTAGATATTTAAATATACAAATACTTCAGCACAGTTAAGTTGTTAGCAATACAGACTTTAGGAAATGTGAACACACGAGGCCTCGTAGAGGTCTCGCATGGACGTAATATAGCGACAATGCTAAAGTATCACATCAATGTTACTTTCTAGCGAAATTTGTTCTATAATAATCTGCAAAATTTGTTCTATAATAGAATTTGGAATAATCCCTACCCTTCCACATGACCAAACAATTCATATTAACATTTCACTCTTATCCCTAATGTACATGTATGATTAACTAGTGGTTATCCCCAGAGATCACGGCTGGTTACTCCTACAATTTTAAATGGTTTAATGTTATGTTTAATTTGATTGAATGTGTATGTCTATTTCCCCATAGATTAGTTTTAGGTCTATATTCTAGAAAATTTTGAAAACCAAGCTGGTGCCCTCAGAGAGAAGAACCAGATTCAGTAAATGATCGTTAAGCTTCATAGTTTAGAGACATACATATTCAATGCTCATTTTGAATCAGTTTAACCATGAAGAATATATTCACCAGTTCAACCATGAAGAAAATTCCCTCCGCGTGAATCTAAAATAAATTTGCTGTCTAATCCCCTGGCAGTAGTTGGACCCACCGTTAACCAACCTATGGCAATAGTTGGACCCACCGTTAACCAACTTATTTCCCCACCAGGGTATCATAAATAAAGGAGGGGCTCCCCTGGCAGTAGTTGGACCCACCGTTAACCAACCTTATGGCAATAGTTGGACCCACCATTAACCAACTTATTTCCACCCACCGTAAACTCCTCCTTCAGCCAATCGACCCAAACAATTCTAAAGCGTCGATTCCATAATGCCGAACACTGGCTTTCTCAATCAGTTCATGGTTGAACCCTGAATACACGGGCCACCCCAACACCCTGAACCGCATTTAACAAGGGGAAACCCATAAATGACAAATACCATCAAAATACATGTACATATTACATATGGTTAGATTGTGTGGTTGTATCTACTGGACTGAGGTGTATTTTGTTTACTTTTCAAAACCCCAACAACATGCGGGGCAGAAATGCGAGCCACAAATAACACATAATACAAACATAAAACGTACATCCACCATTTAATAATTTAGTCAAGTGGTTGGTTACGATGAGGTGTTTACATGTACCTTAATAAAACAGTTAGAAATGTTCTATTTTACACACATAACATTTGGAACATTCCTGTGTCCTTCCAGATGACCAAATATAAACATTTGCTATATTTTAGTGGCAGTTTTTTATATTTACTATAATAGGTTTACAAACCACAGGCTGTTTCCCTCCGGAAGAAAGCAGCCCGGGGAAAATTGCTATTATTTTGATAATTAAAACAAATTGTAGAATGTTCACATATGTTTACTCTCATAGAAACCTGGTTAGTTTTATCTCTATTTAAATTTAAGTTTAGGGTTAATATGTTACAATTTGATTTGGCCCCGTCCCCTTGTGTACCAGTTTAACCGTGAAGGCTTACAAGGATTCTGTGGTGTATTTTACTTTTCTCTACCAACATGTATGATGTAATTATATGTTTGCAAGGGTTTTTTACCTATAATTCTAAATCTGTTTTTACCACAATGCCTAGATTAGTGCTTAGGCTCACAAGGGTGTTGTGGTATATTTTCAATTGGTTTTACCAACATGTAAGGTTTTAATTAAATTTGTACTTCATGAAATCACCCAGAAATCAATAGGTTACAATACTCACTATAAGAGGTGCTCAAAAGAAACGCCAGTGGCCTAACTGATTCCCTGCTCTACAACCAATATACCAATAATATACCACATACAATATTACCATGTTACCACCAAGTGAACATAGCAGGCATATAATATATACAAAATATATACAAATCAAGGTGTATTTTTAATGTGGTGGTGTGTGTTTTACAAGATAAGAATATAAGTGTATAATTTAAATAGTCCCTGCATATTGTATAGCCCCGTGAACCCATCCCCGTAAATAGAATATTCCCAAAACAATACTTAATGTGATGCCCTCGTCCGGATTCTGTGGGTGGCCGCTGCTCGTCCTGTGAATCCAACTGTCACTGCTGGCTGGTGCTATTTGCGGGTGGCCGTTGGTCGCCCCGCGAATCCGACTCGTATCCAGGATGGCCTTGTTTCGCGGGTGACAGCATCTTGCTCCGGACTGACGCCGTGTTATCCGCGATTCCTGCCTGCTGTCGCCCGTATTATGCGGACGGCAGCATATCGTCTCGCACTGACGCCGTGTTATTCGCGGGTGGCAGCAACGTGTCCCGGGCTGACGCCGTGTTATTCGCGAATCCCGCTGCAGTCACTGCCTTGCTTTTAGCTGGTGGCCGCTGATGTCGCGCGGATTATGCGGACGGCAGCATTTCGTCTCCCGTGAATCCCTATCTCCTTGTTCTGTCATCCAGCGGTTGATATGGTGTGTGCGTCTAAATGTTGTGTGTATGAGATATAAATAGGTTTACATTAATTAGAGTTTATATTATTATATTTATTCAGAAATAGAAAGCATGCAGTTTACTGGCCTAATACAAGCACATAAATGAATTGAGCAGAGAATCAGGTTACCTAGAGCATTTTAGATGATATTTTAGATATATAATAGTTTACTTTACCCCATTACATTATTATAGAAATTCAACCACGCACCCCAGATAAGCGAAAATTTGACGGATGGACTATCGCCCTATGTAATCAGTGGTGGTTGGATATATAATAATTTACTTTACACTCATTACTATACAGTGACAGATGCATACTTGATATGAGTTGAACAGAGAATCATGACAGAAAGAACACAAGATTTTAGAATATAAATGCACCCATTTTACATATAGTCATTACAGTGACATACACACAGTTACATACATATATATATCATGCTGTGTATATGAAACCAATGGTGATCATGACAGCTATTGGTGGTACAGCTATGCCTATGGTAGGCAGTTAATGCACAATTGTCTTTGTATTATAACTTTGGTGGGGCATATTTCTGGGTTTCTTGTATAATGTTACTTTTCAATTTAAATGTCTAGCACAGTAGAAGGCATGTAATATATGATTTTAATAAAGAAGTAGTGAAATACACCCGAAATGTATATGCTTAAATAAATACAATTCAACCGTAATTGTGGAACTAAAAGTAACATTAACCTATGATATTTAAATTTTGTGAATAAACACAAAACAAATAACAGCAGCAAACAGCAGTATTTAATAGTACATTACAATTACTTTATATGAGTTGAGCAATTACCATAAATACAATTAAATATATATTTCTTAGATATATAATAGTCATACAATCACACAACTCATTTGAACAGAGAATAAGTTACTTAGAGCACTTTTAGCTAAAATTTTAGATATATAATATGAACAGTGCAATACAGATAATATATGAGTTCAATAAATAAATGGTAAGATAACATTGCAAGTTCCAGTCGAAATGTTTATATATAAATAAAGATACAAAAGTCAACTGTAATTTTGGAATTAAAAGTAACATTAATAGCTTAATAATGCCAGAAATAACATAACACGACGAAAAACGGCCAAATATGATCGACCTCCTCGTCCTGCTACTTTATATGAGACTACAACTATTCGAAATCTATAAATATGAATAAATATAAAACAAATAAATCCTAGTTTTAGATTAAAAGTAACATTAATGGCAAAATAATGCCAAAAATAAGAGGTTCTAAAAGAAACACGACGAAAAAACGGCCGATCTCCTCGTCATATTACTTTAGTATTAAACTAAAAACAATTCGAAATACATGAATATGAATGAATATAAAACAAATAACTGGTAATTTTGGATTAAAAGTAATATTAATGGCAAAATAATGCCAAAAATACGAAATAAAGAAACACGACGAAAACGGTCGAATCATATCGACATCGTCGTCATATTCCTTTAATATTAAACTAATACTTTGCAAATATGAATAAATATAAAACAAATAACTAGTAATTGGATTTAAAATAACCTGAATGGCAAAATAATGCCAAAAATAAGAGATAAAGTAATACGACGAAAACGGCCGAATAAAATCGATCTCGTCGACGTCGTATTGCCTTGATATAAACTAAAAACGATTCGGAATATGTTAATAGGAGTAACTATAACACAACCAAACCCAAAAGTGGGTTAAAAGTAATTTTAAAGGATTGCCTACATGATGTATTCTATTACTAATGTAGAAAGCATTCGAATTGTCCAACAGACAAACGGTTGCCAGACAAACTGCAAGTTGTTTAAAATTGCTTGGCAACAGGTTCCAGTTGTTGATGGAAACAGCCACTGACACGCCTCTCGCAGTACCCGCAAATTTCGCGGCCGAAAGCAAACGGCTGGAGCCTTGACATGTCTGCCCGCGAATTGCGTGTGGATTTTATATTTTTACAAAAACCACTCAAAAGCATTAATATGGACAAAATAAATACAAAATATATCAATTTGGATGGACAGAAACATTAATATGACAAAATAAAGGCTAAATTTGGAATTAAAAGTAAGATTAATGCAAAAAATAAGACATCCCATAGGAAATACGACGAATCCGGCCGTTAGAGGCCAATACAGCCGTACCCTGCGTTCGTCATGCGAGTGAGTTTATTTTAGCACGCAAACCACCCGAAATGCATAAATATGGACAAAATAAATACAAAAAATACTCTAATTTTGAACTAAATTGCACCAGGAGTGTCAAAATAAGACATTTAAACACATGAACCTGAGTTAAGAAATAAAATAGCCCATAACAGGCCCGACCAACCAGTCAGTGCACTGACTGAGTGGCAATGACACATAAGGCAAATATCCCAGCGATGTGACTTCACATGAATACAAAACCATCCCAAAAGGTATTAACTACAGCAAAATATACAAAAAGAATCCCCAATTTTGAATTGCAAAGCCAAAAATAAGACATTCCGATAGAGAAAAGAAGGAAATGATCGTGAAAAGCCAGTGGTCTGGCCTTCACGTCCTACCCTGCGTTCCTCCATCAGCGATGTCTGTTTGGTGTCTTGCATAATCCAGAGAACATAATTATGAAGTTACAGATGCAAAAATAAAAGAATTTGTACTACAATTTAGAAATCTCAATAAAATAAGATTAAAAGCCAGAACAAGTTGTGTGCAAAATAAGTGAAATACACAGTAATATCAGTTGATATTAGTGTTTCTTTAACTTATTTCATTTTCCTAATATATTTATATATATATACGCTTGTAAATTTAGACAATTTTGGAAATTACAGTTTATGTATACAAAATAAATTAATAGATGCCTAAAAGTGTAAAAAGACCACTTTTAGAGATTACATTAATGTATACTAAATAAATTAATAGAAGCCTAAAAGTGTAAAAAGACCACAAGTAAAATTGAAAAGGTAGAGTAATAATTAAAAAACAAAAAAACAAAACAGAGCAGCACATAGCAAACCCGACCAAACAGTCTGAGATCTACTGAACTACTGCCGTGAAGCTCCAATCACGCATCATGACGTCGCCTCCACTCCGCGACGCGCTTCATCGCTAGGAGACACCGTAACAAATGGAAAAAGGCGGCTAGTTCAAAGCTATCTGCCTCGGGCCAACTAAACATTCGATTAGAACCGACCCTATTGTCGGCAGGTCGCAGTAGCTAATTTATTCTTTTTGTTTTAAAAACTGTAACTAAATATAACGTCCGTTATTGCCTTATGCCGGGGTAGCTAATCCTCGCCTATTCGACTCTATCCGTTCAGAGCGACACAAGGGTAACGTAGTTATTATGGGCAGACGCCTGACGCCTTAGTAACCCACTGTGGACCTAAGGCTTGTAGCCCTCACAGTAAAAATTAGTACGACTAGCCGCGAAAGAAAACCAGGAATACCAATTTAGTTGAACACTATTATTTCTCCATTATTAATGCAACCCCGGGTATTCCCTAAACCATCATGGTACGGCTTGAAACCTAAAAACAGACGCCGGTCTGACATTGTCAACACTACCCGAATAAGCTATAAAAAAAACAAAAAAACAATTTCTACGCATACAGAAGTGAACTAAAAGGTATTACACTCCTTACCATCCTGGTCACGGCACCAGTTTAACCGTCGGCTATTCCACCCCCGCTTAAGGCGACCCTACGTGTTAATATAAATAATTGTTTCCATGTGAATGACTTGTGCCTCCTGCCGCCGGTTGTCTGTCATCCTGCCAGCCTGACCCTTGACTAGCAATGCCCGAGGTGGAGAGTTCGACTCCTGACAGACCATTGGCAGAAGGCCCTTAATTAAAAAAGATTATAGAGCAATCCAAATAGCAATCTGAAGTTGACCATAGCGGTTAATAATATAAGTCTGGAGGACAGTAAAGAATGCAAGGAACGTTCATGTCACTTCTTAGGAGCTCACCATTTTATTCTTACCTCTTACTAACAGAATGAATTGATCAATAAAACCTATGTTCTTAGTTAAATATAGTTCAACAGTGGAATGTATGTTATAAGTCAAATACCCTCCCATATAATTAAGTTAAATAAGTTTGGAATTTCCATAATAAAGGCCTAAATCTCGGCTAAAACATTGGAGCGTGCAGAAACACGTCCGACGGGTCTGGGTCCGAACGCCCGACCTTCTATGGTTGCTAGGATAGTCACAATCAACGTATCCAAGCAACGCTTTACAGCAGGGAACCCGGCCTCGCAAATGTGGCAGTTGCGAGCCCACACAAATAGGAGCAAAATGCGTGCCCACGCGAAATGTGAGCCCGCAAATAATCGGTCGAGTAGTCTCGCCCACTTCGGTAGTGTCCATTATCAATGTTGTAAGTAGTTGGTGTGACTCGGTCTGGGTTCATTCTTCTTTACTTCATCCACTATAATTAAGTTTGATGGAAATTGTAACTGTGTATAATGAGGATGTTGAAATAAACTTGATTGAATTGAATTGTGTGCTGGGAACAAAGTAGTCCACATTAACAACGGCGGACTTTTCATAGTGGCATTGTGACACATAAAGAAACTACTAAAGGTTAGGCTGTGCAGGCCTCGTCTTCGTGTTCGTCATTGTCACGTGACTGATGTATGTATAACGTGTGTCACACCCAGGTGCGGGCTGCCATTTCCTCCACGGTGCACCTTGGAGGGGAGACCAACATTGCTGCTGCGCTGAGGGTGGCACGGACTGAGGTGCTCACCCCGTCAAGGGGCGACCGGCCCTCGGGAAAGGTGAGGGCGCCCCTAGCGGGCCAGGCCAGACGTAGGCTTTTTTTGCTGGCTTTATGGCTTTTGTATGTTTATTTGTTGATTTTTGTTGTTGATTTTTGTTGTCTTTGTTGTGTGTCTTTGTGTGTGCGTTTTTGTTGACTGGGTGGGGTACGCCAGTTTGTTTTGTTCACATATTTGTTCCTCCGAATACAACAAACACCTGTGCATGTCCACCATTTGTGATAGGTTACAGAGCAGTCGTAAATGGGGGAAAGTAGGTCAGTTCTAAAATTGAGGACATTAAAAGAGCGGTTTTAAATGTTTTCTGAAATGGAGAATTTCAGTGTAGAAAAAGTTTTAAAAACAGATGGAATTAAGATATGTAGTGCCAGGCATTTTGTTCTGCAAATGATGCTAGTGGTGAAATGTTTCAGACTATGGTGAAGGCACATGTTTCATGTAGAATATCTTATTGCAAGCTGGCTGATTACAGCTGTGCCTATCGTGTCACTGTGCTTGGATGATTATTACTACAAGGACTTGATAACTTCTGTGTATTGTATGTTGTAGTGTGGATTTGTGTACGGAGGTTGTTTATAGAAGTGCTGCTTATTTCACTCATTCCAAATCATCCCTCACTTATAGGTTAGGCACTAGTTCATTCATTGAATATTCGGCTGAGGAATTTTCTTGTATCAAGGTCTTTTTGTGATTGTAAAATATTTTCGTAAGTTTGTCTATGGTCATTGAGGGGGGGTCTAATGAACTGAGATTATAAATGGTTTGGTTAAAAAATTATTTGTTTGTATGTGTGTATATTTGTCACAGGATGTGGTGATCTTGGTGACAGATGGACAGGCGAACATTGAGCAAGACAATGTAGCTGAGGAGACCCGCCTGATAAAGGTGAGTGATTGGGGTTTTAAGTCCTAACAACATCAACTGACTTGTGACAGTGCGCATTACTTGTCAGTTTATAGGGCTGACTCAATTATATACACTGCAATAAAATGTACCACTCAGTCACATTACCCTGGCATTGGGCCAATTAACCTTTACTCTGTCCTAATTATGCCAAGTTCCAGGCAAGGTAGGGACGCATCAAGTTTTTAACTCTTTAGCTTGGCTCGGTCAGGAATTGAATAATGCCCACATAATAACCATGTCTAGTGATGATAAATATATTATAATGTAAATATGTGATTGAATAGCTAGTGGAAATGACTGTTTTGATATCAAACCGCCTGAGTTCACACTTGCAACTTAAACCGTTTTAGCTAAATCGGTTGAACTAATCCACCTACCGAACCGGTTTAGTTTAACTGGTTTAGTTAAACCGACTTAGCACTAAATTGTATTCACACTTGCGTTTTTTACTGGATTAGTTAAACCAACTTAGATAAACCCATTTAAAGTGTAAGCGTGAACGCAGCTTTGCAGGTAATCCAGAGTTTTCGACAATTTTATAATCATACAAAGATTATTACTTTTCATCAGATGGTGTTGCCTTGCATTAGAAGCATGCTGACTGTAGTTTGTGACGGTTGTTTGCGCGTGCGTTAATTATCTCTGTGGTGTTTATTTCACTGACAGCTTCAGGGTGTGGAGCTGTTCGTTGTAGGAGTCACTGAGGCTACAAACATCCAGGAACTCAACAGCATTGCAAGTGACCCGGACATGCAGCATGTCTTCGAGGTGAGTTTTGTCCTAAGATAAACATAATGGCATTGTGATTTCCTATCCGCGTCGACGTGTCAACTAGATTTTGATGTCCAGTCCCTGCCTTTCAATGCCTCCCCTTTCCCCTTCCCGATTGGCTCCTCCTCTACAGCCAATCAGAATGTAAAGTCGACGGCTGGCAGCTGTGGTTGTGTAGGTAGGCTAAATATGAAATCACTACAGGCAAGAGAAAGGTAGAGTAGAAACTACATAGAAGGAGAGCTTACAGCCTCAGGTTTATTACTATATAGTCTCATGAATCCAAGATGGTTCTCACACCTGATCAGCTCCTCCAATCAGCACTAGGCATTCTTCAACCAACCAGCCTGTATCCAAGCCTTGGTTGTTTATGGCTACAGTGCCCTGTTGTGTCTGGGTGTGCAGTGATCCGTAAATAACAATGGGGGGGGGGGGGTATGTGAGCAGAGCTCCCAAGGCTCTGTCACACTAAAAGTAGTGCCCCTCTCACACCGAGTAGGGGACCACATTGACACTGGTGGAATCGACCAGATACTCGACATGATATCGGTCGACCAAACTCCCCACTACAACCCTCCTCATACCCCGGCCACCTACAGACACACGCTCAACAACATCTGGCCGTTCACAGACGAGAAACTTTGGGTGAATCACCGCGAGTACATGGCAATTTACACACAGGTTCGATTGTCAGCCATTCCAAATTACATCGGGCAACGCATAACAATAGCATCGGGGCTAAAAATCAAGTTGCTCGTGGATTATTACAACAGACAGCTGCCCGATTTCTTAGAATTTGGGTGGCCTGTAGACTATACCGCTGACAAGCCTCCCATCTCATCTAAGGCAAACCACCACACATATGCTAAAAATGTGGCTCACATGCCGAGCTACATTGACACGGAGCTTGGACATGGCGCAATGTTAGGCTCATTCAAGGATTTCCCCTTCACTCCTTGGACTCAAGTCAGTCCACTCATGACTCATGCCAAGCAAAGGTCTGACAAAAGAAGGGTCATAGTTGACCTGAGCTTCCCCGGCGGAGCGAGTGTAAACACCGGCATCAGGAAGGCCCAATACCAGGGACAACCGGCCACATACACCCTCCCGGGCATCCTGGATCTGGCGGACGAGGTGACCCGATTGGGACAGGGAGCGTTCATATGGTGCGCAGATCTCGCCAGGGCCTACAGGCAACTCCGGGCCTGCCCACTCTCTGCGCCATTGCTGGGCATAACTTTAAACGGAAAAATCTACATTGACATTTCCCCACTGTTTGGCTGCCACACGTCCTCCATCGCATGTGCGCGCACAACAAACGCAGTTGTCTATTTAATGAGGAAACGTGGCCATCATGCTTTATGTTATCTAGATGACTTTGTGGGGGCGGCTGCAACGAAAGGAAAGGCTGAGGAGGCTTACTCAGATTTGCTCCGACTGGAAAAATACTTGGGTCTTGAACTCACCCTGAACAAGTGCCGACCCTCCACCGAGGTTGAGTGGCTAGGGTTCACGATTTCCACGAAGGAAAAATTACAACAAGTCATCAATGAATGCTGTGCATGGAAAGACAAAAAGCTCGCTTCCCGCCAAGACCTCCAGCATTTGGTGGGAAAACTGCAGCACATCGCGAAATGTATCCGACCTGCAAAAAGATTCATGTCACGGATCCTGACAGCACTGAGAGCGGCACCCTACAGGGGAAAACATGCAATACCCGAGGACTTGGCCCTCGACATGTCATGGTTCAAGGACTATGCCGCACAATCCAATGGTATAGTCCTACTACCCATCGAGGAGCGCACAAGCTGGACCATTGAGTGCGACTCATCACTCAAAGCTGAAGGTGCGCACTCTCCCACACATTTCTACGTGGCAAGATATTCTCGATCTCTCATCACCACACAACACTGCATCGCCAGGTTGGAAGCGATCAACCTGGTGGTAGCCCTCAAGAACCTTGCGCCACAAGATCCGCACAAGTACACTATATTCATAAACACCGACAATGCCACCTCACAACACGTGCTCAGCACGGGATCTGGTCGAGACCCAATAATCTGCACGTGCGCCCATCAGATCTGGCTGTTCGCCACAAAACTCAGCACAGACGTGGTCATATGACACAAGCCGGGCAAGGATCTGGTACTGCCGGATGCACTCAGCCGCATGAGTTTCGAACTCGCGACTAAAATGACATCTGAGCTCAACTTAACACCTGTCACTGTCAGCCACGATGACGCCCTCACCCCGATCCTCTGAGTAACCCATGATTCGCACTTAATATCTTGCCTCTCTTCATAGGTTACTCCCAACAACACCACAACCGACTCCTCAACATCATGGCAGCTGGATTGGCTCTGGGCACTTGGAAGAACAAGACGGTGCAAGTGAATGAATACCTCAGCTATATGAACAAGAGAAGACGTGACCCCATGAGGCCATCCCAATACGAAATGATGTCTTACCTACTACATGTGTGCGATACCAGGACACCCGGCACGGTGTTGAACTACATCAGCGGGGCCCGCACTTGGGTGCAGGCGATGGGCGCTCCCACTATGGCGTTTGGCACCTACTTGGTCGGACTAGTCAAACGGGGGATCCAACACAGCTCAACCCACGTCCCGGGTCAGGCGCCGCCCCTGAGCCCATCAGGTATAAGGAAGGCTGTCAGGTTTTACAGTGTGGCAGGGGACAATGGTCCGGTATTGACGGCAGCATTGCTGGTGGGGTACTTCACTCTACTACGCCAAACCAACCTGCTCTCTTCCCCAACCGGCACCGACCCGGGCCACACCTTGCACGCACGGGACATAACACTGATGCAGTTTGGTCTCAACATCCACATTAGGTTGTCAAAGACCCTTCTCAGGTCTGCCACGCCCCGCAACATCACTGTGCCAGCTATACTGGGGTCCATCTACTGCCCAGTCCGGGCCTGGACCAACTACGTGTCCAGGACACAGCCTTGCCTCAAAGGGCCTGCTTTCATCACCACCGACAGCCTCCCACTCCGGCCACGAGCACTATTTGACACGCTTAGATTGGCTTTGGCCACCCAAGGGCACCCGGCACCAGGTGCCATAATGCTACACAGCCTGCGCGAGGTGGGGCACATGCTTGTGCCTCCCTAGGCTCATCACTTCAGGACATTAAGGACCTAGGTCATGGACCTCTGGTACGGTCCATATCTATGTGCCAAGACACTCAATTTTTTTCGGCCCCCAGAACTCTAGCTACAAACTTTGGTCAAGTTCTGTAAGCCTTGAAATCATGACATGCAACCTTGATATGTAAAGGTCAAAGAAGATAGTAATAAATTCCAATATTAAAGTCTGTTGGTTTTACGTTGTTTCAATTAAAGATACTATATCTCAATTGCCTAATCATGTACAGATTTTCTTATGATGTAATCAATGATGAGGCGTTCACATGGCAACACATGGTACGGACAAACTACCTGCCTAATGTGGGTATTCCGAATTACTGTCCACTGTTTCCTTGTAACACCATGCCGTGTAAACAGGTCGGGTCACAGCTTCACCATTCACACCGGAAGTTGGAGTTGATGCCACCCTATTCTTATTATTAAGAAGACATGTATGGCAAAAACCCTACCAAGTTTGGTCATCAAAAAGTATGATCATTTAGAAATTCAAAGTGAGTTTCAAGTATAAGGTCTATTCATATTTGAATAGTTACCAGTGGTTCACAAAAAAATGCATAATGTGTTCAGTGTTAATTGCCCATTGACCTCAGTTCATGTCCGTTGGTTTTTTGGGTTTTTTTCCCAGGAATATGGATTAGACATTAATAAAATTGTCATCATAGAAAAATTGTAAATGTTGTATAGCAAAACCCCCAGAATTATAGGTAATAAGATGTGTATAACGTACAGTGTCATCAAAGGCCAGTTGCTCTCATACCATGTCTATGTGGTGTGGGAGGTTAAAAATCCCTGTGGTCGATAAAAGTGTAAGCTCAGGCTTTCTATTGATCAACTGTCTAATGGTGAAAATAAGACTATTGAGACTTATCCATGATAGGCAGTATATAAATTAATCTTCTATTTGTTAAACCATTTTAAAATGGAGATTCAGATATTCAAATCAAACATAATGGCCTATATCCCAACTTTCAGGCCGAGTCAGAAATAATGTCCCTACCTTCCCAACTCATGCCTTCACGTTCTGTGCCAGGCCAGTACTGGATTTGACCTGCTGGTGTCACTACCCACAATGCAACTTTTTAAGCCGTTATAACATTGCTCCCCAGGTGGCGCAGTTCACTCAGCTGCTGGATATCCTCGTTGACGTCATACAGCGGACTTGTGCCGTGGTGCCCACCTTCCAGCCCAACCCTACCCCTGAGATAACCACACCGAGACCCACCACCCCGGCCCCCACCCGGCCACCAGTACAAGGTAGAACAATGGCAAACTTTCATATTACGCGCATTTTTTTCGTTTGTCTATGTTTGCTAAGCTTAAATCTAACAAATCGTTGATTCTCTATTTATTTAAAGCTGCATAATTCGATGAAAGCATCAGTTTTTCTAAACGAAAGCACTTACTAAATTTGATCCGACATATCCAACTTAGATAAGGGTGATCTTATAAAACATGTGTTGCTGCACAAAACAGAATACATTAATATAATACAAATTGTCATGACTAAAGACTTCGCAAGTAATTCCACTTGTTTTCACTTCAAATATTTCACTTATTTATCTAAAGGAAATATGGCAGAAACTCAAAACCATCGGATTATGCAACTTTATTATTGTAATCAGGTGTTTCTGTTCATTTGCGCTATTGATATTTAGTTTAAAGAGCTTGTCTAGCAACATTAATTTCAAATGATGGCATTTATTTAGTTCTTAATTTGATCTATTTCATCTTTGAAGTGGACAAATGCTTCCCTGCTTAGTTTCGTTCAAACTTAGCTACGTGTTTTTTTTCTTTGTGCACCGGCTAAATAATAAAGCGATAACATACCACTTATTTCGGCTTTGCACATAACCAAAAAAAACCAACTAATACCAACTTTTAACAATGCTTTCCAATTGGTGTGTTCTTGTTCGCTTTGTATTTTCCATTTTCCATTTAACAGCAGATATATCTTATTCTTAGTTCTTATTACACAAACATGTATGTCCTGTGAATGCCATTATGTTATCAAATAGTTCAATATTGATTATTTTTACCGGTTTCTATTTTAGACAAAACTCATGTCAACAAAGGAACATTTGTATGGTCTGAGAAGTATAAGAAACAGAATGTACATATTTTGTATATACATTCCGGTAACCAGCAGCGCACAAATTGAACATAATCGGGCCTTGGTCTTGTAGTCCTAGTAGTAGTCTGGTGAGCCTCATACCCACATAGTGGTATGTCATCCGTGTGCCGGAGTAGCAGTATATCAAACAACCCCCTCTGATTTCTTCCCCCGAGAAATAATGTATCAGAATGAACTTGCCTTCCATCCAGCAAATATGTACAGGAGTAAATCTCCCTTCAGAAGCAATAATATGCTAGTGTTATACTCCCTCCTCCAAAATAAAGCACCCCCCCCCCACACATACTCACATTTGCTTACTAGACTCAAATACACTTCGACAGAACTTCACATTATTTGTATGTGTATATAATGACATATGTGCATAAAGAGTGTTTGGGTTGCAAATGGCAATATCCTCCTCCTCACTGAACCCCTGGTCTAAAATTCCCCTCACATATCACAAACAAAACAAGCATTACAAAACTAATACAAACTAAACATAGTGTGGCATTGTGAGGGCTTGCGTTGTATACATTGCATACCAGGCATTCATCGGGGGCCAATATTATACAGGGAAGGCAGCACGATACCGGTCTAAGATTGCCTCATAACAGTTGTATTCAGGTATAGTATTTCCGGAAAGCCCAAAGCTATTTCCAGGGGTCAATGTTGTTCCTTTGCACCAGGTCTTGTGATGTCAGATATTGCTTACAGGTGGCAGCACGCTAACTTGTACTCACCTTCACAGATGAAAAGCCACATAGACCGTTAGGTGCATTGCATTAGAGAGTTTAGATATACTAATTGTTAGAATGCTAGCCCAGAGCAGATAATGTGGGTTCGAGTCCCGCTCTAGGCATTGACCCGTTTGTTACCTCCCGCTACATACGCACCCCAATGGCACTGGTGCCGTGACCAGGATGATAACTTTTGATATTGTAATCATGATTGGACGCAGCCATATAGGCTACGAAACCCTCGAACCTACTTACTAGTGGAGGGTTTATATCTAATGGAGGGGGTTATAGTTACTGTTGGAAGGACTATATAGAGTAGGTATCTCAAATGTCGTCAATCCGATGCGTCCGAGTGCCAGAGAGGGCGCTGCTTTATATCAAAGATATTCAAATACACTTATTTGTTTAGTTTCTAGCAATGTCCTTGCACCCTTAACGCTATGCTTGTGCTTGTTTTTATTTATTTAACGCATTGCAGTAACGCCTGTCAACCCTGCACAAGATCTTCCCCCACCAGGTAAACAAGGAGATCATCTCTGACAATATTCGGCCTTGCACCAACAATCTCAGAATGCAACAGTCATGCATCATCTTTCTACCTATGTAAAGCAGGATGATGCTTCCCGAGAACAGCAGGACTGTACCACGTTATATAACTTATGCATAGACAAATAAACTAAAGTAATTTAAATGATACCATTCAATATTACCGAGGGTTTATTGTCCTTTGCCATAATTTAATCAATTGCTTTGCGAGCTTTTTCGTTCCTTGTAAGTGTCATTTGACACCAATTTTATAATTGATTCGAAGCTTTTACATTTAGTTATAATTTCACTTATCACCATGAATAGGGCCGTTGCCACCGATACAGTATAAAGACACCAATAATTCCATGTTGATAGGTAATCCTTGAATCCTGCTTTCAGGGTATAACTAATTTATTCATTTACTGAAAGGTTAAAATTGGCTAATTTGCATGATATTATCTTTAGCTTATGCATGACTGTCTTCTGGAATGTCGACGAAAATGCAAAAATGATTTTCCCAATTATTGAAAATTAAATATGGTTACTTCTGCTCACCCGAATGGCACTAGTACATATGAAATCACTAGAATATAGTTCTATAGTAATTCGAAAAATAACTGACGGGGTGACTGAATGAGTTGAGTGCCTGTTTCCCGCTTGGCAGATCGTGAATCCTGATCGAGTGAATCCAATGATTTAAAACATTATTCTTGTCGCCACCTAGTCTGGCAATCAGCATTCCTAGGATAGGGCAAGGAGCAGTAGATTGAGGCAGACCAATTGTCTGCATTTAATTTTCACCCGCTTAATCAATGAATGTAACAAACAAAGAAAATAATTGAATAGATGGTCAGCCTCATGGGTCACTACTTCTACAGTAATTGTAAATCAATGCTGCTTAACTGGTGTCAAAGTCCACTTTTAGAGTGCACAATTGATTAAAGTTCAATCACAATATCTACTTTACATTGGTTCAAAGTTACTTTTATTTTAAATGGTAAACTTTTAAGATATTTTTAGTGCAAACATGTCAGATTAATTTTAGCAAGCTTGCCAAAACTCTGACACTATAGACTTTTGCAGTAACAGGTTCTGTTAAATTGACTCAGTATTGCCTTATATGCAGAAACAAATGCTTAATAAGTGCATCAGTATCTAAGTTAGATATGTAAAATCAAATCTATATAATTTGTTTGGTTTTAAAAATTTGATATTTCATCAGACTATGCAGCTTTAAATCATGTAGATTAATATATGTTAAAAGTTCAATGGAATGAATCCCGTAGTCACCATTTTTCTTAAGAGTTCAGCAAATATATAATTTATGTAGGTCAACACTGCTCGCTGGAACCAGGACCTTCATACCTTGTTTATATTGAATTACTACTAAAGCATTTTTGGCTTGGATTTAAATAGGGACGTCGTTCAGCCCTACTGGAAGTGAACATTTTATCTAGGATCTTCCGATTATTTATACTCGCATAATTCCTTATAAATCACCTATGTACAACAACTTGTATCTAGTTGCGTCTACATACAATGTGTAGGTCTGTTGAACATTCATCTAGAAGTCATGACTACATGAATAGCGTAGCCACTGGTAATGAGGGTTACTTTGGCGTGTTTGATGCACAGGGTGTGACAACGCCGACTCTGATGTGATCTTCATCCTCGACACTTCCGGTAGTATCGGCGCGCGCAACTTCAAGCGCGTTCAGCAGTTTGTGGTGAACATCGTGAGCAACGTCAACGTGGAAGGCGGACGTGTTCGGCTCGGGATGCTCACCTTCAGGCAGGCTTATTTTAGTATTTTTAGTAAATGTAATTTTATTCGTCAGCGCCGAGACATGGATATTTAAACATTTGTAGCGAGGGATAGTCAGATAGTCTCCAACATGATCTAAATGTGGAAATATACTATTTCAGCAGAGAACATTGTATAGTGAGATACTGTTCATTACATTACGGTAGTTCCTGTTACTGTCGTTAGAAGGAGGATGTGTGGTGCACATCGGTTATCCACCTTTAATATTGTAGGTAGCAGCTCATTGTGTATATTCCGCGGAAAGGGTATATTCGGATCAAGCGAGAATTTGCAACGCTGTTATTGTTAGTCTCATTTTAGGGGTTATATCTTTTCAGGCTAAATATTAAATACCCTGCTGCTAGACTTCTAACCAAATGAGAATAGAAATGCCATGCATTTCAGTTTTATTTCAGTTTTATTTCAGTCCAACTTTCAACGTTTGGAACGTGAAATTCTAACTTCAGACTATGGACTTAGTGCCAAAATTGTGCATTTTAGCAATTTCTTGAAAATCGTAAATGATAGAAAGGGCCAAAAGGGAAAAAAAGACGTATCATATCAAGGATGCCTGTGCATGACATTGGCAGAGGTCAAGGTCAGAGATACGTTAACAAATACAAGAAGGAAAGGAGTGTATCAGCTGGACAGAGTACATCAGCTTCTGACCTAACATTATATTTATGGCAAGAAAAAACAACTTTATGCAACTTATTTCAAAATGAAGCGAGACAATCACCAGAGCATGAAGCGCATGTACATTACTTGTTGTGTATTGTCCTTGTAGTGACTCCCCGAGGCTGGAGTTTCACCTAAACAAGTATGAATCCCGATCCGACATGGAGGCAGCTATCAGTTCCATCCTGTACACCCGGGGCACCACCAACACAGCTGGCGCCCTCAGGTGAGTAGCAGAGGCACTTCTTCACTACTCGTGCGTTAGCCAATAAATGTTAAAATATATATATACAAAATAAGCCTGCGTCAGCATGTCTACAGCATCGTCCATTCGCAGACGAAGCTCAATGTTGATTAAAGCTGACAGAAGCATAACATGTTTAATACTGAAACACTTAGATTTGATCCTACATATCCAACTTAGATACTGGTACACTTATTAATCATGTGATGCTGCATCTGGAAGGGCATACTGAGCCAATTTAATACCTTCTGTTTCTGCTTAAACCTATGGTGTCAGAGCTTTTGTGTGCTTCCCAAATTAAATTTGGTACGTTTCACTTCAAATATCTCCGAAGTTAGACATTTAAAATAAAAGTTACTTAAACTAATCTAAAGTCAATTATAAAAATCAGCCTAATGTATTGTCTCAGAAATCGCAGAAACTCAAAAGCATCGGACTATATGGACCTTTAATGCGTAGCTATGAATGGTCGTACTTCAATGGTTGTATTTTCAGAACTGACTCTGGTCATTGGGTGGCATTGCCTAATGTGTTGTATGCTTTAACTTGTGTTATTCTCTTTTTCGGTAACTGCGCCTAGGTTTGCTCGCGAGGTTATGTTCCGCCCCTCTGTCGGGGACCGACAGTCGGCCAAGAATCTGATCATGATCGTCACTGACGGCGAGTCGAACAAGGGACAGGAGACACTTGAGCAGGTTTGCGCAACCACTCTAACAATTAGTTATCTACTGCTGATTGGATAGGCTAAAAACATGTGTTACGGTGTTTACAGCACCTTGTCTTCCCAGGTGCTTACCCGTTCAATTATTGACGAGGCCTGAAGTTTCGTAACTTCGGTGATCAAATAAGATCTGATGTTTCTAATGTGTCATTGGCCTCACGCTGAATTTAAGAGGCAACCAAGCAATTAAATATACCTACCAGTAAGGCAAATGTAGAACGTTGAGTGTAGAAAACATGGAGGATGAGGCAGCTGAGAGCAACAGCTGGGTCATCCTCGGTGTGTACTGGTGATGCAGGACCAGGATGAGTGCCAGTTCTGGATAACGGGAAAATAGGGAACTAACCAAACTAGAGTCAGGTAATCAATTGTATCTAATCAGCTATCAGTTATAGGCATGCTTTATTTTAATTGGTTTATATTATTAACTGTGTTACTGTGTAATTAGTAAGCGAATGAGTGAGCGATTATTACAATGAGTGTGACCGTGAGTGATAACATGCCTTATAGTGAGCAGGACCTTGAGTGAATATAACAGTGAGTGAGGAGTAAGTGAGTTTGACCCGATTGTAAGTGAGTGAGTGAGTGAGCAAATGAGTGAGAGAGAGTAAGTTGGACTGTGAGTGAGTGAGTGATTGTGCTGTTACATTATATCGAGGACAAAGAATACATCCCAGCGGCGTCATTACCGATGACTAATTATGGAAGTGTAACATTTGGCGCAAACCGTTGTGCTTCCCTAGGCGCGCCTCACCAAGATGGCCGGTATCCACGTGATCTCAGTGGGGGTCGGTGGTTGGCTGGATCTGCACGAGTTGAGGAGCATGGCCTCCTATCCAGCGTCCTCCAACATGATCCACGTGACTGACTTCACAGCGTTCGGACCAATCGTGGACAAGATCAGGAGTGGCATATGTGATGGTATGCATTAGCTTCTGTCTCTGTATGTCCATAACCTCTTCAGTAAATATAACACTTTTTGTCACATTTTCTTTTTTTGTTATTCATATATTTGGTGGACCCTAATGACCTACTGTGCTTTAGCTGGCGTTAAGACTTTTTTGTTGGATTTGTTGTTATATTCTTTCTGTTGGATTCTACTGCTGAATTCACCTGATTGCTAGTTACTGTTGGAGTCACCTCGTTGTTACGTATTGTTTAATTCACCTGATTGCTACTTCCTGCTGGAGTCACCTCATTGTTACTTATTCTTTAATTCACCTGATTGCTAGTTACTGTTGGAGTCACCTGATTGTTACTTATTCTTTAATTCACCTGATTGCTACTTCCTGCTGGAGTCACCTCGTTGTTACTTATTGTTTAATTCACCTGATTGTTACTTTCTGGAGTCACCTCGTTGTTACTTATTGTTAAATTCACCTGATTGCTAGTTACTGTTGGAATCACCTTGTTGTTACTTATTGTTTAATTCACCTGATTGCTACTTCCTGCTGGAGTCACCTCATTGTTACTTATTGTTTAATTCACCTGATTGCTACTTCCTGCTGGAGTCACCTCATTGTTACTTTTTGTTTAATTCACCTGATTGCTAGTTACTGTGGGAGTCACCTCGTTGTTAGTTATTGTTTAATTCACCTGATTGCTAGTTACTGTTGGAGTCACCTTGTTGTTACTTATTGTTTAATTCACCTGATTGCTACTTCCTGCTGGAGTCACCTTGTTGTTACTTATTGTTTAATTCACCTGATTGCTACTTCCTGCTGGAGTCACCTCGTTGTTACTTATTGTTTAATTCACCTGATTGCTACTTCCTGCTGGAGTCACCTTGTTGTTACTTATTGTTTAATTCGCCTGATTGCTACTTCCTGCTGGAGTCACCTCGTTGTTACTTATTGTTTAATTAACCGATTGTTACTTCCTTCTGGAGTAACCTCATTGTTACTTATTGTTTAATTCACCTGATTGCTACTTCCTGCTGGAGTAACCTCATTGGTTGGTGCTGTTGGAGTTACCTTATCGGTGTCAGCTGACTTCATCTGATAGCTACTTGCTGCTGGAGTTACCGCGTTGCTTGGTACTGTTGGAGTTACCTTATCGTTGTTGGTTTCTTTCTCTTACAGAGGGAAGCCGATGTAGCCGGAACCCTTGTCGTAACGGACAGTGCACTGAGATGATCGGCGACTACATGTGCCATTGTACTCCAGGGTTCGGTGGGAAGATTTGTGATCTGAGTAAGTTCCAGTACTCATCAATATGTCACTTCTGAAATCCTGCGAAATCCATCCAACTCCCCAGATACTATCTTTATGGGCGGAAGGAAGGGTATATGGTACACAAAGGGTGGAGGTGAGGTGTTGAACAGGCCTAAATAAGAGTGGTGTGCTATAGACATTGGGTGGTGGTTGGGTGTTAAACAGGCCTAACTAAGGGTGGTGTGCTATAGACATGGGGTGGTGGTTGGGTGTTAAACAGGCCTAACTAAGGGTGGTGTACTCTAGATATGGGGTGGTGGTTGGGTGTTAAACAGGCCTAACTAACGATGGTGTACTCTAGATATGGGGTGGTGGTTGGGTGTTAAACAGGCCTAACTAAGGGTGGTGTACTCTAGATATGGGGTGGTGGTTGGGTGTTAAACAGGCCTAACTAACGGTGGTGTACTCTAGATATGGGGTGGTGGTTGGGTGTTAAACAGGCCTAAATAAGAGTGGTGTGCTATAGACATGGGGTGGTGGTTGGGTGTTAAACAGGCCTAACTAAGGGTGGTGTACTCTAGATATGGGGTGGTGGTTGGGTGTTAAACAGGCCTAACTAAGGGTGGTGTACTCTAGATATGGGGTGGTGGTTGGGTGTTAAACAGGCCTAACTAAGGGTGGTGTGCTACAGACATCGGGTGGTGGTTGGGTGTTAAACAGGCCTAACTAAGGGAGGTGTGCTCTAGATATGGGGTGGTGATTGGGTGTTAAACAGGCCTAACTAAGGGTGGTGTGCTATAGACAGCGGGTGGTGGTTGGGTGTTAAGCATGCCTAACTAAGGGTGGTGTGCTATAGACATAGGGTGGTGGGTGGCTGTTAAGCATGCCTAACTAAGGGTGGGGTACAATAGACATGGGGTGGTGGTTGGGTGTTAGACATGCCTGACTAAGTGTGGTGTGCTATAGACATGGGGTGGTGGTCGAGTGTTAAACAGGGATATGGTATGCAGGTGGAGGTGGGACTGTGCCTAGCATGCTGTGTGCATGTCCCTACACCTCCACACTGACTGACTGGTGGGTCCCCTTTGTGTGCAGGGTGCTGGTCGGCGGCTGACATCGTGTTCGTGCTCGACAACTCGGGCAGTGTCCGCCGGGAGAACTTCGCCAAGATGGTCAGCTTCGTGACATCAGCGGTCGAACGGCTCGACATCGACAATGGCCAGCAGGCAGCGACAGGCACCAGGTGCGGTCCACCAGGGTTTCACGTCCGAGCAACATTGTACATGTCGTCTACAAATATTTCTTAAATTAACTCTCCTTTTTTCTTTTTTTTTTAATTATGCTAACTTAAAGTGAAGAACATCTTCACAATATCAACTTGTATGTACAATGAGCATATGTAAATAAATATTGTATTATTACATGATACAAATAAACCTGATATAATTATCTACAAAATCTGACACAAATTCAGAGCTATCAGGTTGTGCAACTTTCAGGTGTCAGCTGAATTTTGAGTTTGAGTGTTGAGTTGTATTTAACCACAGTCAGGTAGTCAGGTAATTGTATGGCTTCCCCAGGGATGACCATTCAGCCTTTAAAAGAGAATTTGAGATAAGGTGAACAATCATTGCCACTTCAGAGATAATATTCCTGCTGTGTACAGTCTGCATGGACTCTTAACAGTGAACACCTCCATTGGTACAGGGTAGGCCTGTTGGCCTATGCCAATGACGTACAACCGCAGTTCAACCTGAATGCCTACACAACCAGGCTCGACATCCTCAACTCCCTCAACGTGAGGTACACGGGGGGCACTACCAACACCGCCAGTGCCATCAGGTCAGTCCCCAATCAGCCAATAGCAGTGTGCTGCCCTCAGCCTGCTTGTTTGTTGTTGTTTTACGTCCTAGCAACATCTAAGGTCATATCAGGACGGGTACCGACTTGTGACAGTGCGCACTCATGCTGACTTTATAGTGCTGTCCCACTGGGAAACCAGGCCATCGGCACCATGACCTAGTATCCCACACAGTCACATTATCCTGACACTGAGCACACGCGCCTGGCTAGGAAGCGATAAGTATAAATTTTTAATTCATTGCTTTGACTCGACCAGTCGAACCTATGACCCCGTGATCTACCAGCACGGGAGACGGACGCTCTAACTCATTCGGCCATCCGGTCTGGTCCCCTCAGCCTGCAGCTTCGTCCCTCAACTGAGGGGTAGTATGTGCATGATCAGAATTGCTTTGTTTCTTATATAGACTTGGTTGTTCCGTTTCTGCAATAATTCCTTGCCACATGTGATATCTATCTAGTTCGCTTCTTTATTGGGGTTCAAATGGGTTTTTGAAAACCTGGAAGGTCATCGAATTTGATAATTCAAGATTCCAAGCCTAGGAAGTCCTGGAATATGTCTCCAGAAATCCTTGAAAATCCTTGAAAATGAAAATTATGACTATATATTTTCTAAGCCTATATTCGCTGATGTACTTGGCATTTAATCGGTGATGTATTGTATTTAGAGATGTGTGGGGGTTTGTTATTCTGCTTCTTGATTTTTATATTAAAGCTGTACATACTTTCATTGCTATTTTTATGTTTGTTTACACTTCACATCTTCCACAGTGAATCGATTGCATTTTTTTAAACGTCATGGAATTTTGAGCTGAAAGGTCCTTAAAAGTCCTAGAAAGTCCTGGAATTTGAGATGTCAAAATGGGTATGAAACCCGTTAATGCTTGGTGGTGACGGTGCAGATCAGGGTTACAACGTTTTAAGTTGTCTCCACTGTGCAGGTACGCGACTGAGACGATGTTCCGGGAGGGTGCCGGTGACCGCCGCAATGTCCGCAACATTCTCATCATTCTCACGGACGGCAAGTCCGACAACGCCGAGGAAACGTCGAAGCAGGCCCTGGAGGCCCGCAGAGCAGGTCACACAACACTGCGTATTAAAGGGGCATAGGCCGAGAAAAGCATCAAATGTTATAAAGCAAAGGACTTAGCTAGATTTGAACCGGCATATCTAACTTAGATAATGGTGCACTCATTAAGTATGTGTTACTACATAGAAGGGCTTACTAAGTACATGTAATAGAACCTGTACCTGCTGAAGTCTATGGGGCAGACATGTGACAAGTAGGTCAAAATTAATGTTTAGTGTTTACACCATTTTCAGTGCTTACACCCCAGTGCTTACACCGAGAGGATTCCGTATCTAGTCTTGGTAGTTCTGAGTGCAACGCAGGTATTATTGGTAGAATTTGAATATTTTGTTAAGATGTAGCGAAAATTGAAAATGCTAAAGTCAGTAAACCAGAACTGTCAAGGCTAGAATATGTCGCAGAACGAACCAGTCATTTGCGTATTAAAACCCAGACACTCCTGAGCCCTTATTTGGAGGTCGTGTCGTGCTTCGGCAGGTCACGTGGTCCTGTCTCCGGTCTTGATGTGTATAGCCTCCCTTTATGCTCACCTATCCGGACACTTACTGAGTGGCACCATGTGGTTTTCGTCCATGTGGTGACTATTTATAAACACTGACTATAAGGCTGACTGAGCTGCCCTTCAGCTGCTGAGGGGAGAGGGGGGGAAGGGGGTTCTAGTAGTGGGCACTTAGTTATTGTCCATCCCATCTGAACCATTTTATCCTACCTCAGGTCCCCTCTAATCTCCCAGACCAGGGGCCGTATGCATGGGTCGGTGTTAGCGGCTTTTGGTGTTACAGCCTGACACCGTTTAGCTATCACTGGGGTCGGGAAATAATTCAAGCGGTATGCAGGAGCGCTTAACACTTTCACTATAGCTAAACGTGAATTCCCTCTGAGCCTGTTGCCGGCGGCGATTAGTATTGTTTAGATTCGACAGTATAAATATCGCTGCCGATGTAGCGGCGGCGTTAATATTGCTTCGAATTTATGGTTAATTTAATGAAATTTCATGATTTGAGGATGTAATTCTGTTAAATATGATCGCATTCAATAGATTTGGGCCTAATCGGTCCCTAACACTGCCAGGCACCAGCAAGCCTTGTTATTGGTGAGCCTGTTGCCAGCGAGCACCGCTATTTGTTTTGTGACCATTCATCGATTCAACAATATTAATATCGTCACCGCTGTAGCGGCAGCTTTAATATCACCGTTATCGGTTCGAATTTGCGGTTAAATTGATCAAATATCACTTTTAGATTATGTAATTCTGTTAAATATGATAGCATTTAATAGATTTGGGCCTAATCGGTACCTAACACCGCCCGGCACCAGCCAGTAGCTATTGCTGAGCCTGTTGCCGGTGAGCACCACTGTTTAGTTTACATTCGTCGATTCGACAATATTAATATCGCCGCCGATGTAGCTGCTACGTTAATATCACTTCGAATTTAGGGTTACTTTCATGAAATTTCACTTATTGCCTATGTAATTCTGTGAAATATGATAGCATTGAATAGATTTGGGCCTAATCGATACCTAACACCAACCTTAAACCACCTATGGATCGGGTTTACCGTAACCTAGTTTACACTTCTGGTGTTAGCCCTATCACTGACTCATGCATAGCGACTTTTCAGCGCTAAACCAGAAATTCTGTCTAAATGCGTTTTGGCTCGCTAACACCGCATCATGCATACGGGCCCAGATTCATTGAACCTTAATGAACCACACATTACACATTGAATACTATGAACCTTTCTGTATTTCATGTATCTCAATGTTGTTATACACAATGCAACCCCCGTACTATCCCTAACCTTGATTATCTTTATAAACAATTATATCCCACAATGAGCCTCTAATTTCTAATTGTGCTTCATCTTGATGCCATTTGTTAAATTATTTAGACACATTAATGAATTAGCTATTATTAGTATGCAGTGATTTATTTAGGTGCATAAACGGAAGTTAAATCAATCCACCTAACCACAATGACTGGTAAAATATAATCCAATCCAAATCCATTATTTACTACACATTGCTCCTGTTCCTCAGGCATCAGCCTCGTGGTGCTGGGCGTCGGGAAAGGCGTTTCTCAGAGAGAGCTGGAAGCCATCGCCTCAGACCCAGTCTCCTCCAATGTATTCAACGTGGACGGGTTTGACACTCTCGGCGACGTCCTCTCCACACTCACGGAGGGCGTCTGTCACAGTAAGCAGATGTGTTGTTTGTGTGGTCTTCAACGACTATGTCAGCCCTTTATAGCCGGACTAACTGGAACACTCTGGTAATCCGATTTTCGCCGGTTCCTTAGGAATGACTAAATCTGCGACTCAGCACGCCAGGTGACAGCTTCAGCTTACATACTGAAAGTTTGGGTCGGTACCTCAACACAACTTTACTTATGCACAATCATCATAACTGAATATGATGATCCATATTGTACACATAGTAATGCTTCGTATTCTCCGGGAGTTGTAATGGTTGAGGGCTAAATTGGGGTGAAACTGTGACTAGTACTGTCATAGCATGTTGTTAATTTATTAGATAAATATATTAGGTTGATTGTTTTAATAACTTTAGTGTGAAGTAAATTTGATTTAAAATGGATAACGACCTATCAAAATTGGAGGCGGACGCTCAACCCTTTCGGTATCTGATCTGATGAAGACTCTATGATCTCATAAGTCATATTGCATCTTCATTGTGGATATATCTATGTTGTCCATTATCTAGGTCATTCTGAAGGGGTCAGCTATTATCTGTGATTGGAGTTAGAAGTGTGTCCAATGCTCCATTTCTTTGAAGGAACCTGTTGAAGGAGTGATAATACACAGACCCCCTCTCTCGGCTTACGCTTAACTGTGTGGAGAGTTGATATTATAATCTGTACATCTTAAACAGAAAATGTATGGCTGTCTTATAATGGTTACCTTATTGCTGCAGATAGCCTCAGGTGCTTGAGCAACCCTTGCAGGAATGGAGCGCAGTGTACTAACGTCATCAACGGTTTCCACTGCGGACCGTGTCCCCAGGGCTACACGGGATTTCTATGTGAACGGAGTAAGTCCTTATATGTGGTGCCCTTGGTTTATTTATTCGTCTGTTTATTAAAGATACTCTGATCAAAGCATCACATTTTCGAAACCAAAATAATTACCTCAATTTGGTCATACATATCCGGTTTAGATATTGGTGCAGTATTTGAGCATTTATTGCTTCACATGACTGTTGATTTTATACTAAGACCTATTTTTGTGGGGGATTCCTATTTTATTCCTGGTATGACGTTAAATGTTGCTAGGATGTAAAACTCCTACAAACAAACAAAACCTATTTTATTCCTATCATTTTGGCAAAACAAAGTTATAAGTTTCCTATATTTTTGACCCATTGTTCACTTAACACTGTGCCTTAGCCCCAGCCCCACCAACTCACACTCTTACCCATACCCACACTCCTATCAACACTCATATCAACAACCACACCCACACTCCCATCTACACCCAAACCCACACTCCTATTTACACCCACACTCCTATCCGTATCTACACCCTCACCCACACCCGCATTCCCATCCATGCTTACACCTACACCAACACTCTTACCTACATCCAAACCCACACTCCCATCTTCATCCACACCCACACTCCCATCTACACCCACACTCCTATCCATACATACACCCTCACCCACATTCCCATCCATGCTTACACCTACACCAACACTCTTACCTACATCCAAACCCACACTCCCATCTTCATCCACACCCACACTCCGATCTACACTCACACTCCTATCCATACATACATCCTCACCCACATTCCCATCCATGCTTACACCTACACCAACACTCTTACCTACATCCACACCCACACTCCCATCTACACCCACACCCACACTCCTATTTACACCCACACTCCTATCCGTATCTACACCCTCACCCACACCCACATTCCTATCCATGCTTACACCTACACCCACACTCTTACCTACATCCACACCCACACTCCCATCTTCATCCACACCCACACTCCCATCTACACTCACACTCCTATCCATACATACACCCTCACCCACATTCCTATCCATGCTTACACCTACACCAACACTCTTACCTACATCCACACCCACACTCCCATCTTCATCAACACCCACACTCCCATCTACACCCACACTCCTATCCATACCTACACCCTCACCCACACCCACATTCCCATACATGCTTACACCTACACCCCACACTCACACCCTCACCCACCCACAATCACATCCACACCCACACGGCCCGTCGTCCCACGGGTGTCCTACCCACCTGTCTACCGGCCCTACCCACCTGCCTACACAGCCCTACACACCTGCCTATCTGCCTAAACGGCCGTTGCTGCCTGCCTTAGGGTGCTCGGGCGTGGCTGACGTGGCGTTCGTGGTCGACTCGTCGGGCTCGGTGCGCCGGGAGCGCTTCCCGCTCGTGCTCGCCTTCATCGAGAGCGTCGTGGCGCAGCTGGACGTGCACCCGGACCGCACCCGTGTCGGCGCGCTCTTCTGGAGCGACAACGCCGGCATGCAGTTCGACCTGGGTCAGTACCACTACCAGTCATGTGACTTGTCATCTTCGCTAGTCCCTCCTAATAAGTATTAAGTACCAGACAGGATGGCCATATGAGCGCAGCTCCTCGCTTCCGATATGATTTGAAGGAACTCCCCGGGTTCGAACCTCGCCAGAGTCAAATCAATGACTTTTCTATTCATATTTGTCATTGTACAGCCTGACGATAGGTGTTACTTAGATAGGGAAATTAAAAAGACCAAATTGTCCACAGTTTTAATTTCCATGGCTTAATCAACGAATGTAAATTTTTAACAGATTTTGCGCATCAGCACCATTCAAGCCTAATTGAACTGTCTGATGACACTGACGTCAGCAATACCAGTATGTGTATATAGATATCCACATGTTAATACGCATGTATAATATAGATATCTATGTGTATTTATATTTCATATCTATGCGTTTTATAACACATAATTCCGCCATTTCCGGTCGAGCAGACGACTACTCTACCCGACAGGACGTGACGCAGGCGATCCGCCGGATCCTCTTCATTGGCGGGCGCACGCACACCACGTCGGCGCTGCGCATGCTCCGGGAGTCGATGTTCGTCTCGTCTGCGGGGGACCGTGAGACGGTGCCGAACTTCGCCATCGTCATCACGGACGGCAACTCGAACATTAACCCGGAGAAGACCATTCCCGAGGCGATCCAGGCCCGCATCGCCGGTAAGCACCTCGCATTGCCCGGCGTCCCTTTCACTGGTGTGGGGGGTGGTTAATGAAGGCAAAATGGGAAAGAATGTTCTTGTTTCGTGGCCTTTTTGAACTAGGTATTAGCACAGAGCCTATTTAAACAGTTACTGAGGAAACAACTACCTAGCCTGGTGCTTTACATTATTAGGATAAGGTAATGTAGCAGTCACACTACGACGACAAGGGGCGACGACAGCCCAGCGACAGCGACTTCCGGTCTGTCGTCGAGTGTCGCGGAGGTGTCACGGAGGTGTCGCCGCGACACCTCCGCGACACCTCCAGTTTCTCGACTGTCGCCCACTTGTCATCGGCGTTTTGGACATGTTGAAAAACTTCGACGACAGCCGACGACAGCCGATGTTGCTCGGCTGTCGATACGGTGTTGCTACGGTGTCGGTACAGTGTCGATACGGTGTTGTCTTTGTCATTAAGGTGTCGTCTTTGTCGTTAAGCTGTCGTCGCTTCTCTCTCCATAGCAGCTCTATGTGTGTCTCTGTGTATATGTGTGTGTCTGTGTGTGTGTGTCTCTGTGTCTCTGTGTGTGTCCTCGAAGCAAGCTAAACTGAGCCATGTTTGCACCATCCCATTCTTCATATTTCTCATGAAGACTGCTTCCTAACAGGTCCGCCGCATAAACCTACATGTTTGCACCGTCCCATTCGTCATATTTCTCATGAAGACTGCTTCCTAACAGGTCCGCCGCATAAACCTACATGTTTGCACCCATTCTTCATATTTCTCATTTCTGTGTTTCTGTGTGTGTCTCTGTGTGTGTCTCTGTGTCTGTGTGTGTGTGTGTCTGTGTGTGTCTCTGTGTGTGTGTCTCTGTGTTGTGTCTCTGTGTGTGTCTGTGTCTTTGTGTCTCTGTTGCTGTGTGTGTGTCTGTGTGTGTATCTCTGTGTCTCTGTGTGTGTGTCTCTGTGTTTCTGTCTGTGTGTGTGTGTCTCTGTGTGTGTGTGTCTCTGTGTGTGTCTCTGTGTCTGTGTGTGTGTCTTTGTGTCTGTGTGTGTCTGTGTCTCTGTGTGTGTCTGTGTGTGTCTATGTGTGTGCCTCTGTGTGTGTGTCTCTGTGTTGTGTCTCTGTGTGTGTATCTGTGTCTGTGTGTGTCTGTGTGTCTATCTGTGTGTGTATATGTGTCTGTGTGTGTCTCTTTGTCAGAGACACAGAGACACAGACACACACATAGAGACACACACAGAGACACAGAGTGACACACAGACACACACAGAGACACACACACAGACAGACACACACATAGAGACACACACAGAGACACAGTCACACACAGAGACACACACAGAGACACACACACACATAGAGACACACACACAGACATAGAGTCACACACATAGAGACACACACACAGACACACACAGAGACACACACAGACACAGACACACACACACAGACACACACACACACAGACACACACAGAGACACAGAGTCACACACAGAGACACAGAGACAGACACACACATAGAGACACACACAAAGACACAGAGTCACACACACAGAGACACACACACACATAGAGACACAGACACAGAGTCACACACACAGAGACACACACATAGAGACACACACAGAGTCACACACAGAGACACAGACACACACATAGAGACACACACAGAGACACAGAGTCACACACACACACAGACACACACACAGACACAGAGTCACACACACAGACACACAGACACTGTCGTCCCGCTGTTGTCCCGTCTGTCGTCCCACACACAGACACACACAGAGACACACACAGACACAGAGACACACACACACAGACACACACACAGACACACACACAGAGACACACACACAGACACAGAGTCACACACAGAGACACACACACAGACACACAGAGACACAGAGTCACACACAGAGACACACACAGAGACACAGAGACAGACACACACATAGAGACACACACAAAGACACAGAGTCACACACACAGAGACACACACAGAGACACACACGCACACATAGAGACACATACACAGAGTCACACACACAGAGACACACACATAGAGACACACACATAGTCACACACAGAGAGACACACACATAGTCACACACACAGAGACACACATAGAGACACACACAGAGACACAGAGTCACACACACAGAGACACACACAGAGACACAGAGTCATACACACACAGACACTGTCGTCCCGCTGTCGTCCCGATGTCGTCGGGCTGTTGTCCGGATGTCGACCGATTGTCGTCCAACTTGGCCCGAATTTGCATATGTCGTCGGGTTTTCACAAAATCCAAGTCGCTGGGCTGTCGTCACCCCCTTGCCGTCGTAGTGTGACTGCTACATAAACAGTAGTGAAATGAGGAAGATCTATTGACTGTGAATGAAATTTACCTTTCTTAAACAATGACTGTAACATTATATTGAAGTAGGTGTTCCTTACTTCATGGCCTCTCTTTGGTTTATTTATGTTCTATCTTTTGTTAATACCTATTCCTACCTAGTGTATATTTGAAATGTTCCGTTCTTAAACAATGACTGTAGCATACACTGAGGAAGGTGTTTCTTGCTTCATGGCCTCTTTTGGTTTATTTTTGCTCCATCTTTTGTTAAACCTTTTCCAAACTAATCAACAGCAAATAGCCTGGTTAGTTAATGATTAATAAAGTAGCCAATTAACAGTAGGCCTCTATAGACCTTTTCTGCAGAGAAGTTGTAATGAGCTGCTAATCATAACATTAATTCTTGCCACTGCCATTAGAGGGCTGGTTGGTGGTGACATCTATTTACCATTAACTTGTAGTGTATGTACGACGCGAGCACCCGGAAACCGAAACCCTGATCGGGCCGGCAGCGCCGTCTGCGCGGAACCCAAATAAAGCATTATGAAACTAGACGTCGTTGTGTAGAGTCGGTTCATGATCATTACATGGTGTCAGAAACGGGAAACTGAAGCAAAATGGCTCTTTCCGGGTTGAAACCCCCCGCCGCACTGAATTTGAACGAGGACTTGGCGGCTAACTGGAAAGCCTGGAGCCATTCCTACCAGATCTACGCCACAGCAGCCGGAGTGCTGAGTAGGAGCGAGAAGGTGCAGTGCTGCGTGTTTTTACACGTGGCAGGAGCAGAAGCGCAAAAAGTGCATCAAGCAATGACATTCACGGCCGCCGAAATAGACAAAATCGAACCACTCCGGGAAGCGTTCCGGATATACTGTGAAGGACGAACAAATTTGACTGTGACTCGGTACAAGTTTAACTCGTATAACCAGGGCCAAGAGACGATGGACACATACATAAGAGAAGTGCGACACCGAATCGGACACTGTCAATACGAAGGCCTAGAAGAATCATTGATGTGCGACAGACTAGTGAGCGGTGTCAAATGCAATGAGCTACGCGATCGGCTCTTAAGAACGCCGAAACTGTCTCTCAAGATGTGCGAGGAAATATGCCGCCTGAGCGAACACACAGGACGACAGTTGGCAGGGGCGACAAGCGGCGAACATGCGGTGGATTACGTACGACGTGAGGATACGGCCCGCCAAACACCACGAACGTACGACTCCAAGCAGCAGCAGAGGCAACGGCCGGCTGCCAGAGGGAGCCGGGATCAAGACAGCAGACCCGGAGACGTGCGCGCAAATTGTTCATGGTGCGGGTACACTCACCGAAACGGTCGCGACGCATGCCCCGCAAAAGGCAAATCGTGCTCGGTGTGCAAAAAGATAGGACATTTCGCGAAAGTGTGCCGGGGCAAAACCACAAGCATAAACGAGATAGTCCTAAATGAACACGATGAAGACGACGAGAAGGAATTCGAAAACCCGGAATTTGACCTGTTCGTGGGAGCCATCGAGAGAGATGACAGCAAGACAAGCGATTTGTGGTTTGCCGAAATACCTGTGGGCCCCGTCAATATAAAATTCAAATTGGATACGGGCTCTGAAGCAAACATAATTCCAATGAACTTATTCAGCAGAATCAACAACGCGGAATTAAAAACATCAAGATGTCGACTCGTCACGTACTCGGGGGAAAAGATAGTGCCGAGAGGAGAAACATCGCTGCTAGTGCGGGATCAGTGGCTACGATTCCAAGTGACAGAGACAGGATGCCCCATCCTCGGCAAGGAGGCGTGCATCCGACTACGCATCCTATCGCGCATCGACAGTGTCCAGACGGAGGAAAACAGAGACATCAGTGATTCACAGAACACGGTAAAAACATTTAACGATGTGTTCACGGGTCTAGGCATGATTAAAATAAATGCTAAGATATACACAGACAGTACAGTGCAACCAGTCATTGACCCGCCCAGATGGGTACCGCATGCCATTGAAAACAAGGTAAAGGCAGAATTAGACCGAATGCTGAAACTGGGGGTAATAGTAGAAGAGACAGAACCGACGCCGTGGGTCAGTTCAATAACGGTGGTCAGGAAAAAAGACAAAATCAGAGTGTGCTTAGACCCAACCAGACTAAACAAAGCAATCCTAAGGGGCCCATACCCGACACGTACGGTAGAGGAGGTCATAGCAAAGTTAGACGAGGCAAAATACTTTTCAGTCCTTGACGCAAAAAATGGTTATTGGCAAATTCAACTAGACATAGACAGCTCAAAACTATGCACGTTTAACACCCCCTGGGGCAGATATAGATACACAAGGCTACCGTTTGGCATTAAAACTGCCGGGGACATCTTCATATACGAAATGAATAAAATTCTGCATGATTTGAAGGGAGTTAACGTAATTACAGATGATATTTTGGTGTACGGGAAAACAATAACCGAGCACAACGCGAAACTCAACGCTGTCCTAGAACGGGCATGAGAGGTTGGATTAACCCTCAATCCTGACAAATCTAGCATTGGTAAAACAAGTGTCAATTACGTAGGCCACGTCATTTCGGAAGAAGGGGTGAAACCAAGCAATGAGAGAGTACAAGCAATAACAGACATGCCCACACCCACCAACAAACAGTCGGTACAAAGATTCTTGGGCATGGTAGCCTATGTAGCTAAATTCATGCCCAACCTCGCAGAACTAACAAAACCATTACGCATTCTAACAGTAAAGGAAACGGCATGGCATTGGCAAGAATCGCAACAAAATGCATTCGATAATCTAAAAAAAATGATCACAAAAGCACCTGTCCTCAGATTCTATGACGTAACTAAAGAGATAACTCTCCAAGTTGATGCCTCAAAGTCAGGGCTCGGGGCGGCACTGTTGCAAGAAGGCAGGCCAATAGCAATGGCATCAAAAGCGCTTGATGAGACCCAAAGCAGCTATGCGGTGATCGAAAAAGAACTCTTAAGAATCTGTTTCGGTTGCACGAAGTTCCACAACTACATATTCGGAAAGAAGGTACGGGTCGAAACAGATCATAAACCACTGGTAGCAATTGTAAATAAACCAATGTACCAACTGTCCGCGCGCATGCAACGCATGAGGATGCGCTTATTGAATTACAACCTAGAACTGGTCCACATAAAGGGTTGTAATATGTATGTTGCAGATCCGTTGTCCAGAGACCACAGCGACAAGACAGGACCTGAGCAGCTGTTCGACACAGACATCACATTAGCAGCAATACACTTAGTACAAGGGGGCCTTAATGACATCGCAAAAGAAACAAACAAAGATAAAGTGCTAACTGAAGTAATCAAAATGGTTGAGAACGGATGGCCAGAGGATAAAAACTCAGTACCGAAATGTGTGACGCCATTCCATACGTTCCGGCACGAAATAACCAGGGCCAACGGAGTATTACTAAAAGGTAACAGAATAATAATACCCTCAGAACTGCAAAAGGAAATGTTAACAAGATTACACGAAACACACCAGGGAATAATCAAAAGTAAGCGACTAGCAAGAGAACACGTTTTTTGGCCAGGTATGCAAACACAACTAGAAGACAAAATTAAAAGATGCACGTTATGCCAACAGTACAGGAACAAACAACACAGTGAACCATTAACGTCACATGAAATACCATGCTCACCGTTCAACAAAATAGGGGCCGATCTGTTCCAAATAGAAAATCAAACATACTTACTAATCGTAGATTACTGGTCGAAATATCCAGAAGTGGTAGAGCTACAGACAACAACAAGCAGTGCAGTGATAAAAGCAATGAAGCAAATATTTGGTCGGCACGGCATTCCAGAGAATGTAGTGTCTGACAATGGTCCACAATTTGCAGGGGAGGAATATAACAAATTCGCAGAACAATACGGATTCAAAATCACGTTTTCGAGTCCGCACTTTCTACAAAGCAACGGGCAGGCCGAAAGGCATATCCAAACAGTAAAGAAAATGATAAAAAAGGCCATGACAGAGTCAAAAGACTACAACCTGTTCCTGCTAAACTACAGAAACACTCCGCTGGCAGACATAGACGCATCGCCAGCGCAAATGCTAATGAGTAGAAAGCTACGTTCGAAACTGCCAACAACAGCACAACAATTAAAACCCAAAGTAACTAGAGTAGCAAAACAACAAATCAGAAATGTACAAATGAAACAAAAACAATGCTACGACCGCCATGCAGGGAAGAATCACAACATCATACAGGCCGGACAATACGTGCGGTATCTAACCCACAAAGGGAAATGGGCCCAAGGGGTGATAGAAAAGGCGGGCGACAACGAGACAAGAAAATACGTAGTACGCAACAACAAAAATCATAACCTAGTACGAAACCGAAAACATATATTCCAGACAAAGGAAAATAATCAGAACATTGAACAACTCAACCCGCACACACAACACGGGTCCCAAACTGATAAAGCCAGTGAGAACGCGTCACAAAGCCCATACACAACGAGATACGGACGAAAAGTAAAACCGCCACAAAGGCTAGCGTATCAGTAGGTAATAAACATGTCACGCGTATCGGCAACGCGACAGCGACCCACATCTACGACGAGATGCACATGTGCGCAAATGAATGCACAAGGTCACACGGTTGGTACGTACAGACACAAAGTCAAACATTATTACATACCAATATATACAATGTTATAAAACGCATGCGCTAAATGTTAGAAATAAGTATAAGTATCCACGAAATGACACACGTCCAAAAAGACCATAGTGTAAGGTCAAAACTATATATAAAAAAAAAAAAAAAAATAACAAGCCGGTTTAGGGGCTACCTTCGGAAGGAAACAGGGCTGTGCTTGCATGCCAGCCACAACGCGGGAAGTCGTAAATGATGTAAGAAACATAAGGTCACAGAAATGAATGACGTCACGACTGAATGTTACTTGCGATCCTCGGAAGCCATACACAGGGAGAGGTTAAAATCATCGGTAGCATACTGTGCTTTCATTACAATGCAAAATGTATAAAAGGGAGATGTAGTGTATGTACGACGCGAGCACCCGGAAACCGAAACCCTGATCGGGCCGGCAGCGCCGTCTGCGCGGAACCCAAATAAAGCATTATGAAACTAGACGTCGTTGTGTAGAGTCGGTTCATGATCATTACAAACTGACACATTGGCTGGAATTTAAACTATTCTAGCTATATATATACAAATATTTATGTACTTGTGTCACTAGATAACACGACTGTGCTACACACTCACTCCGTGTGTTAGTCGGTCATATGGATTGGTTTTGGGGTTTTGGGGTTGTTCCTTTGCTCAGTTATAATTAGTATCATTAAATATGAAGGCGCATATTTGTGTCTTACGCTGTTCCACAGAATTATGCGTATATGGGCACTAACCATCCTGTGTTAACTGCTATGTTGAATGGTTCACATAATCAGGGAGAGGTAAGTCATGGTTATTGCTAAGCTGTTATTTTGGTGTTTCTTACCCATATAGCACGGGTAGTGTTGAGGATTGGCAATATGTAAGAACACGGATACAGACCGGTGAACATTGAATACTGATCAAAGATGTTGCATGGACGATAATAGAATAGCACCTTTTGTATAATATTCAACTGGCTTTGCAACATGTCTGTTTCTACTTCAACTGTTTGTGGAGTTAAATCGCCGCTACTCACTTAACAGTGGGAGTCTACTACTAACACTAACAGTGTGTTCTAGGTTAAGATGATTTGAGAATGGTCGAACGTATGGGGGACTATTTCCTGAATGTGGTTTAATTAATCTAAGTATATTGTGAAGCATCGTTTGAATAACTAGTTAGAGTATGTTATATATATTATTATATAGGCCCTACATTCTAAATGTTTAAATGGAAATGAATTGGTGTAAGTGTCTGCAGTATTGTATATAGTGCACTACGTAGTATAGAGAGTATGTATAGTATATATCACAGTGTATGTAGTATATATCACAATATATTATATCACAGGATATATAGTATATATCACAGTATATGTACATTATATATAGTACATGTGCTTTGAAATGCATTACGGGAATGAAAGTATATATAACATATAGTATGTTTACTGCTTAGTATATCTAGTATATAATATATGGTATCTAATATATATAGGCCATATATATATATTATATATATTACAGCAGTAGTGCTAAGTATGCTGTGGAAAGACTTTATTACTCGACACGCACGCACTTTCTCAGCACTCCAATACACCAAACACTGCAATTCTTTAGTCACTATCTAAACACAATTTCACTCAGGTAGGGTGCGGTTTTACTGTTAAGCCAGTCTTAATCAAATATTTATCAAGTGTTCATCACTAAGGGACCACTTTACTTATAGAGTTACTCAACATGGTTATGCTCGTGGTAGAGGTAATGATAATATAAATTTACTAGAGTGTCCTCACTAGCAGGTTCCTTTCTAGGGCACTGCACAATAAAACCATGAGTCATATTTACTACTTGATTGCACTAGTCCACAATTTAAGTTCTGCTGGCTTTTTCACCATATCGTTCACTAAATTTAATGTAACTCACTATTTTCGGTACAGATCATATACACAGCTACGTACTTGACCTAACATCCAAGTTTATTCCGTGTGCTTTGTTATTGTTGTTACCCTGATTGTTTGCATTCCAAACAATATGGCTTCCAGCATTAAAAGTCCAGATAGGATACTCAGCTGAACCGTTTGATGTGATGTGTAGCCAGTTATGCGGGTATTATTTTGACTGGAGCGTGCCCAGGCCCAGAACTATCTAAGCTCTCTGATGCAATCACCCCACCCACCCTCTGCCTGTGGAATCTCACCCGGTGAGATCAGTGTAAGTCTTATACATACAATTACAAATATCCAGGTAGTACGTTTGCAGTGCATGCACAGGGAAGGTTCAACACTTACAGTGAGCAGCATGTACATAACCCTGCCACAGCACCAATGTCATCGGGGGCGTTTTTGCAAATGAAGACAAAAATCATATTTAGAGTGGGCCTCGAACCCACACTTCTGCTAGTCCGGGCCTAGCGTCTTATTCATTAGACTATCGAGGCTCCCTGCTGAAATCACCCCACCTATACCTATCTGTGTATGTGGCATTTCACTTGGGGATCCCAGAGCATCTCACTATATAATACTGTAAGCTCCCACATCACTTCAAAGGGTTTCAGGTTTTTATTCTGAATTATCCAAGCTATATCGCTTTTAATCTAAAGAATGGTCATTCGCTCTTATCTTCCCACGTGGCATCAAAGTGATCGGAGCTCTCTGCTTTGAAATTGATATAGAGATGTCGATTTTACTATGCAATATGTATATCTACACCTCAGGGTCCCACATCATCGTCGTCTCTGTGGGAAAAGACTTGAACATGGTCGAGTTGGAAGGGATTGCCAGCGAACCCAAGCAATCCAATATTTACAGAGTCGAGGGGATCGCCAGACTGCCCAGTGTACTGAACAGTATCATCACCTCCTTCTGTGACGGTAAGTACTAGCGCTCCTCCGGTTCTCCAACTGGTATTATCTCAAGAAGTTGAAGATGATTTGTCATGGTATACATCGGTTTAATGTTCAGTTCTCCTTTTCCCAACTGAAATTATTTCAGCCAGGAAGACAAGTAGTATGTACATGTTAATGGACCAGTTCTCTTCCATTTCCACTTCCTCAACTGAAATTGTTTTAATGCCAGGTTGAACATTTGTAAAGGTATATTCATCTCTAAGGACCATGTATCCTCATTTTCTCCTAAAGTTAGTAAGTCAATTTGCCATCGTATTTTATAGTAGGCCTACACATGGTTTTAATGAGCAATACTCCTCCTTTTATCCAACTGAAATTGTTAGAGCAATGATACTGAAAATGGAAAGTCTACACCCTATTATCCCACAATTTTTGGCATTCGAGGCAATATTCTTTGGTTTTATTGTAACAAATAATTGTTTATCTTGTATTATATATCTGAATGAATCGTAATTAATTTCAAAAGCAATTTGTCAGTTTTATAATGAGAATTGTTTTAGTAAGACATTTAAAGTAATATGTGAAACATTTAAGCAAATCTATGGATATGTGGGTTTCTTTAAATAATAATTTTGTTTGGAATGTCATTGTGAATAAGTATAAAAAAAAGATGGCGAGTCCCTGACAATTGCTGAATCCATTGGATAATAAGTATGGGTCATCCAACGTTTTCAACATTTGCACGGTCATATCAAGCGCCCTGCTTTTCTAGCCGACCCCCTCCCCCCCTCCCCCTCCCAAGTAGTAGTCATACTTGACTGACACCCCACCCCCTATCCCCCGCTTTGTATGTCCATGCAAATATTGAAAACTGTGGAGGACCCTTTAGGCACTGGTGTGTGATAAATTGTTCTTCCAGCACATGGTTGTTAACATTATATAGCCCCGTGGTTTTGAGTGTTCGATAGCATATGTTAGATTGATAGTCATAATGTACTTTACTTCAGTTTGAGGTATCTTTTATTATTAATTGCTAACTTTAAAGGTATGTAAAGTAAACTAAATTAATGTTGACATGCACACTCAAATTCTGGATACCATAATTGTTCTTCCAGCTCATGGTTACAAAAGATTATATAGCGCAGTGGTTTTGAGTTTCTTATATATGTTATCTAAACATATGTTAGATTGGTATATTTTTATTATTAATTGCTAACTTTGGAGATATGTAAAGTTAACCAAATTAGTTTAGGCATACACACTAAGATTCTGGACACCATGGGCTTCAACCTAATAGATTTTAAATTGACTTACTATGCCGTTCTATGCAGCAACACATTCTTAATAAGCACATCAGTATCCAAGTAGGATATTGTAGGATACTGACCATAGTTTCTGATGCAATATATGCGCCCAGTGCACTGAGCCTACTACTAGAGGAATGGTGTGTTGGTTTCAGATGTGGATGAGTGTGCCTCTAACCCATGTCGAAACAATGGACAATGCATCAACGGTCTCAGTCGCTACATATGCATCTGCAGGGCTGGAAACACGGCATACAACTGTGAAAGACGTGAGCACAAACTCAGCTTCCTTATTTTAAACCTGTCTTGCGTTTCCCACCCCTCACCAGGCACTGTTTGAATGAGCTCCTTGACACAGCAGTTTGCAATTTCACTAAGCCTCATGAGATATTGCATAGATTAAGTCATTGACAACAATTTGAAATTTTACTATGCTTAATCAAGTATTGTTTAAATGAGGTCATTGATATAACAGTTTGCGTATTCTTCACATCTCATCAGGTATTGCTAAAATGAGTTCATTTACATAAGTTTCCACATTTGTCATACCTCATCATGCATTCTTTAAATGAGTTCATTGACATAACAGTTTCCATATTTCTCGCACTTCATCAGGCATTGTTTAAATGAGGTCATGACATAATAATTTCCATATTCGTCACGCCTCGCCAGGTATGATTTAAATGAGTTCATTGAAATAACAGCTTCCACATTCATCACACCTCATCAGGTATTATTTAAATGAGGTCATGACATAACAGTTTCCATAGTTGTCACAATTCATCAGGCATTGTTTTGTTTTTTTTGTTTTTTTTGTAAATATAGTTTATTCATTGAATAAAGTCTTTTGTCAGTGCCGTGGCACTGGTCTTCCAGCCATGTGACAATACAGTTATTTACAATATATGCAGCTAGCCCAAATCAGCTGAAATAACAATATCAAACATTCAAAGACTTACATATGGTATAGTTTGACAATTCACATACAAAAATAGCAGTTATATGTTGTATTCCTACACACTTGATACATACATGTGTATTGATTAGACCTTTACATTACGGAGTGGTTAGGTGCATAGTTTTCCTTCATAGGTTTGTATGCCTACTATGTTGTGAATTGCAAAACTATCATGTTGTTGGAGTTAACATTTTGAGATGGAGTGAGTGTTAGTAGAATGGTTTGTTTATTCTGTTAGATAGAGTGTGGTTAGCTTATAGGGTTATGCTTAAAAGGTTAATACCTCAGGTGTGTTTTTTGTCTATATGAAGTAGTTTGAGTAAGTAGGTTGTTAGTAATGATGGGATAAACAATGCTTGGAGGATTGTATGTTTCAGTCATTTAGTAGTCTAGTACAGACTTTATTAGTGTCTATGTTTGTACAAAGACACTAATGAGTTCATTGACGTAACAGTTTCCACATCAAACACACCTCATCAGATATTATTTAAATGAGCTGATTTCCTTCAGCTTATCCCTAGTTCGCTGATACACATTACTTTACCAATCAATTTACCCGAGTCTCCACTACACATTTAAAAATGTATAACCAATAACCTTAAATACCTGCCCTGTGCATCATTCTCATGTGTGCTCACTCACGTGCCTTTAGTACGCAGCATGCAATGAAACAGTTGTGGTGTTCTCTGTGGTGGAGTGGTTAGAGTATCTGACATTTTTCTAGGTCAGACTCCTAATCTAAAAGTTGATGGTTTAATTCCCCATGCCATCACTTTTGCCAATTTGGATTTCCACCACTGTGTATAACTTACATCATCATCAAAGGCCAGTTGCTCCCATACCATGTCTGTATGTTGTGGGAGGTTAAAAATCCCTTGGGTCAGTAAAAGTGTAGGCTCAGGCTTTCAATCGAACAACAGTCTAACAGTGAAAACAAGAAACAAGAAACAAGACTAGACAGACTCATCCATGCTAGGCAGCGTAAATCATAAAAAAATATATAAAATAGAATTTAGGGTGTGTGCTTGTGGTGTGTTGGCAGGCTGTTCCCGGCAGCTGGACGTGACGATGCTGCTCGACCTGTCAGGGTCCGTGGAGGAGAAGTACCGGATGATCGTGCAGTTTGCCCGCCACCTCACCAACGGCCTCGACATGCAGTTCGACCGGGCACGTGTCGCAACTGTAGCCTTCTCCACGGACATCATAGACAAGTAAGGGTCCCCCAAGTGTGCACCATGTCGACACTCGCACAAAGAGTACTGTCTTACCAGACCTTCTACACCTACCCCACAAAGTAGTACACGTCAACATTTTACCCTAAAACATAAGTGGTTTATGTTGCATAAAGCTTCTTTAAAAAAAATAAAACTATGAATGTTGTACATATCAAACACAACGACTTCCCTACCCTCCTCCTTTCATCGCCAAAGCTGTCAGCTCCGGCATTGTCGTACGTTTTGCATGACTGAAAATGTTGAAAACTTTGGATGCCTACCGTCCTAAATCAAACGTTGCATAATCCAATGTGTTTGGATTTTATGTGCAAGAATTATTTAAGGTCATACCAAGTTACTGGTTACTTTATATGTATAGTGCATCCTACTAGGATACCGTACCGCAAGCATAATGCCCCAATATCCCACTCAGTCACGTTATAGGCCTACTGATCCTGAACCTGATCCTGAGCCAACCAGTTCTATAAACATGTCTCTGTTTTCTTACTAATTAGCGTAATTCGATCGGGATTTAAACCTGCGGCTCTCCGAACAAGAAACCAGTGTTCCTGCATACATAGTCCAATGAAAGCATGTTTATGAAAGCAGAAGCACTGACCTAGATCTGCTCCTACGTATTCAACTTTGTATTTATTCTATGTATTTAATTTATTACCCAATTATATCTGTAGGCAATTTATTATTTGAAATTTAATGCCAGACAAAATTTCTTATTTAACACATATACTTAGTTATTACTGATTTGGCTGTATTTGTATGACCAAATCATGTTGATGGGATAATTAACATGAGATCAACAATGTGGAGGTATGGTTGGGTGGGTAAGAAGTGGTCAGTCTGAAACCAGGAAGGAGGTTGCGATGAAGCAAGAAGGGGGAAAGGAGAGTGGGGCGGCATGATTGGTCGAGACACAATTGTATGATGAGCGAGCCAAGGAGCAAGATGCCAGGAAAGAGAGAGAGGTATGATTCGCTGGCTCTCCTCGGAAAGGGGGAGGTGGTGATTTGTGGTTGCCTGCGCCCTAGCAATGACCATGAATGAGCGTCCCAATAAACCCTTCACTGGCGATGATGACAACAGCTCATCATTTGTTGTGAACTCCTAAAGACTGATGACCGATGAGTCCAATTCGTGCTCGGAATGTGAAGTGGCACATTGGACAAGTGTGTAGCTGCAGTCGGAGAGTCTGGTGGGTGAAGATCATCTTTCCTCTGCTGACACTTTTGTTTTAACTGTAATGCTAGGACAACTCCTTTCTGCTCAGGTTAGCTAATTGATCTCTTTAGCATGTGGATGTATAATCAGTGCATGCTTTCCTGTCCATTCGCAGGTTCTACCTGAACACCTACCAGAATAAGGAGGCGGTTATTAATGCCCTCAACTTCTACCACCACGGGGGGAGGACCAACATTCCGGAGGCTTTACGCGTCATGCGGGTCGACATCTTTTCACCCAATCGCGGCGACAGGTTGGTACTTCCTCCACTTCCTTCGTCAGAGTAGGACTGCCTGAATGGCACTTGAGCATGTATCAGGACAGGTACCAATTTGAGAGGGTGTACACGCTTTATAGTGCCACCCCACAAGGCTCTTACAGGGTTCTGGAAAACCTGGGCAGTTTTAGAAATGTTATAATAAATTGTCCAGTATTTGAAAATCGATTTGTATTTAATTATAAAGTCTGTGGAAGTTATGGAACACCGAGAACGTCGGTAAAGTGAACGGTTGTTCATTTCATGACATATGTATATCCCAAAGGCCAAGTGCATGATAATATGGGTTTTTTTAAATTGCCAATTGTACATGCGTAATAGAACATGTTTTCACTCTTACAGTCTCTAGTCACAAAGGTCAAGTTAGATACACTGCTACTATCCAATCAGACTTGGGATTATATGTATTTTGGAGGAAACACGTGGGATACGGACTTTTATTAACTGCATCAGTCATGCACTCATGGAAAAATCATATAAATATAGTTATCTTGGTATAAAAATATAATGGGATTTTGTTATAAATATCATGGAAAATCATGGAATTTAGGCCTAATAGTAATATGTGATATTGTGGTACCGAATGGAGTGATACGCTCTATAATGCGGTGTCTTCAACTGTTGCAGGTCTGGAGTGAGGAACATCGGCATCCTGGTGACTGACGGGTACGCCAACATTAACGAGCGCACAATGATACCGGAAGCGGAAGCAGCGCGGCGACAAAACATCGAACTTTTCTCGGTGGCGGTCGGAGACAACCCGAACCTGGCCGACCTCAACCCGGTGGCCTCCGACCCTGACTCGGAGCATGTATATCAAATGCGCACCCTAGAGGATGTTGACAGAACCGCTAACCAGTTGTTAGACTATCTATGCCAGTGATCTGAACAGGGGGAGCCAGACATGAACTGGTAGGGATAGATAGTAGCAGTAATGGTGATCGCATACTACATATTCAACATCTTAATATTCACATTCCATAACTCATTTATCTGCAAAAGCTTAGCTTATGACTGGCTATGATGCATTGTCAGTATTCGATGGGGGTTTTCATGGAAGTATCCTAACCAGAACAAAAGATCGTCGAAGCTGAAGCCGTTAAATGTAATTCTGCACATGTAAAGACAGATCGTGTGTATCTGTCGTTTTCAGTTTGCCAGGCACATTGATATAGCTGCATGCAGTGAATGAAACCCGGGCCACCCTTTAGCCTGCCGACAACACAGGTTTGCGGACATACAGACAAATGTTCAATGTAGGCCTACACACTGTTTTTATCTCATGTGAGGAGCCCTCTAATCTCAGGATAATGTCAGTACAACGTTGGTCTGTGCACAGTTGTCCTTTGAAGTCAACTATTACTCTCTTTTCCGATGTCATTGAGAGAAACATGGTGAGGTAGTGGTGGATGTGACTAGAATCGCAGTCCTATTAGGTCAGGGATGTGCGCGGCGATAGGTAGGGGTGGCGGAGGGTATGGGGTGGCTGAAGACAATACTTCCTTAGCCCTTCAATTTCAGCATTTACCCTCTATGTCGTTTATGTTGTCATTATTGTGTTATTAAATTTCTGAACGATTCGCGAGGGAGAAGAAAGAATAGTGCGAGTTTGAGTTGAGATGTACAAGAAAACCGGGGTGAGGTGGGGGTATCTGATGTTCAAACGAGTAGGTTATGGGGCTGTCACATTACGACGCTTCTCACCGACGCGCCGGCAGCGCGCAAAATAATTTCAACCCGTCGAGACACGTCCAACTTTTCGGCGTTTTGGAAGAAAACTCAACGTCACCGCAGCGTGTTAGTAGCGTATTATTAGCGCGCGGCCAACGTGTGTCGACGCGTGGCGGAAACCAAAAAAAAGTATCTCCCCTCTCTTCCCTTCCCTCTCTTCCCTTCCCTCCCCTTCCATACCGACCTCTTCCATTCCCCTCTCTTCCATTCCCTCCTCTTCCATTCCCTCCTCTTCCATTCCCCCTCTTTCATTCCCTTCTCTTCCCTTCCCACTCTTCCATTCCCTCCCCTTCCATTCCCTCCTCTTCCATTCCCCTCTCTTCCATTCCCTCCACTTCCATTCCCCTCTCTTCCATTCCCTCTCTTCCATTCCCCCTCTTTCATTCCCCTCTTCCATTCCCTCCTATCCCATTCCCCCTCTTCCATTCCCCCTCTTCCATTCCCTCCTCTTCCATTCCCCTCTCTTCCCTTCCCTCTCTTCCATTCCCTCCCCTTCCATTCCCTCCACTTCCTTTCCCCTCTCTTCCATTCCCTCTCTTCCATTCCTCCCCTTCCATTCCCTCCCCTTCCATTCCCTCCTCTTCCATTCCCCCTCTTGCATTCCCCCCTCTGGCATTCCCCCATCTTCCATTCCCCCTCTTCCATTCCCCCTCTCCCATTCCCCCTCTTCCATTCCCCTCTCTTCCATTCCCTCCCCTTCCATTCCCTCCTCTTCCATTCCCCCTGTTGCATTCCCCCCTCTTGTGTTCCCCCCTCTTGTATTTCCCCATCTTCCATTCCCCCTCTTCCATTCCCTCTCCTTCCATTCCCTGCTCTTCCATTCCTCCTCTTGCGTTCCCCCTCTTGCGTTCCCCCCTGTTGCATTCCCCTCTTCCATTCCTCCTCTTCCGTCCCTCCTCTTCCGTCCCTCCTCTTCCATTCCCCATTCTCCATCTTCCGTTCCCCGTCTTGCATTCCCCGTCTTGCATTCCCGATCTTCCGTTCCCCATCTTCCATTCCCCCATCTTCCGTTCCCCCCTCTTGCTTTCCCCCTCTTCCATTCCCCCTTCTTGCATTCTGCCTCTTCCATTCCCCATGCAAGAGGAGGAATGAAAGAGGGGAATGGAAGAGGGGGGAATGGAATAGAGGGACTGGAAGAGGATGGAATGGAAGAGAGGGGAACGCAAGACGGGGGAACGCAAATGGGGGAATGGAAGAGGAGGGAATGGAAGAGGGGGAATGCAAGAGAGGGTAATGCAACAGGGGGAATGGGAGGGGGGGAATGGAAGACGGGGGAATGCAACAGGGGGGAACGCAACAGGGGGAACGCAACAGGGGGAATGGAAGAGCAGGGAATAGAAGGGGAGGGAATGGAAGAGGGGGAATGGAAGAGGAGGGATTGGAAGAGGTGGAATGGAAGACGGGGGAATGCAAGAGGGGAGAACGCAAGACGGGGGAACGCAAGAGGGGGGAATGGAAGAGGAGGGGATGGAAGAGGAGGAATGGAATAGGGGGAATGGAAGGGGAGGGAATGGAAGAGGGGGAATGGAAGAGGGGGAATGGAAGAGGGGGAATGGAAGACAGGGGGATGCAACAGGGGGGAATGCAAGAGGGGGGACGCAAGAGTGGGAATGGAAGAGGAGAGAATGGAAGGGGAGGGAATGGAAGAGAGGGAATGGAAGAGAGGGAATGGAAGAGAGGGGACTGGGAGAGGGGGGAATGGAAGAGGAGGAATGGAAGAGGGAGGAATGGAAGAGGGGAATGGAAGATGGGGGAACGCCAGAGGGGGGAAACGCAACAGGGGGGAACGCAACAGGGGGAACGCAAGAGCAGGGAATGGAAGGGGAGGGAATGGAAGAGGGGGAATGGAAGAGGGGGGAATGGAAGAGGGGGAATGGAAGGGGAGGGAATGGAAGAGGGGGAATGGATGACAGGAGAACGCAAGAGGGGGGAACTCAAGAGGAGGGAACGCAAGAGGGGGGAACTCAATAGGGGGGAAAGGGGAGGGAATGGAAGAGAGGGAATGGAAAAGAGGGGAATGGAAGAGAGGGGAATGGGAGAGGGGGAATGGAAGAGGGGGGAACACAACAGGGGGAACGCAACAGGGGGAACGCAACAGGGGGAATGGAAGGGGAGGGAATGGAAGAAGGGGGAACGCAACAGGGGGAATGGAAGGGGAGGGAATGGAAGAAGGGGGAATGGAAGAGGGGGAATGGAAGACGGGGCAACGCAATAGGGGGGAATGGAAGAGGGGGAATGGAAGGGGAGGGAATGGAAGAGAGGGGAATGGAAGAGGGAGAATGGGAGAGTGAGAACGGAAGAGTGGGAACGGAAGACGGAGGAACGCAACAGGGGGAACGCAACAGGGGGGAACGCAACAGGGGGATGCTCGAAAAAATACCAACGTTAATCGACGTTGATCAACGTTCTATCAGCGTTCCGCCAACGTGCTGATAACGCGTATCGACGTGCTGGTAACGTGCTAATCAACACGTTGTGGCGCGTCAAAAGTTTTGTGCATGCGCAAAACGATCGACGCGGCCCGACGCGCTCCAACGTGTTGGTTCAGACGTACCTGTCACTCAAAGTGTACCGACGTGTACCGACGCGCCGGGAACGCGTTCGTAACGCGTCCCGACGCGTCACGACGTTTCGGCCAAAAAGGCAACACGTCGGCCCGCGTCGACGCGCGTTGGTGAGAAACGTCGTAGTGTGACAGCCACATTACATGCAGTTAGATGAGAAGCTGGGGTAGTGAGGCTGTTACGGTGTCCTCCCCGAATCACCCGTAATTCGAAAATTATGAACCCATTACTAGTAACTTTAAGTGGATTTGTATTTATTAACATAGAGGTTATTTAATTGTGAAGTCTTCCCCTTGTAGAATACAATTGCAATACATAACGCAGACGTTATGACTACTTGTCTCATGAAATCTTCTCCAGATGTAATTAATACAAGGCTTTCGTGTGATAATGGAATGCTTTGAAACTAACCCTTTCAGGCTTATCGTCAGGGTGTATCTCACACTGTTCCTCAGTGATAGTTGTTGTGTGCGTGTGACATGTCATGAGTTGCAGCAACACTATCGAAAGAGTCTAAGAGAAAATGTGGCCTTTATGGGAGATAGCAGTGTGCTTGCTACATTAACCATCGTTCTGTTATCATATCAACCAACACATGATATAGCAATGTGTAGTAATGCAGTGCAATGTGCCTTGTCCCGATCCTAGCATGCCCTAGGACCATACTAGTCGCTGGTTGGACACCAACTTTAGTACATCGGAAGTGACCTATTGTGGCAGTTCATGTGTATATATGTATATGTACATACTTATGTTTATATATATATATATACATATATAAATGTAAAGATGCATACAACTGGACGCGGCCCCGTCCTGATATGACCTTATATGTTGCTAGGACGTAAAACAACAACAAACAAACAAACAGGACGCGGTTGCCGAATCGGAAGATCGCGGACTTCCCATTTGGAAGTCGGGCATTCAAATCCCAGCAGAGTAAACCCAATGACTTATCAAATTGATACTTGTCGCTACCTAGCCTGGCATTTGACATTAATAAGATAGGACAAGGACTGGCTAGCATAGTATCGGGATAATGTGACTGTGTGGGGTATTGAGTCATAGTGCCAGTAACCTGGTCTCCCAATGGGGCAGTGTGCAGTGTCACAAGTCAGTACCCATCCAGTGATATGACCTTAGATGTTGCTAGGACATAAGATAATAACAAACAACAAGAATGCATATATACAAGCGCACACATGTAGAGAGAGAAAGGGAGATCGGTATAGTACATATCTAAAGCAGGTTTGATTAAGTCGGTAATTACTGTGCCTCTAGGAAAGCAGTCTTAAAGCTATCAGGGTTTCTAATTTAATATTGAACAGAAGGCTTTTAACATAGGTACATGTTAGTACAAGTAAATTGATACTGGAGGAACCAAGGCAATCGTGGCTTTATGTTCAGATATAACAAAAGAGGGAAACTTTTTCTGTTGTCCCACAATGATGACACTTGACCCTTGCGATTTCTGTATGTATTTCATCTTGGTGCTTTAACTTACAACCAACGACGTACTATATAATGTGTATTTAAGTCACCTATATATAAAACGTCCATGTTGGATAATTGGTCGCTAGTGATGAGATTATGCTGGAAATGAGATAAATTGTCTGTCTGGAGTGATAGATATCTAATCCACTGTACCGTACATCAATTCGATATGTGCGTAGATGTCTGTTCACAGTATCTTTGGTTTTAACTGTACATGTGTATACTAATTTAGCATGTTTTTCCCAAGCAAGCAGCAACCACAAGGCCATGTCGAGACTTCAAAACCTGACTCACTAGGTAGTCTAATAAACCAAGCACTTATTTCATTTAAAGTTGCACAGTCCGGTGGTTTTGAATTTCTCCCATATTGCTGAGATAAATATGCTACGTTGGTCATTATAATCTACTTAACTTTAGTTTGAAGTAATTTTTATTTTCAGGGGTTAACTTTGAAGATATTTTAAGTGAAAACAGGCAAATCGATATGTGAGACACCATAGGTTTCATCACTGACAGGTTCTATTAAATTGACGTTGTATTCCTTTCATACACCCGTGAATGTTTATTAATTGTACCAGTATTTAAGTTAGATGTGTAGGATCAAATCTAGGCAAGTGTTTTAGTTTTTAAAGTTTATGCTTTCATCGGACTATGCAGCTTTAATTATATGAATTCAAATATATGATGATCTTTAACTAATTATTTACGTTGCCATAATTAATATGTATGAATGGTAGCTCAGTAGAGTAGGTTAATAAGAATGAGAAGGTATTGGGGCTAAAATCAAAATGATAAGAAATAAAAACACAAGAAAGCATGGCAACTAGGAAGCACAATGTTTGTCACCCCGAGCTAATATTTTCCCTGGGCCTTTTGAATTACATCTGGTATAATAATTTCATATATTTGTTCCTTCCTATTGTTACTCTAAATGAGGACGTTATATCGAATATGTCCCCCCCCCCCCCCCACCAAATGATGTAGTTTAATTGCTGGTTTCTATTACACACACACACACACACATTATATATATTATATATTTTACCTCGGTATAAAGCCTCAGGCTAGGCGCAGGCTAGGGAGAAGGAAGCACATCCGACCCCAGCAATTAGCATAAACAACTTTGGTTAAGCTTGTTTATGATGCATATTAGCATCTGATTATGAAAGTTCAGAACTTTCTGAGGTCCGTTTAGGACATTTATTGATGTTTTATCAACACGGATAGAACAATGCATTGCTTTGTGTTCCGAACCGAAACCATTGTTTTATCGACACCCGGTTACACACGGGTAGAGATATTGGCGTTAGTCACATCTCCTGTGGAGATTCCCTCGGATCCTAATAGAGGGTCTCGTTGGGGATGATCCTGGGTTTCTTTTATAGACTCCCCAAAGTTTTTGAGGTGTACCTCTGAGTTTCGTAGCATTTTCCCCAACTTGCTGGCGCAGAAGCCGCGGGAGGGAGAAGTGTACGGAACAGAGAGTGTGGGAGGTCCAAAGGCCTACCCCTCATATGGTTGGTTTCGATACCACAAACCTACGACAATACACTTAGCTTACCACGCCTGTACTGACAACGGTGTAAATACGTTACTCAATACCACAAGATCCTCAACCCGGGATACACCTGGTGTCACTATTATTGTGTTCACGTTGAGTTGATTCCGGTTTATAGTAACAATTATGGTTGGTTACAGACTACCGATTGCCACAAAGCGAAACAAGCCACCGCCGGCAGCTGCGGAGGGGCACGCACCCACGGGCTACGACTCGTCACCCGGATTGACGGCTCCGCCATCCCTGCAGCCCGGGGCAGACATACCGTCTGACAGGGAGAGTGAGGATGCGGCCACTTAGCCACATGACCTAGATGCTCGGATAAGTCAAATGTTGGGAGTTGAAGCTACAGCAGATTCAGCCGAACCTGCGACCGGCTAAGGGCCCGTCTCTCCCCATCCTCGATTCGGATTGGGAGGATTACTCGGATCCAGAAGACACAGACTCGGCAGACGAGATCTTGAGTCCGAAGGCTCCAAAACCAAAGAAGCGCAAGAAACCAGTCAGCTCGTCTGGTGACGAGTTCACCAAGGCAAGCAAAGCCAAGCGTGTCAAAAAGAATAAGAAGAGCAAGAAGAAGAAGAAAATTCTTCCGTCAGACTCTTCGTCAGACTCTTCTTCTGACTCGTCTTCCACCGAGTCCGACTCCGACACGGAGAGGGTAGGGGTGTACGCCAAAATTGGCGGAAAAGTCCGCAAGAAGTGCGTGAAGCAAAAAGCAAAGAAATTACGCACGACGACTATGATGCAAGAGACGATTAAAGGGCATTTTAACACCTTTAAGCTGGCAGAGGTTATTACAAAACTGACAGCAGATTTCGGGAATCAAAGGGATCCCGAATACAGTGGTAAAGGAGATGGACTCTGAGTGACGACAGTCGGAAGTTTGAAAACGTACTTTTCACCATCCAGAAAGCAGTCTTAGGAGCTCAGACTTCAGTAGCACCCATTGCTAATAGGATGCAAACAGAGAATAAATTCTCCTCGCTAGCTCGATCGATGGACAAGAACATCGCGCTGCTTACCGCAGCTAGCAATTTCCTGAGCTACCGGCGATACGAAAATGTCTTTAAGGCAGTCACAACAGACGCTGGGAAAGAAGTAGCTAGATCAAAGAAGAACGATAGGAAGGAGTACATGTTGTTCCTCGCTCCCAAGCCGGTAAAAGGGAAGCCACTCGACAAGACTAAAATGTTCGGAGGGCAACTCCCTTACCTCTTTAAAGAGGTAGAGGCAGAGGCAAAGAGTGGTAAGAAAATGGAAGCGAGACGGAGACCAGATAATACCTCCAGGTTTCGCAAGCCCTGGGCGGATTTTCCAAACCGCCGGGGAGCAAGAGCAGGAAGGTCTGGCCCCTCCTATGGCTTCCAACCAAGGGGAAGGGCACAAGGAGACCGACAAGCATTCGGGTGGAACGACGGGAACCGCCCGTTCAGACAGGAGTTCACACCCAAACAGCCGTTCCCATGGCCAGGGAACAAATAGAAACTGCAACGCAGACTCCGGCGCCAGTGGCGGCAGACATGGTGACGGAGGAAACACAGACAGATGTAAGGAATTTTAATGCAGGGAACATTAATACATGTTTCCATGAATGGTGTAAAATAACAAATGATAGGAATATTTTGGACATAGTTAGTGGAGTACAACTTCTGTTTACTAAGATGCCTAAACAGAAACGAATCCCTTTCCCATATAAGTTCAATGACATAGAAAAAGAAGCGTTAACAAACCAGGTGTCTCTTTTCGAAACAAAAGGTATTATAGAGCAAGTTAACCACACACCCGGTGAATTTATTTCTTATAGTTTCTCCTGGCCCAAACCCAATGGAGAGATTAGGATGATCCTAGATTTAACTAAATTAAACGAAATGATTGAATATCAACATTTTAAAATGTTCTCACTAGAAACTGCCAGGGATTTGGTTAAACCAGAAGCCTGGCTAGCCAGTGTAGATTTACGAGACGCTTACTATACGGTCCCTATTTGTACAGAAGACAGAAAGTTCTTGAGATTTATTTGGAATAACCAACTTTTCCAATTTACCTGTATGCCGAATGGTTTGGCTTGCGCCCCTCGTCTGTTAAAGCCAGTTTTCTCAGTAATGGCTAGGAAAGGACATACTATGTTCCCGTACATTGATGACTCTTTTATTATGGCACAGTCATTTCAAGGGTGTCAAAACGCAGTCAACGATCTATGCCAACTGCTCACGACTTTGGGTTTCTATATTCATAAAGACAAGTCGGTTTTTAGACCGACAACCAAGCTTAAATGTTGGGGCTTTATTGTTAATACAAAAACAATGACGGTCTCGCTTACGAAACAGAAACTCCAGAGGTTTCTAGATACAGCGACCCGCTTGGTCGAGTTAACTAGGCCAAAGATAAGGCAGGTCGCCGTCCTAATTGGTATAATGATAGCGTATGCTCCTGCTATTCTATATGGTAGGGCCCACGTAAAGTCCCTAGAAATAGATAAGAATTTGGCTTTAGCTCGCACTAAAGGGAACTTCGAACGGAAAATGTTCATTTCCGACGAATGACTACAGGATATCGCCTGGTGGTTTGAACATGTTCATAACTCTCCCAATCCCATTAGAATGGGAGAACCCAACACGGTAGTCATGACCGACGCTTCGCTAGAAGGTTGGGGAGCACATCGAAACGATGTAGCGACAGGAGGGAGATGGTTAAAAATGAAATTTCTGATTATATTAATGTCCTGGAATTAAGAGCCATTTATTTAGGATTAGCGAGTTTAATCAGAGTGCCACGAGATCATGTTCGAATTCTAACAGACAATACGACGGCTATGGCTTAAGTACGGAACATGGGGGGTACAAAGTCAAAACCATGCAACAACATAGCTAAAAAGATTTGGGACTGGGCGCAACGAAACCAAGTCTGGCTAACAGTGGCACATATTCCAGGGGTTCAAAATACCCTAGCTGACAAAAAGAGTAGACATTTCCATGATCATTTGGAATGGTCCCTAAACACATTTATTTTCAAAAACATATGTCAAAAATGGGGTTGACCACATATCGACTTATTTGCCTCCAGAAATAACTGTAAATTACCAAAATATGTTTCGTGGCACCCAGAACCAAACGCTTGGCATGTAGATGCTTTCTCGTTTATTTGGGAAAATGAATTTTATTATATTTTCCCCCCATTTAGCATTATCAGCCGAGTGGCCAGGAAAATCAGAATGGACAAAACTCACGCAATTCTGATCGTCCCCGAATGGGACACACAACCATGACTACCAGCCATAGTGTCGACAGCCAAAGACTTCCTTCGATTCCCAAGATCCCCAGGAAATCTAACACATCAAGGCCCATTGACATGTCACGGAGACATGTCGACAACCCTGCTGCTAGCATTCCTTTTTTAAATAAATATTTACAACAATTTGGCCTCGATAAAATTACTCAACAAAGACTAGTATCACATGCATGGAGGAAAGGCACAGTAAAAATGTACACAACATACTTAAAGAAGTGGGGGGTTCATTGCCTGATACATAAGGTTAAACCTATGAATTCCTCCATATCTCAGGTAGCAAGGTTCTTACGCATGTTAGAAGATGAAGGCCTAGGATTTGGGGCTATTAATGCAGCAAGATGTGCATTGTCCATTATTCTACCTCGAATAGATGGCCAAACAGTGAGAAAACATCAAGTTATCCACTGGATCCTAAGGTCAATCTATGAACGAAACCCCCCCAAACCAAAATATAATCGGTTTTGGGATGTATCGGTCATATTTAAACTTTTCAAACAATGGCCGCATAACAGACATTTAGATGTTAAAAAGTTAGGTTTCAAAGTAGCCATGCTACTGTTATTAGTGACAGGCCAAAGAGGACAGACTATAGTCGCTTTATCACTAGATGGCCTGGAGATAGATAGGAAAGAAGCTACGTTTGATTTAACTCAATTATTGAAATCTAACCACACAGGAGACCCTCTGTCTACAGTGAACGAAACAGGTTTCACAGAGGATCCAAAACTTTGTGTATATATCAAAGACCAGTGAATTAAGAAATTCAAGACAGCTTTTGGTGAGCTTTATTAAGCCACACAAGGGCATTTCGGGAGATACTCTCGCACGATGGACAATTATAGTATTAAAATTGGCAGGAGTCAATACCGAACGATATGCGTCTCATTCAACGCGAGGCGCCATGGTCTCAAAAGCGCGATTGCTAGGGATTTCCGTAAAACGAATCCTAGCACATGCAGGCTGGAAGACCATTAGATCATTTGCAAAACATTACAACAAACGACTAGAAAAGTCAAGCGGAATCGCCAGACGATTACTCAAAGACTAAAGTACATAGGTGAGAAACGAAATGTTTCAATCTCATTAATACCGTCTAAACGTAACATGAAATGTTTTTAAAGAAATGTTTAAAGAGGTAACAAATGTAATAAAGAATACAATACACAGGATAAAAATGATATTACGTAAAGTTCTCCCTAGCCTGCGGCTAGCCTGAGGCTTTATACCGAGGTAAAATAGATTAGTTAGATGAATCTTACCTGGGTATAGATGATGGATAACTGTTGTTTTCCCGAGGTACAAGCCTCGGATAGATGTGGGTGAGGGCCCACCCACCACACCCTACCATGTCTATTACGTTTGCTTGTACCAAGAAAACATTACAGTTCCATTATTATTATAGATCATATTTCATCCTGAATAAGTAGATAAAGATTGATGGACCCGGATGTGCTTCCTTCTCCTTCACCCACGTCTATCCGAGGCTTATACCTCGGGAAAACAACAGTTATCCATCATTTATACCCAGGTAAGATTTGTCTAACCAATCTAATATATATATATATATATATTCAAATTGGGAAAAAGGGAGTGGGATGTAGCTCAGGCAGTAGCGTAACCAGCTGTGAAGGTTTGGGTCATCCGATCGATCCTGCTCAGTTGACACATTTGCAGTTTGGGTTATTTTCTGTTCCAACCAGTGGTCCACTGCTTCATCACATGCTGTGGTATGTGTTGTCCTGTCTGTGGAAAAGTGCATATAAAAGACCCCTTGCTGCTTATCGGAAAGAGTAGCCTATGTGGGGGCAGCAGGTTTCCTCTAAAGAAATGTGTCAGAATGACCAAATGTTTGACATTCAATAGCCGATGATAAAAATCCATGTGCTATAGAGGCGTCGTTAAATAAAAACAAACTTTCAAATTGGGAAATGACATGGCACTGCAGTATTTATACAAAACATGCTTAAAACACCAACGATAATGATCACAGTTGTGAAGTACAAATGGGAGGCCAAATGCCCAGGTTCCCAGATCAGGTTCAGTGTTGCTTCAGGGCTTATGTTGACAGGTTGTGGAACATAATATGGGTCTACTGTTATAGGATCTACTCCCACGTGGTCTGCGCTCATGTCGGGCGTAATCGATTAATCGACTCTGGTCACCCGAGCCACTTTTTGGCGCATGCGCACATCCTGCTCCACTCGCGGTGTTCGATTTGAAATTCAGACGACTCGGGTGACCCGAGTCGCCCGGGTCGTGTTAATCGATTACGGCCATCATGATATGTTTCGCTGAGCTTACGTCGTCGTTATGACAGAAATGTATCAAACCCAGGAAGCACAACGCCTGTATGCCTACACCTACATCACCTGATGGCTTATGTGATATAAGAGAGTTTAACACATGACCTAATACTAATAGGAATGGCGTCAGGAAATTCCAGCAATCAGCTATCAGTTCGTTCGGTGACAGTCACTCTTCACGGAGGTTGAGCCGGATCCATGACCTAATTTCCATACCTTCTCAGTAGAACTTCGAAGTGTGTGAATGCCATTTGGTTATATAAACAGAGAATTCATCGGGTATGCAGTTCTATCCCGGGCAATACATGAAGTTTCTTTCTAACCTCACTAGTGTACAAGTAATAACAATATATCTATGAATATAGGCCCTACATGCCAATAGGTACCGGCAGCGAAATTTTAAAATATGCATAAGGTGCAATATTTTTATTCCATTCTGTAGAGTTTGAAATTACAAGCCTAAATCCAAAAACAGTTAGGTTATAAATATTATTGTTCTTGAGATAATAATTCTTTAAGATTAAATATATCAAATGTATTCAATTTGAATTAAACGTGGAACTTTGACCAAATTTAATAACAAGTGGAATGATGTGACCAATAGATATGATTGATATCAATATTATATCTGCAAATATGGAAAATATTGAATTTTGATTGAACATATAAAGACAAATTTTCGGAAAACCAAATATATCAATTTGATGAAATTTTAAATGCTCATTGTAGCTTAACCAATTGGTTAAACGTCCTATAAATTGACAGTGCACATTACCTGGAGGTAATACACGGTATCATATTAATATTCTGTCTAGAAATACAAAAAGTGCATCTGATTGCACTTACAAAAGAAAAGTATACAAAATAAAAAAAATTGATTTGTTCATCAAGCTTTGAACACTCACTGTGGCTCATCCAATAGGTGGAACTTGTTCAAATTTTGCAGACATAGTATATGGAACTAATGGATATTAGCTATGACAATAATTTAGCTAATAATATCAAATTCTGCATTTTGATTGCAAATACAAATTAAAAGTGTCTGAAACCAAAAATATTGATTTAAATAAATCTTTAAATATTCACTGTGGCTAGAGAAAAGGTTGGAGCTTCCCCAAATTTGGCTCAATATTAGATTATATATTCTCTGATATATCTCAACAGACATCAATGTCATGTACATGTTTCTACATGGGTGTCACCATTGTGAAACTAGTGTGGTCAGCAAAGACCGAAACAGGTTGGTGTCAATATTCTGTCTGCGGCTCCTTGCACTAACTGGCACTTTACTAAGATTGGTATTATTGGAAAGGGAATCAAATTGTCTATCTATACATACCAAATCTTATTATGTTTAAAATATTTTTTAATTCAGTAGATGGGCTTTAAACTTTCAAAATTATTTAAATTGCAGAATTTGACCTGATTGACCTTATTGACCTAGGGCAAACCAATATGGGTAGAAAGCTGATGTCATTGTGCTTCTTCTGGTACCATCCATGACTTTCTAGGACGTAGTGCAAGGAAGCCCGAGCCCATTAAAGATACCCTGTTTTCACAGTCATTTTCATTTACATCAGTAATGAAGGAATATTCACTAAATACACTCATCATACAAATGGAGTTTACTTAAATACCAACTTACTATATATTCTATCCAACAACACCATCGAATAGAACATATGTTGATGTTCTAGGTTATGCAATTTCATCTAAATCATATACATAGAGAAATAGTTACAAGCACATGAATATTGATGAAAAAAGCACCATTCCTGGACTTTTAATGGGAGCTGCCGGTACCTAATGCCAAGCATGATTTGTCTATATGCACACAATGGGTTGTACGTGATGTGTTCAAATTACACGAGTATCAATTTTTAGAAATCATTCCCAACCTGTTATTTCCACTTCTTTATTACTTGATATTGCTGGTGGCGCCCCCATCAAGTTTCCCTCCGCACTAACATATTGAAGAATTTACTGGGGTTCTTAGCCATCTTCCAGTTATTTTACTTATACTCACTACTATCAGGAGGATCCTGGCAACTATCTGCCAGTCTCCCCCCGACTAAATACCAAAACACAACTCATAAGAAAGAAGGGAGACAAGTCATGCAAGATTGACAGTGATAAGATTCAGCTTTAATGCTACAACTCTTGCTCACCTACTAGTGGCCTGCCACCCTGACTCACTTACAATCTGCTGCAAAGTCCCACATAGCTTTTGCTTGTTCAGTCAAAATCAGTGCCTACAGCCCATTGAACCTAAGTCCTATGGGTGTTACACACAGCTTAGAGGTGAACTGCTTCCTTTGGTATCTCTAGAGTGAGTGTTTGTCTGTCCAGCAAATGCAAGGAGTTCAAGGGTGACTGGGCCCACACAGCCAGCCAATCAGACACCTCTACAGCCTGGGAGGGGGGGCAGGCACCAAAGAGGGGGCACCTTTCACTCAACCCAAGGGCATGTGGTGTCCATAATGTATGCAGAATGGATGGGTGTGCAACACGTAGTCATCATACAGTTACATTCAACAATAATACATGTCCCGCTCCATTTGCACTCTTCCTGGTGCATGGAGGGAACATTCCTGTAATTAGTAACCATATCTTAATATCCGGACATCATACCGCAATCCCGGTCACCGTGCGTCATAACATTTACACATAGTTATTTCCAGGTCACACAGCAAGTGCATCACTATTACATAACAATGGTCCCCAACTCCGTCGCCCGAGATATTGATATGATTCCAAACTCGGCTATCACGACCGAAAGACTGTATATTTTTACAATATGCGGGCCAACTCATATATATATATTCTTTGTAATAGTTAAGCACTTTTAAGTCTCTCACAGCTGAAGGCTTACTGGAAACTTAAAATCAGTAAGCTAAGGGAAATTACATTTGGAAACACACACACATATATACATATATATAGCTGTGAGAGACTTAAAAGTGCTTAACTATTACAATGAATATATATTACACCGGGTATATTATATATAAATATATATTTTACCTCGTCCTCAACCTCTTGGATATTTATAGCCCAGTGAGATATAGCACTCCCGCCTGATCAATTTGAGTTCCCAACTCACCGTGAACGGACATGCGAACGGTGAGCTCCGGTCTTCTAGAACAACCTACACTACCTACATTACCAAAGGATATTGGATTATTGAATATTACTAAATGCCCAACATAGTTGGCAACCTTCTTTAAAGGTTTAGTTATGGAGAGCTGCATTTGGCAAGCTCTGGAAGTTATTATAAATTGTGTTGGTGGCCACCGGTGGAGCGGGAGCCGCCCGTGGTGTTGTCAGTGGGATTACATGTTTGCCCGGTTATGCCTAACCCACAGAGGCCCGAGTCGCCCGTTGTACGACAACAGACTTGTGCGCCTCGCTAGTGCCAGTCCTCGAGGGCATTTGCATATAGATTTGGCCTTAGATAGGTTATTCAAAATTACAAGAAATAAGTCTTGTCTCGGGTCAGCCACCGAAAAATGGGGATAGGCACCCTGATACAGGTATGCACAGAGGCTACGTACACTGTGAAACAATATACCCGGTTTCGTTTAATTTAATGGAGGGTATATTGGATAGGTCAAAATAGTCTGTCGAGACAGAGTCTCATTAAAAATATGTTGCAGAGTGATTTTACTTGTGTGCAACGTGGCCTTGGCTAAATATATGTTGTATATTTGCAAGATGGGATCAGACGGGGTAGGGGATTCGGCAGAATCGGTTTCTTGTGCAGAAGGTCGGAAGTTTGAATCCCAACCGAGTCAAACAAATTACTTTTACGCCAGACAGACCCAGTGCAGACCGGTCATACAAATGAGTCAGAGTCGGCTGGTGACCATGAGGGAAATCAACGTGTCAACAAGATGACGCAACACTCTGGCCAGACCCTCAGAGGCGGCAGAGCGAGGCCGACTAGATGCTTCAGGGAAGTTCAACAACAGCTGGTCATGGCAAGCAAGACTGGGTCAAAATATGACCTGTCTTATGGCTTATCAGAAAACACTCTGATGAAGTCTCCGTGCACTCACAGCTCTCAGTTGCTAGGTGTGCGCCGGAAAGAAGGGGGGGAAAAGCGCCGAAAATGTAAGTCAAATTTGTCTAAGTCGCCTGACACTGAGTTGTCTGAAGGGGAGATACCGTCGACCAAAAGTAAGGTATCGAAGAGAGTAAAAGACGGTTACACGTATCACATTGCTATGTCTTTGATGTGAGTTAACTGTGTTGAAACCCTTGGGTTCGTTTCCCATGACTTACTAAACCTGAGATGGACGCCATTGATATCGTTCAATTAAGGCTATGCGACGTTAAGAGGTACGAGAATGTTCAGTGCCTTCATAGATCATTGGTAAGGTGCCTGTTTCAATCTTGGATGTCTAAGGTTTGATTCCCAGTTACTTAAGGTTTAATAAATACGACTGACGCAGGTAAAGAAGGCAATAAGATCCAAGAAGAGTTCTTACAGAGAGGAGATAGTCAGGTTTTGAAGACTATTCAGGGTGAGATTAAGTCTCTGAGAAAATGGATGGATAACTTGTCGTCAGGCAGTGGTATTTCTGAGCATTCAGCGATTTACGCTGTGAACGCTGTGGCGCCTTCTCATGTCAGTTCTTATAACAATGGCGTACGTGTTGATTTGCCGCAGGTAAACCTAGGACTGCCGGTCGGGGTAGAAAATGCTTCTAAAAAGAGGCATATTTCAGTCGCACAGCACACAGTGAGGCATGCGCTGTTAACACAACAGCAGAGAAGCAATGTAAACACTTCACCGGTTGCGCAGACGCAGACATTACTGACGAGAATGTGTCGCGCGTATCCGCATGTGTGGAAAAGCAATGCTTTTAGCACCAAGCCTGTACATTCAGAAGGATAATTTGTTAATGCTCTGGATTTGGTAACACACAAAAGCTTGGATAGATAGCATTGATTTAAAGAATGCTTATTATTCTGTTTCGGTAGGAAAACGTTCAGAAAATATTAAAGATGGTCTGGAGGAATTAGTTATATGAATACACATGTATGCCGAATGGATTATCAGTCTGTCCACGTATATTTATGAAATTGTTTAAACCAATTTATTCCAAGCTTAGTAACCAAGTTGTTAATACATCACACTGTGCTTTATCAGTGGTTCTTCCTAGGATAGATGGTCAAACAGAGGGGAAGCATTACTTGATTCATTGGTTTCTAAAGTCAGTTATTAGAGAAATCCACCAAAGCCTAAATACACTAGGGTTTGGGGATGTTTCGCTAGTCTTCAAACTATTCAAAACTTGGTCAGAGAACAAAAACTTTTCCATGAGAGATTTGGGGTTTAAAGGTGCCGTACTTATCCAGACTATTTAGATAAGATGAATTGTCAAAAGAAGAAATGATTTTTTGACTTAGATAAGTTATTGAAATCGAATAGGACAGGGGACCCTCTGTTTTCTATCACGCTTAAAGCTTTTTCGGAAGATAAGAAACTTTGTGTGGTTAGAGTTATTAAGACATATTTTCTAAACACTAAGCATGTAAGAAAGAACAATAAATTATTGTTAAGTTACATTAAACCCGTTGGTCGAATTACAAGAGAGACGTTAACAAGATGGACCCTCAGGATAATGTTAGCAGCAGCTATAGATATGAAGAACTATTCAGCACACTCTACTAGGGGTGCAGTAGCATCAAATGCCAGGAAATTGGGCATTCCTAGTAAAACCATTCTAAAAAATGCAGGATGGTAAACATCTCTATCATTTGCAAAACATTACAACAAACGGATAGAGAAAAACAAAAGCATGGCTTAAATTTTGTTAAGCAGGTCATGAGTAGTAAGGCTATAAGAAACAGCTAAAGTTAATACTAAGCCGAAATTATGTCTCCGTAAACATCTCACTGGGCTATAAATAGCCAAGAGGTTGAGGACAAGGTAAAATAGGATAATTATGTGAGACTCACCTTGGTACAGTTGACACATAATTGTTGTTTTACCGAGTTTGAGGCCTCGGATATTTGTAGTCCAGTCCCACCCTCCCTTCCCATTAATGTTGGAGGTTTCTGGGCTTCAGTTTCCGAAGGAGATTTGATATTTTGAGCAAAATTGTTATAACAGCTAATATCACATAGGAAACACTGGTTCTCATCCGATCACCAAAGTTAAGCAACACTTGAGCCCCGTCAGTACTTGGATGGGCGACGACATTGGAATATGACGTGATGTAGACATCCTGATACAGGATAATCACCTCCGGCAAATTTGCTGAAAATTTGGTTAAAAAAGGAAATAGCCATAATCTTTGTAGGTTAGTTTAAAGATTGATCGGGCGGGAGTGCTATATCTCACTGGACTACAAATATCCCGAGGCCTCGGACTCGGTAAAACAACAATTATGTGTCAACTGTACCAAGGTAAGTCTCACATAATTATCCTCTATATATATATATATATATATATATATATATATATATGGGTCAGCCTCACGAAAACGGGCCAATTGGTGTAAGTTGTCGCCGTCGAGCATGGATGTCGGCGTCGATCGGTATAAATATAGTTTAGCATTGACAGAGATGTTGGAAAGTCCTTAAATTTATACTGAATGTATAGGTCGAGAAAATACAACAACCTTATTTGTTTCTAGGATAATTTAATATGAAACAAAGAAATGCAATACACTTTTAAGAATTGCAATGCCGACATCTTCACTTGACCACCGATTGGCCCGTTTTCGTGAGGCTGACCCATCTATATATATATATATATATATATATATATATATATATATATATATATATATATATATTTAACCGTCGGGCTATTCCACCCCCACTTAAGGCGAGCCTACGCGTTAATATAAATAATTTTTTCCATGTGAATGTCTTGTGCCTCCCGCCACCGGTTGGCTGTCATTCTGCCAGCCTGACCCTTGACTAGCAATGTCTGAGGTGGAGAGTTTGACTCCTGTCAGACGGCCCTTAATTAAATAAGATTATAGAGCAATCCAAATAGCAATCCGAAGTTGACCATAGCGGTTAATAATATAAGTCTGGAGAATAGTAAAGAATGCAAGGAACGTTCATGTCACTTCTTAGGAGCTCACCCTTTTATTCTTACCTCTGACTAACAGAATGAATTGATCAATATAACCTATGTTCTTAGTTAAATATAGTTCAACAATGTAATGTATGTTATAAGTCAAATCCCCTCCCATATAATTAAGTTAAATATGTTTGGAATTTCCATAATAAAGGCCTAAATATTCGGCTGAAACATCGGAGCGTGCAAAAACACGTCCGATGGGTCTAGGTCCGAACGCCCGACCTCCTATCGTTGCTAGGATAGTCACAATCAACGTATCCAAGCAATGCTTTACAGCAGGGAACCCGGCAGTTGCGAGCCCGTGCAAAATGCGAGCCCGCGCTAATAATCGGTCGAGTAGTCTCGCCCACTTCACATATATATATACACACATATACATATATATACACACATATACATTATATATATATATATATATATATATATATATATATATATATATATATAATATATATATATATATATATATATATAGAGGATGTATAATGAATTATGCAGATATAAAACAGGCGGAGTTTCATTATTATTTATTATTTTCGTTTACTTTGTTGGTTATATTATTGTCCAATCGCTGACCTGCCCGGGATTTGCCCTGGCTAGCCGGGCCCGAGCGCCACCACCGAGCGATATCTGCCACGGGCGGTCACTCTGCCTCCTGATTTCAAACAGGATGACGATATCGTTGAAATAACTTAATATTCGACCGTTATGACCCGTATCCCAAAATGTTTGATCTATGAGTCGACTAACCATTATGTGTGTGTCGACTATTGCTTCAATTATTTAATAAGAATCTGAATGCATGATACAGGAGGACGCATTCGACACGCTTTCATTCGGCGCCTGGAACGGCGACACGGGATGCACTCGCTCGGGCTGTCGATTCTCACACACCTGCTCCATGTGTGGATCTAAGTCACACACACGACAGAAGTGTAAGGAATGACTTAGGAAGCCGGGGGTGTTGAGAACTGATAAGCACCAGACTCCGGAGCGGAGCACTGCTGCAGCTGACTCTGGTGAGGATATGCTCTGCGTCACTGATCGCGGCCCTTTGGGCGCCAGGCCTGGACACGCTGGGAAAGACTCTGTTGGGACTATTTCCCCCGTTGATAGTTCCGTGATTACGCCTAGCCCCGCCAAGACTGACACTGTCGATCCTTTCCCCGATAACAATGTTCACTATACTGTTGTTAGTCCTTATATTACAGCTGGGGTCGATACAGTTAGTCTGGGTGAGACTAGGGAAAGCCGGATTCAGGGTGAATCACTTGGTGCTGGATTGCGCTGGTTGAGTCCAGCAGGTTCCAGTCGCAATGACCGCTTGTTCGTCGAGCAAGTTGATGGGGGCAGCCTCCTAGTTCATATTAGGGAACTTGAAGGGGGTACGCCGGTGACAATTAAGGTCACCATAGAGTGTGTCCGGGGCTCTTGTGATTGTGCTTACAAGATTGCCGGTGTCGCCACTCAGCTCAGACCATGCAGAGTCTTCACTGAGTTATTTTTGCATGGTGACACCGACCCCGACTGGGTATACATCATGACCGGAGTTACTTTCGGTTTCCGGGTCATCAATCCCGGTTGTTCTGCTACCTACGTCCCTACTAAGACTCCCAGGAAGTCAGCCTGGGAGGGTGACATCATTGACAAGAAGTTCAGGGATGAGGAACGAGATGGTCTCATCTCCGTCGTCACTGCCCCCGCTTCCTGCACTCACGATGCATTCGTCGTCCCCAAGGACGACGGTGGTGGGCGCGTGGTCATCGACTGTAGTGTTCCCCCTGACGGTTCTGTCAATGGTTTCACGGACCAGGTATGTCGTAAGTTCTCATACAAAGGCCTTGACGACTTGACAAACATGCTTGAACGGGGTTACGCTCTTGGTACTGTCGATATCAAGGATGCTTACAGGGCTGTCTCGATCCACCCCGAGGACCGTCACCTCCAAGGTCTCCGGTACAAGAGACCCGGTGACCAAGGTTTTTCTTACTTTCTTGACAACCGCCTCTGCATGGGCCTCTCTTCGAGCCCGTACATATTCTCGAAAATCTCCGACTTTATCGTGAGATGCTGTGTTCGAGAGGGAGTCGACCGAATAGTTAACTACCTGGACGACTTTTGTGTCGTGGGCGGAACTAGGCTCGAGGTCGAGAGGGCTCAGAGGAAGCTGATAGCGATCCTTAGACGGATCGGTTTCTTTGTGAGTTTCAAGAAAGGAAGTAAAGCTGACACCAAGGTCCGGTTCCTCGGGATCGACGTAGACTCCTTGAGCCTTGAGCTCAGTCTTCCCCAGGACAAACTGTCCAAGACAATAAGAGTCCTTCACAGTCTTCAGGGACGTAGGAAAGCATCTAAGAAGGAACTCGAGCAGGTGGGGGGCCTGCTGGCCCACTGCTCTAAGGTCATTAGAGGGGGGAGGACATCCACTAGGTGCATATACGACCTGATGGCCAGCCTGAAACAATCTCATCATAGAGCCCGACTAGGCAAGGGGATAAGGGAGGACTTGGACTGGTGGCTACGCTTCGCGAGGCGATTTAACAGCAAGGCCAGGATCCTAGGGAAGTTCGCTCCAGTAATAGCAACGTACAGCGATGCTTCTAAGTGGGGATTCGGAGCCCTCCATGGTCACGACTGGGTAGTTGGCTCTTTTATCGACGGAGCCAACAGACCTCTCGGTTCCTATGCCGGCCACCACCACCTCCTCCCTCCACCTGACGTAGGCTCGTCCCACATCAACATTCAAGAAATGTGGGCGGTCTACCCAGCCTGCCTTCGTTGGGGTACAAGTTGGGCCAATAGCACGGTCATGATCATGACCGACAGTGAGGTTGTTCGGGCAGCGCTGAACACGGGCAGGTCCAGATGTAAGGGGATCATGGTCTTCCTCCGCAAACTATTCTGGCTGTCGGTCGAAAATAACTTCTCGTTCAGCTCTGTCTATATCCGCAGTAGTGTAAACGTGATCTGTGACTCCCTAAGTAGGCTAAATAAGGCGGATAGCGTTGATAGGATCAGGGCTGTGGATGTCACTGGCTCACTCTGCTGCAGCCACGTATTTGATGCCCCTTTTGTTTCTTGCAGTGATATTGGCGCTGAAGGGCGAGCAGCAGGAATACCAGCGCCAGTCCTACGCAAAAAACTCGGCCATCACAAGAGGGGTGCAGATCCGGAAATATTTAGAATATGCTAACCTGTTCCACTCCTCCAGGGTGCCAATCCCTTGTTCCGTAGAGCAGGTGGCCCTCTATGCTACCTGTCTGGCCCACTCATTGAAATATCGTTCGATTCTCAACTATCTAAGCGCCCTAAACCATTTTTTAAGGATGAACGATGAGCCGCCAATAGACTACAAGGGTTTTGTTCTTGCGACTACCCTGAAGGGGATCCGTAGGGCCAAGGGCGACGCACCCCGCCAGGCGATGCCTCTGCTCCCACATATGTTGTGGAAGATCTTCTCTCTTCTTTCAAACAATCCTGGCCACGTAGCATGGAGGGCGGCGGTCATCTGTTCTTTTAGGGGCTTATTACGCAAATCTCAGGTTACCATGTCTGACTCCACCCTCCTCAGATCGGACTTCACATTTTATGACTGGGGGATGCTGCTGACTGTGCGCCGTTCAAAGACAATTCAATTTACCGAACGTGTGCTTCAGATCCCGATCGCCAGGTGTTGCGACACCACTCTCTGTGCGGTCCACTGGACCGAAATGCATTTTAACCAGATCAGGGCTGGCCCATCTGACCCTGCCTTCCGCATACCATACTCAGGGGGGTGGGGGGGGGGGGGGGTCTCCTCTCCATTTCCATATTCCTGTTACCAGGAGACCCTTAAGATATTCGCCACCAGGGCTGGCTTGGACGCGTCCACCCTCTCGTCTCACTCCTTGAGGAGGGGAGGCTGCACCTTCTTGTCCATTTGCGGGGCCACAATCGAAGAATTAAAGGTCAGGGGGGACTGGGTCTCTGAGACAGTCTACAGTTACTTGAAGACCCCCCCTCGGTGTTAGGATAGTGAATGACTTGAGGGTGGCCGCGGCGCTATGCTCGGAGGATGCGAGTGTTGGGTTGGGGGGAGACGCTTAGGCGTTCTCCTTTGGCCCTTTTTATTGTGCATGCCCTAGACGCTCAATAAAGTGTCCGACCCAACACTCGTCTCTTCCTTTACTCTATTACATAGCCTAACTTTATAGGATGTATAATGAATTATGCAGATATAAAACAGGCGGAGTTTCATTATTATTTATTATTTTCGTATACTTTGTTGGTTATATTATTGTCCAATCGCTGACCTGCCCGGGATTTGCCCCGGCTAGCCGAGCCCGAGCGCCACCACCGGGCGATATCTGCCCCGGGCGGTCACTCTGCCTCCTGATTTCAAACTTTTACCGGTATGCCCTTTTTATTGTGCATGCCCTAGACGCTCAATAAAGTGTCCGACCCAACACTCGTCTCTTCCTTTACTCTATTACATAGCCTAACTTTATATATATATATACACACACACACATATACATATATATATATAGCGCCTATATAGGTGCATGCCTACATGAGAAAACTGTATGTCCCTATAATAGTGCATTGGTCGTAATGCGAAGCATTACGTTTGATGCGAGGGAAGGGAGAGACCCTCCCCCGCCCCGCGTGTCGCGCTGCTTCTCACCTCGGCCGCCGGCGCTCACTCCCCCCCCTCCCCCGCCACTCGCCTTTGTGCGCGCTGCTCACGCCTCGCGCGACCCCCGCTGCTCGCCACCTCTCACCCTCCCCCCGGCCTGCCAGCATTCGCACCTCCTGCCGCCGCCGTCCCCTTCCCTCCCTTATAAGGCCGCCGGCGGCCCTCCTCAGGCACTCACCTTCCTGCCGTCTTCCTGCCCGTTTCTTTTTCTGGATCCTTCGGCGCGAGGGGTTCCACGCCCTCGTGTACGTCGATGACTTCATCGGCTGCGAGGGCTCGTACCTGAGGGCCTGCAAGGCCTTTGACGCCTTCCTCGCCCTCACCACTGCCCTCGGCCTCGACGTGGCGCCCGGAAAGTGTCACCCGCCCGCTGTCCGCCTCCTCTGGCTCGGCTTTGCCCTCGACAGCGAGGCCATGACCATCCGGGTCGCCCCCGAAAAGATCCAGGCCCTCGTCGACGATTGCGAGGCCCGCGTCGCCCGCCCCACCCTCGGGAAGCAGGAGCTCCAGAGTCTCCTGGGGCGCCTAAACCACGTGAGCAGCTGCGTACTCCCCGGCCGGAAATTCATGGCCCGGCTCCTCGGGGCGCTGCGCAGCTGCCTCGGGGCCCCAACCCTCACCCTCACCGACGACGCCCTCCGGGACCTGAAATGGTTTGCCGCCTACGGACGCATCTCTAACGGTCTCCACCTCCTCCGCGCTCCCGAGGACCGTCGTTGGGTGATTGAGTGCGACTCCTGCCTTACCGGGGGTGGGGCCTTCTCCCCGACCCATTACTACGCCCGAGGGTACTCCAAGGCTTTCCGGGCGCGCTTCCCGACCATCCATGAGCTCGAGGCGGTCAACCTCGTCGTGGCCCTTCGCGCCCTCTTGCCCGGGGACGCGGCAGGGGCCACGGTCATAGTCAACACTGACAACATGGCCTCCGCCCTCGCGCTCGAGTCGGGGCGCGCCCGAGACGCCACCCTCGGGACATGCGCGCGGGAGCTCTGGCTGATCGCGGCCACGGGCTCCTTCGACCTACGCATCATTCACAAGCCCGGGGCGGACCTCCTCCTCGCCGATGCCCTCAGCCGCGCCCACCTACCAGGCCCCTGGGAGGCGACAGCCCGCCGCGAGGTGGCCCGCCTCGGGCTTCTCCCCACCAGCATCACCCATGACGCTTTCCCCTTCTACCCCGGCCTTTAGGTTTTCCCCCCGAGGAGGTAGCAGCCGTCTCCCGCTTCCGCGCCGCCTCCCTCGCCCCGGCGACTTGGAGGAACCGTCGTCGCCAGGCCGAGGATTTCGTCGCCTTCGCGGTGGCCCGAGGTGTGGACCCCCTCGCGCCCACGCCCTTCGACGTTGCCGCCTTCACCGCCGCCCTCTTCCTCCGCGGGCTCGCGCCCGCCTCCGTGAAGAACTCCGTCTCGGGCGCCCGCTCCTGGGTCGAGGGCGCCGGGGGCCTCACCTCGGGCTTCGACGCCCGCCTGCCCAAGGACGTCTGCCGAGGTGGGGAACGGGCCTCACACCACGTCCAGCGGCAGGCGCCGCCCCTCTCCCCGCAGCAGCTCACGCTCGTCGTAAACCACCTCGCCCGTGCAGGGGCCGCCTCCCTCGTCCCTCGGGCCGCCCTCCTCCTCGGGTACTTCGGGATGCTGCGCCAGTCTAATCTGCTGGCCCCAAGTCCCGAGGGTTGGGGCGGTCCCCACACCCTGACCCGCGACGATGTCCGCCCCGCGCCCGGGGGCCTCCGCCTGCAGATCAGAAGTTCAAAGACTATCTCAAGCCCCTCGGGCGCGGTCGCCCTCTTCGTCCCGGCCATCCCGGGCTCCGCCCTCTGTCCCGTCGCGGCCTGGCTCGGAGCCACCGCCCTCTGCCCTGCTGCTCCGGACGCACCCGCGTTCATGATGCCCTCCGGCCGGCCTCTCGACCCGCGCTCCCTCACCGCGCTGCTGCGAGGGGCCCTCGCCGCGCAGGGGGTGCCGCGGCCCGAGGACTTCACCCTTCACAGCCTCCGGCGGGGGGCCGCCCAGGCTTGCCAGCGCGCCGGGGTCCCTATCACCGACATTATGGCTCAAGGCACCTGGACCTCGGCGGCGGTGCACGCCTACGTGCCCCGCCTCGCACCCTCGGGCGCCCCTCGAGCCCTCTCCGCCGTCTTGGTGGAGGGCTCCTCGGCACCCCCCTCAGGCCATTGACATTGATACCACCTGAACTCTGATGACCTTTGATACATTGTACCTTTTATTATCTTACACACATTGTACCTTTTTATCATCTTATTATCTACCTCATTTGATACATTGTTTGCTCTGTTTGTCTGAGAGGCGTGAATAAACGTCTCTTTTTCCCACCCCCGCCTTGCTTTCTTCCCTCTCGCGCATCGGTCGTAATGCGAAGCATTACGTTTGATGCGAGGGAAGGGAGAGACCCTCCCCCGCCCCGCGTGTCGCGCTGCTTCTCACCTCGGCCGCCGGCGCTCACTCCCCCCCCTCCCCCGCCACTCGCCTTTGTCCGCGCTGCTCACGCCTCGCGCGACCCCCGCTGCTCGCCACCTCTCACCCTCCCCCCGGCCTGCCAGCATTCGCACCTCCTGCCGCCGCCGTCCCCTTCCCTCCCTTATAAGGCCGCCGGCGGCCCTCCTCAGGCACTCACCTTCCTGCCGTCTTCCTGCCCGTTTCTTTTTCTCCACCCACCCACCCAACTTTCTCTTTTTCTCTCCTACCTACTGGTGGAGGGCTCCTCGGCACCCCCCTCAGGCCATTGACATTGATACCACCTGAACTCTGATGACCTTTGATACATTGTACCTTTTATTATCTTACACACATTGTACCTTTTTATCATCTTATTATCTACCTCATTTGATACATTGTTTGCTCTGTTTGTCTGAGAGGCGTGAATAAACGTCTCTTTTTCCCACCCCCGCCTTGCTTTCTTCCCTCTCGCGCATCATGTAGACAGTTCTACTGCAGGGTGCTGAAATAATTGTGGCATTACTGACGTACGAGTGGAATAAGTGATAGCGTATGTTATCACGAAGATAGTAATGTGGAATGCATGCTCAATAATATGTGGCCAAGTGGTTTATTACCTGCATTTTTCCCACAAATGATTAGCATTCTCTATTATTTCATATCTAAAAATATACGTTTGTGAATAATATGTACTTCTGAAATGTCTCTGGTTCATTCGTCTTCGCGTGTAAGTCCTTTTTTTCTAAATTAATGTAGTGAATACTGACTTAACATGAACAACGAATGCTTTAATTATTTAATAAAAGAAACCATCAAATTGTGTGGATATTTTTTAATTAAATTTTTAGTTAATATGGAGTAAATGAAAAAGAAAAGCACACACAAACCACTGCGGATTTGAATCCCGCTTTAGGCGCAATATTTCACATTTTCATCACCATGACACTATGCCTATAATCTTCCTACTATTCTAGGGGGAGGGTGCTGCGAAAATGGGCGATAACAAGGGAGAACGTGGAGATTTGTATCTCCTGTCATAATTCTATGAGCTAACCCAACACGTGACAAGTGAACATATTAGGGAAATACGCTCCAGGAGGGGAGCGTACATTCCCCCCCCCCCTCGCCTCTGACAATCTCAATGGTGCTCGGAAATCATATTTTAGGATGTCCATTTAATTAAGCTACCAGGTAATTAATTGTCCCAAACTGAGAATCTTTCAAGTTATTAAGAAATCACAGTTTAACTTATCCAATTTTAATTAAGCCATTTAATCTCCTGCCATTTGAAGAATCTTATATTTGCCACGATAATCATTTTAGTCAATGCAATTTTAATTATCCTATTTAATCCCGCTTTTAACAATCGCAAAGTTGCTAGGAAATCAGATTTTAGGCTATGTAATTTTATTTGTTTATTCGATTTAGTTGTCTCTGGCGAACATGCCTCCGAATCCCCTAGGTCATGTTAAGCACTTTGTGCTCTTGGCCAAGGCTTTTAAGCAACGTGTCTTGGATGTAGCGTTCGGTCTACCGAAGTATCTGTAGTCTACGAAGACCCACCTGACCCTATTACAGCTACCCCAGTGGGAAGATAGAAGACCCCACCTGATCTAAATTAACCTAATATTAAAGTTGCAAGGTCCGATGAAATATAATTTTGTCAAAATTAAAACAACTACTGACATTTCATCCTATATATCCAACTTAGATACTGGTGTATTAGCTAATGCTTTGGGACAGCATATATATATACAAAATGACCCGTGCATTTATAACCTCACCCCTTTGGACACTCACTTTGAAACACCCATTATGCAGGGAGGCCATTAACCAATGAGGCCAATCTCGTGACCTCATTAGCCTCCCCCCCCCCAACCAAGTAGGCCTACTGTGCAGGGCCATAGAGGGGAAGAGGAAATGAGGTGGATGTTGCCACTCCCCTCCATGTTGGATATTCAATCCTGTTTGATCAATTCTATAAATATAATTCATCAATTTGGGTAATTTAAATTTTTACATTTTCACATTTGTCAATTAAAATTGCATCTGCCAACATGACTATGTAATGTATGAGGGAGGATGAGACATATGGATGACATAACAGTAAATAGTAACAGAGCAATAATATGTACACAAGACATGCAAATTCATTAGATACCAATGCGAAATGTTAAAGGGAATCAGTATACCTGTCCAGGAAAATAAACAAACTCAGAATAGTTCTAATTTGTGCCACATACATAGTGTCTATGCATACCGTATGTGAGCAGTACGCATATCCTTTGCGGTCTAAATGTATGTGAGGATGCGCATGCATGTGTTTTGCATGCATCCATTTGAAATTTGGTTGTGCCTATGAGTTATCATTTGGATGGGATCCATTGCAAATGTGCCAGGTTCTGCGCTTAATGCTATGATGGCAGCAGCCATATTCTATGATCCAGTTAGACCTGAGCATTGATGGCTTGACGGCATTCACCGCAAATGCGCAGATTTCCAGGTTTAATACTATGATGGCAGCAACTGTTCTGGTCATGCGTTATCGTTTGGATGGAATCCATCGCAAATGCGCCGGGTTCTGGGCGTAACGCTATGACGGCAGCAGCCATTCCACAGTGTATCCGCTGGCGGACGGCTCGGGATCGCACAGCGTGCAGTTCGTCATGGGCGAGTGTAGAAACTGATATGGTGCTACAACCCCAGGCCGTCCTGCGACGCATATGCTGTGGAACGGCACATTTGCAATGGATCCCGTCCAAACGATAACACATAGGCATGACCAGAATGGCTGCTGCAATCATAGCTTTAAACCCAGAAACCTGTGCAATTGCAGCGGATCCCGACAAACCATTAATGCTCAGGCCCGCCTCAATCATAGAATGTGCAGTTTGTCATAGGTGAGTGTAGAAACTGATATGGTTCTACTACCTGGGCTGTCCTCCGGCACATACAACCTTTTAATCTTAAACTTTCTACAAAATAATATTTTGTTAAAAACCCTAATGCCATGGGCCTATGGCACTAATCCGTTCCCAGAATGTTTTCACCCAAAACAGAAATACCTACCTACAGCCCTGTCAGGTTCTAGGATTAGTAGGTCATCTCAAATCACGTGGTCATCTGGATATGACCATCTGGGTCATAGGCACAGGACTTTTGGCAAGCTTGTCAAAATTATTTTGGGTTATTTCAGCTCAAATTTCTCCAAAACTAGCCATTTTTCATCAAAGTTACTCAGGACTAATGAGTATTAGGATCTTAGGGTCAACCTGAGCTATTTATCTAAAATATAACTATCAAATTCAAATGCCATCGGACCATCCAACTTTAATCGGCTTCAGCTTTGGCTTCGCCTCCGGCCTCAGCTACTGCCATGGGACTGGTCTTTGCCATGTAGACCGCACATTTCAGTAGCACCAATCATTTGATAACAATACTGCACCTATTTTAATTTGGACAGCATGACTATTTCCCACTTCTCTGTTCTTAGACCTGGTCAGCTTCATTAGTAAAGGCCCTGTCAGACCTTGCCGGACTGGGGAACCGGACGAGAACCGGACACTGTCCGGTTGGGCACGGCGATGTTCGGGTACCGTCTGGTAACCATCCGGCGGTGTCCGGTGGTGTCCGTTACAAGTTTTGAACATGCACAAAACTTTTATCGGACACCGCCGGACTGAGGTGTCCGGTTGGTGACTGGTTTGTCTGGTACATGTCCGGTACCCATCCATACATGTTCGGTACCCATCCGTTGGTGTCTGGTTTGTCCATTTTGTCCGGTACATGTCCGGTACCCATCCGTTACGTGTCCAGTTCTCTTCTGGTACATGTACGGTACATGTACGGTACTTATCCGGTTGTCCGGCGGCAATTAACCCAATTTTACGATACATTTCGATAGATTTCTTCAGCGGACAACACCAGACTAGAAAATTCTTTGTCCGGTGGTCTCCGGTGCTCAATCCGGTGAGGTGTGACAATGACTTAAGGATGATAGGTCCCCGTTTTAGCTAATTTTCTGAATTTAAAAATGTACAAAGTCCAACAATAATTTCCGCGTAACTTCCCGGTTTATTTTCTCACTGAATGTAAGATTTTCGGCGATTTTCTACTAATGTTTTGCTGCAACGAATATTACATGGGTACTAAAAGAAACAGTTGGAAAATGAGATATGGCTTGTTTGTCGATTTCTGTTTTTCTGCTAATCTAAATTGGATATGTATAATCAAATTTACGTGAATGTGCGGAATCAAATTTACATATGTGTCTAGGTTTAGAAAATTTGATGTTTTCATCGGGCTATGCAAATTTAAAATACATATGGCCCGATTCCCAATATTTGTGTGATTGTTAGTAGAGCCAACCTAGCTCAGCACAAGCCTGGTAAGAATGAACATATGCAGTTAATGAAAGTAACTCAATTACTAGATTTAAATTTTAAGAAAGTCAACCAATTATCATTTTGTAAACACGCATAAATGATAATGTATATTATATATTAACTAAATTGTTATAATGCAAATATGTATTACAACTGCTTCACATTTAAGAATGTTAAAAATCGGGTAAAACATTGCTGTGTTGGCAGTGTATGAATATTATTGGAGAAGTTAATAAATATTCCGAGTAATAAATATTCCTGACTGGTGCGATTGAATGGTTCTTGCTCTCATTATTTGCAAGCAACCACCCATTTCTTTCTTATCAAAAGTGAATGTTAAAATTGCATTATTTATCTTGCAATAAAACACCTAGCTGCAAGATTATCAGAGATGCTTGATAGTAGAAGGTTTTAGCATTATACATTGTTTGACACAAAAAAAAGGTCAATCTTTTCTTGGAGGGTATCTGACCAGAAACGTTAAGACCATACAAATTAACAGTGTACACTAAACAGGATTTTAAGCAGAATCTGGGTACCTAACCCTAATACAAATAAGTTAATCAGAGCTCCGATTTACAAAGGAAGTGTCATGTGGAATCAACTCCCAACCAAAACCAGACAAGCGGGTTTGATCCTTGCCTTTAAAAATGCATACAGAGCTCACCTGGTTATTCAGAACCAAAACCTGGCACTGCAAATATATAATACGACCTGCTGAATGACCCTCTCTCGTGCCGTGCCCTCTCTCGTGCTTCACCCTCTCTCGTGCCTGCTCTCTCCCTGCATGTCCGCCCCCCTGCCCATGGACACCTTCCCCCCCCCCCATCCACATTTGACAAACAACTATTATAACTCAATGACTCGAGATCCACTACCATCACTTGAGACCCATTACCATCACTGAATAACTACATCTTCAACCATCAATGCACACAATATAAACCACTATACATGCACAACATGGCACTATTAAAAGACTAACCATTATTAAAACCAAATCTAACTGATATACAAACACAGCATAAGATTTAATCACTGGTGTAAATTACTGCACACTCTATCTTGATGCATATAACTTGCACTATGTTAAGTACCTATGCTGTGCACTATGCAGCATAGGCTGCTCCCCCACTTTCTTTTTAGGTTCAGAATGGGTTGTGCTGCACGCAATGCAAAACATTCCACTTCCACTATGTACAGATCAAATGCGATCACTCCAACGGCTGGAAGACCAGTGCCCTGGCACTGACAAAATATGTATTCAGATGAATAAAAATATTTACAACAACAAAATTAATCCAACGCAGTGAATGGTAGCTTAAATCAATCCTTATTCCCCTTGGTGATATATTTTTAACAGTACCAATAAATGTCAACGGATATCCCTCGATATGGACATTCCCATTGTGACAGTTATCAAGCTATAACCCTATTCCATGAACATTCTCAGAATGACAGTTATCAATCCATTCTCACCGTTAGTAAACATTCCCCCTGTGACAATTGTTATCAATATTTACCTGTCTTTGGTAGATCATCACCGTCAATGTCAGTATTTCTCAATGAGTGATAGTTTGTAGCCATCCATATCCTCTTAAGCAGACCTCACAGGCACTGTCCATATCAGTCATTGAATGACAGCTGGTAGCGACACATATTCCTCCTAATAGGTACCGGCAGCGGCAATAAAAAGTGCAGGAATGGTGCTTTTTTCATCAATATTCACATGCTTGTAACTATTTCTGTGTGTATTTGATTTTAATGAGATTGCATATCCTAGAAGATCAACATTTGTTCTATATGATGGTGTTGTTGGATTTTATATACAGTCAGTTTGAATTTTAAGTAAAATCCATTTGTATAATGAGTGTATTTAGGTAATATTCCTTCATTTCTGGTGTAAATGAAAACGACTCTGAAAACAGGGTATTACTAATTGGCTCACGCTTCCTTGCACTACATCGTAAAAGGTCATGGATGGTACGAGAAAAAGTGCAATGACCTCAGCTTTCTATCCATATATGGTTTGCCCTAGGTCAAAGTGGTCCATCAGGTCAAATTCCGCAATTAAAATTATTTTGAAAGTTTAAAGCCATCTACTGAATTAAAAAAATATTTGAAACCTAATAAGATTTGGTATGGATAGATAGACAATTTGATTCCCTTTCCAATGATACCAATCTTACTATAGTGCTAGTTAGTGCAAGAAGCCACAGACAGAATATTGACACCAACCTTTTTGGGTCTTTGCTGTCCACAATAGTTTCACTATGGTCACATCCATGAAGAAACATGTATATGACATTGCTGTAAATTGGCATATATCACATAATATATTATCTAATATTGTCCCAAATTTGGGGAAGATCCACCCATTGCTTTACGTACAGTGAATATTTAAAGATTTATTTAAATCAATATTTTTGGTCTCCGACACTTTTAATTTGTATTTGCAATCAAAATGCAGGTTTGATGTTTTTAGTTGAATTATTGTTATAGCTGCTATGCATTAGTTCCATTTGATATGTGTGTAAAATTTGAAGAAGATCCAACTATTGCATGAGCCACAGTGAGTGTTCAAATGTTGATGAACAAATTTATATTTTTGATTTTGTACACTTTTCTTTAGAATGTGCAATCAAAATGAGCTTTTTGTATTTTGAGAGAGAATATTAATACAATTATGTGTATGACTTCCAGCTGGTGTGCTCGGTCAATTAATAGGAAGATACAACAATTGGTTAAGCTACAATGAACATTTAAAGATTTATCAAATTGATATATTTGGTTTTCGGACAATTTGTTTTCATATGTTCAATCAAAATTCAATATTTTCCATATTTTTGGACATAATATTGATATAAATATTATCGATTAGTCTCAGTGAATGGGTATTCTCATACTGTGCCAAATTTGAGGAAGACTTAAAAGATTGTTTAGCTGCAATGAGCTTTCAAAGATTGAAAATTTGAAATATTTCACATACAAATGCTGTCTGTTTACATGCAAACAATTACACTTTTTCACATTTTAGGATGCAAATATCTTTTGATTCTCTGGAAATAGAGGTCTGGAAAAAAATAGGCTATTACACTGTTAGGAATATTTGAACTATTTAGTATTTATTCAGTCTTGTTGCAGTTTTGGAAGAAAATACAGTACCTTGAAAATGGCTATTTGGCCAAATCATAACAATTTTTTCATTATGAATTGCACTTTTTGACATTGTTTCATTAAAAATCTGCTTCACTAATTGATTTAACAATTCGCATGTTAAATTCCTCTATATGTGTACAATGGAAATTGATTAGCGGAACCCCCCTCACATGGTTCCACTGTTTATTATATTTGGTCAAAGTTACACGTTTAATTCACAAATTAATACATTTTATATATTTAATATTAAAAAATGATTATCTCAAAAACAATAAGATATATAGCCTAACTGTTTTTGGATTTGGGTTTGTAATTATAATGTCTACAGGAAAGAATGAATATATTGAACCATGTGCCTATTTTTAAATTTCGCTGCCGGTACCTACTCCTAAGCAGATCTTTACATGTCAGCATAAGTCACTGAATGACAGCTGGTAGCGACACATATTCCTCCTAAGCGGATCTTACATAGTCACTGTCAGCATAAGTCACTGAATTACAGCTGGTAGCTACACATATCCCTCCCCGGAAAACCTTTACATCATCACTGTCAGTAACTGTCACCGAATGACAGTTGGTAAAGTTCTACATATCTCTCCTCAGCAGATATTCACAATCATTATCAACCTGCCACTGAATGACATTGTTATTGTTAAGAATTGTCACGGAATGACAGTTGGTAGCCACAGATATCCCTCCTCAGCATGTCAATCAATGAGTTGGTAGCCGTACATAGTCCTCCTTAGCAGACCTTGAGTTACTGTCAGCATCTGTCACTGAATGACAGTTGGTAACCACATAAAGCCCTCCTCACCATGCCTTCATACAGTGACAGTTAGCACAAGCTTTCTGATGTTGCAGTAGGGTGCTAAGCTGTCGTGTAAGCTGTGCCGCCTCATCCTGAAGTATCGAAGGGGCACAGTACACCTGAGCATATAAAGCTTTGCGCAGCGCATTGCTGCAGTTGTTGCCACACTTCTGCGTGGGCCAAGCTAGAAGCAACATGGTGAGATAGTGTGAAGCATGCAATGTCAGCTCGCACCCCTTACAGTCAGCACTAACAACCCGAGACTCTTCTTGCACCATGTCAGTTTCACCACCTCCACTATCCTTATTGGGCCTTTTACCGCCAAGCTTACAAGTGATCCTGCTGCTTACGATACCTTGCTCTTCAAGAAGGTGGCAATCCTCTGGGTTTTTCACTAGGCACTCCTCCACAATTGAATACACCGGAAGAGACTCTAACCCATGCAGCAATTGCTTGACCACGCAGCTGTGCTCTGTGCCAATCAGATCTGGACAGTAAATATCCACTTGTGTTGCTAGTATGGTGTCACTCTGTAGTGTTAAGGCATTCAGCAGGACCTGCACAGCAGACTCCACAATGGGACCAGTGTTATTGTGCAGTGGCTTCATCAGCCACTTGTCCCAAGCATCAATGAACCTGTAGAAGCTATTGGCCGGCATGCTAGTGCGGCGGTCCGCTTCCAGCAGCTCCTGGCCCACCACATCGCCCCAGCGGAACAGCACCAGCGGCATCGACTCACTTCGGCGCAGGCACAGGTATCCTCTTGGCAACCCTGAATTTATACAAGCACAAAAAACAATTAGTTAAATACTAGCAAGTAGCATATTCACGATCGCTCAGTTTCTAAAAGGTACAAAATAATGTAACTAATTAAATCTTATAAAGGGGAGAAGGGGATAGTGTATTAATAAGACCATAATCGGTTACAAAAGAAAAAAGGGAGGAATACAGAAATGTGTATTAAGTATTTCAGATGTATTGCTGATATTCTCATGTCATTGACATTGGCCGTTCACTGCAACAGCTCAATCGACCTTCCATTCAGATTGACCCAGCTACAATGCTGCGTTCATATCGTCCTGGTGAATATGGTGAACTTCCCACTTACTGCTGGTGAACACGACCATGTAAACTGAGAACGTTCATTTGATAATTTGCGGTAAACAACGACAACATGAACTCCAGAAGGCTTTTAGCTTTTTTACTATCGTTCTTATGAGGTGTATGTGGCATTGTGGGAAAGGGCCATTGCCTATATTATTCGTTGGACAAAACAGAAATAACAGGTAATCATAGGTTGTAGGTCTGGGTCTAGAACACAAGACTGACGTGACCAAATATCAAAATTGTTGTCAATTTATTATGGAACTTGCAACTGTTCTCCATTCACCACCATTTTTTCACAAGTGGTGAATAACTAGGCGCTTAAAGAATCTCCAGTTCACAGGTGGTGTTCACCAGTTGTGAAGTCAATTGAACGCAATTCACCAGCTGTGAAGTGGGAAACACCAGTCACCAGTTCATATGAACGCAGCATAAGTTACACACTCACCCCTGCAATTATCTGGGGAGAGGTCGCATACATGTGCAGTAAGTTGTTCCAGTAGTGGCAGCTTTATCCTATTAGTAATCATTACTTTACAGTCTCCAGTATGATACAAATTATGCGATGAAAATTACCATGGAGGGAAATCAAGAGTGAAATGGATGATAATACAGCACTCTCCAGCCACTCTTCTAGCCGGTAATGTGGTCAGTGAAATGGAGCAATGATTGTGCTAGGAGAGTATAGTGTGTTCATGAAACCTGACTACTGGGATTTTTTCCACGATTCCCTCTCAGTGTTAAGTCCATGGGTGTCTGCATTTTCATGGAAATCCCCCCCGCCCCCCGCCCAGTGTAACGAAAGACGAACACAGTGTTGATATTATATGAGGAGAGAAAAAGTAGAGTTCAATTAATTTTTTAACTGGGGTTTTGCCATCAAAATATGTTAGAAATAACAGTTAGACATGGTGGTGGGAGGATCCTGACGTTTGTTATGGGGTTTGAGGACCGACTCTTTCGTGCCCCCCTGACCAACATAAATATTGCACCATCCAATCTGAAGAAAAAATTATACAATCTTAATGCATCTAAGGCAGCAGGTCCTGTCGGAATATACCCACGCATATTGAAGGAGCTACACAATGAGCTTGTTGAACCACTTAGACACATTTTCCAAAAATCACTAAACCAAAGAAAACTTCCTCACCCATGGAAGGATGGACATGTGGCTCCCATCTTCAAAAAGGGTAACAGAAGTGATCCAGGAAACTATAGGCCAATCAGTCTAACATCTGTAGTGTGTAGGTTGCTGGAATCAATAATAAAAGATTCTATCATGGCTCATCTTGTCGAAAACAACCTCCTATCAAGACAGCAGCATGGCTTTGTGCAAGGAAGATCTTGTATGACCCAACTACTGGCATGTATGGATGAGTGGACCCGCGTTATTGATGACTTTGGAGATCTGGATGCTATTTATCTAGATTTCCAAAAAGCATTCGACACTGTTCCACACCAGCGACTGCTAAAAAAACTGCATGGCTATGGCATAAGAGGAGATGTCCTACACTGGATAGCGAGTCATTGTAAATGGCAAACCATCAGGATGGTGCTCGGTGAAAAGCGGAATACCTCAGGGCAGCGTGCTTGGACCAGTCTTATTTGTGATATATATCAATGACTTACCAGAGGTTGTACATTCTATGGTCCAAATGTTTGCTGACGATACCAAAGTATTCCGCCGTATGGAGAAAGGTAGTGACTCACGGGACTTGCAGAAGGACCTCAACAACATGCAGAAGTGGTCAAGTGATTGGCAGCTGAAGTTTAATGCTTCAAAATGCAAAGTGATGCACTTAGGGGGCAAAAACAGCAAGCACATCTATGTAATGAACGATGGTGCGAATAATCTTCCGCTCTCCGAAACAATGATAGAAAAGGACTTGGGTGTCAAGGTGGACAACAAACTGACATTCAGCGACCACATCCAGGAAGCCGCCAACAGAGCTAATGGAATACTGGCTATCATTCGAAGATCGTACACATACCTAGACGAGGATGTTGTACGCAGACTGCACACATCCCTTGCATGTCCACTTTTGGAATATGGAAATGTTGTGTGGTCACCACTCTACAGGAAGGATGCTGAGTCAATTGAGAGGATCCAAAGAAGGGCAACGAAGCTTGTACATGGATTCAATGCAATACCCTATGAACAACGTATGTGTCATTTGAAGATCCCAAGCATGTACTACAGACGGGCCCGGGGGGATATGATTGAAGTATTCAAATATCTCCATGATATCTACAAGACAGGCGGCCCCCTTATCAGAGACTCCAACACCAGGATCAGAGGCCACTCCCTGAAGCTGAGGAAGCGGTACTCCAGACTGGACCTGCGACACAACTTTTTCGGCCTTAGGGTGGTTGACCTGTGGAATGACCTGCCGGAGAGTGTCATAGCAGCAGAGTCGGTGTTCTGTTTCAAGTCCCGACTGGATGCATACTGGTCAAGCATTACATATATCTTGGAGCCAGTGATAGTTGCTACGATCGACCACATCTGAAGAACTGTCTCCATTTCTATTAATTAAGAGCGGCTAACAGGTCCAAGGCCTATTATAGCTGTATCCTATTGATTGAATTCATCCGCCGAGTCAGTGTCCTCCAGATCGGAATAGTCCTCCCTGTCTGAATTGAGGATAGGGAGAGGCCGGCCTTTAGATGGGCGTGCATTCGGCTGGATCTGTTGTAGCTTTAACTCCAACATCTGGCTTATCCGGGCGTCCAGGTCTACTGGATAAGTGGCCCTGTCGTCACTTTCCCTGTCAGACGGAAGGTCTGCACCAGGCTGTGGGGACGGCGGTGCCGTCAACCCGGGCGACGAGTCATAGCCCGTGGCCGCATGCCCCTCCGCTGCTGCCGGTGGGGGCTTGTTTCGCTTCATAGCCATCGGTAGTCTGTAAGCAAATAAATTGTTACTATAAACCGGAATCAACTCAACGTGAACACAAAAGTGACGCCAGGTTTAACCCAGGTTGAGGATCTATGTGGTATTGAGTAACGTATTTACACCGTTCTCAGTACAGGCGTGGTAAGCTAAGTGTATTGTCGTAGGTGTCTGGTATCAAAACCAACCATACGAGGGGTAGGCCTCTCAGACCTCCCACACTCTCTGTTCCGTACACTTCTCCCTCCAACGGCTTCTGCGCCAGCAAGTTGGAGAAAATGCTATGAAACTTGGAGGTACACCTCAAATATATATTGGGGAGTCTATAAAAGAAACCCAGGATCATCCCCAACAACACCCTCTATTAGGGTCCAAGGGAATCTCCACAGGAGATGTGACAATGCCAACATCTCTACCCGTGTGTAAACAGGTGTCGATAGAACAAAGGTTTCGGTTCGTAACACAAAGCAATGTATTGTTCTACCCGTATTTATAAAAACACTAATCTTGTCCTAAATGGACCTCAGAAAGTTCTGAACTTTCAAATCTAGATGCTATAATGCATCATAAACAAGCTAAACCAAAGTTTTGATTACTACTTACAATTATTTAGCTTGTTGTAGACAAATTTTGCCGGAGCAACTCAACGAACGTCCTCCCGTCGTGAGTTGTTTATGCTAATTGCTGGACCTGGATGTGCTTCCTTCTCCCTAGCCTGCGGCTAGCCTGAGGCTTCATACCGAGGTAAAATAATAATTAACTTCAGGGTTTGTGGTTGTGTTATCTCATCAACGACATTATTTACGTGGTAATGGCTTCCTATGAAGTGCAAACGACAAGATAATATGGTAATATACATAATATGGTAATATACATAAACTATAAGTGATTTTACATTGCACCAGCCCTCTCAATGGGAAATTATATCTGTGGCTTCACACATATTTAACCGTTAGTCGGTGCTAGGACATCACCGAGAGCCCTGTTGTAGAGCATGAAAATCAACACGGGCTCACTGGTGAACATAAATGGCCGAATTTGAATTCAATTTGTTATCAATGAATCAAAAAATGAAATCCATCTATTTACGTGTTACTTATTTTTTTAATTATATTATTGTGAAATTGAAAATATGAGGCTGGCAAAAAATACTAAATAATGTATTTGCACTAGTTAAGCGTAAACAAGTAAATATTAAAATGCAACTAGGAACAGTGTAACTGAAATGCAAAGTTGTTATATGTACTCACTGTAATGTATGGATCAGGTAGTCACGCCATATAGGTCACGAGTTAATTTGGGCCTGGTACAAGGCGAATAAAATTCAGTCGATGTATACGTCAAAGAGTTGATAATGGGCAGGGCTACAATCAATTCACGAGAGGTTATAAAGTCTCCCGACAAATTTATAAAGATTTAATTCACAAATAACGTTGACTGAGTTTAGATTTATATCAGTCAATGATAAATAACTCATGTAATCCTTAAGTGCGGAAAACAAAATGTTAGTTGTGGATTGTACGGCCCTAGAATTGGGTTTATTATATATATGTACTATTAGACAATGGCAAATGACATATGACTGTCTTATTAATACTATAATAATATTCTATTAGAGTATTACAATATTATCAGAGTAGTTGGTGGACAATCCGAAACTATCTAGCAAGTGCTCACTTTTGCTTCTGCCAGCTAAATCGATTAGGCTTAGTATTAAAGTTGCATGGTCCGATGAAATATAATTTTGTCAAAATTAAAACAACTACTTACCTTTGATGCTATATATCCAACTTAGATATTGGTGTATTAGCTAATGATTTGGGACAGTATATACAGAAGAACCAGTGAGTTTATAACCTCACCCCTTTGAACACTCAGTTTGAAACACCCATTATGCAGGAAGGCCATTAACCAATTAGGCCAATCTCGTGACCCCATTAGCCCCCCCAACCAAGTAGGAAGGGGATATGAGGTGGATGTGTGTGTATGTCACTATGTGTCTGTGTGTTTCCTGACCTGACTTTACAGAGACACAGAGACAGACATACACACAGACATACACACACATACATACACACACAGACATACACACACACACAGACACCCATAGATAGGCACACACAGACAGACATGCACAGACAGCACACACATACACAGAAACACACAAACATGCACACACCCGACATACACAGACACACATACACCCAACCTGACTTTGCAGAGAGAGAGCCACACACACACACACACACACACACACACACACAGACATACACACATACAGACATGCAGAGACATACACACATAGACATACACACACAGACACACACATACATATACATACAGACACACACTAACATACACACATGCATACACACATACACTACCACCCATATATATACACACAGACACACAGATAGACACACACAGACAGACATGCATAGACAGCACACACAGACACACAAACACACATACATGCACACACCCGACATACACAGAGACACATACACCCGACATGACTTTGCAGAGATAGACACACACACACAGACACATAGACAGCCGCACACAGACAGAGGCAGACACACACTTACACGCACACACATACATACACACAGACACACACACATACACACCCATACACACACACATACACAGACACACATACACCCGACCTGACTTTGCAGAGAGAGAGACACACACACAGACAGAGGCAGCCACACACATACATACCCACAGATATACACACAGACGCACATACACAGAGACATTACCACACATACATATATACACACACACAGACAGACACACACAGACAGACATGCATAGACAGCACACACAGACACAGAAACACACAGACATGCACATACCTGACATACACAGACACACATACACCCGACCTGACTTTGCAGAGAGAGACACACACAGACAGAGACACATAGACAGACGCACACAGATAGAGGCAGACACACACACATACATACACACACATACATACATACATACCCACACATACAGAGAAACACAGAAATACACACACACGGATACATACAGACATACATAGACAGACACAAGCAGACAACAGACACACATTATATTTTGTTAAAAACCCTAGTGCCATGGGCCTATGGCACTAATCCAGTCCCAGAAGGCCCAACCCAACCAGGAATACCTACCTACAGTCCTGTAAGGTTCCAGGTCATCTCACATCACGTGGTCACCGCGAGATGACCATCTGGGTCAAAGCCACAGGACTTTTGACAAGCTTGTCGAAATTATTTTTGGTTCTTTCAGCTCATATTACTTCAAAACTAATCATCTTTAATCAAAATCACTCCGGACTAATGATTAGTAGCTTGTAACGATCAATTTGATATATTTATCTCAAAAATAAGACAAAAATTCAAGTGCCATCGGAACATGCAACTTTAATATATTCCAGAAAAGGTAGCATTACTATATTAGGGTAAGGACTGGTTAGCTCAGTATTAGGATAATGTGACTTAGTGGGAAATCAGGTCATGGAGATGGTGGCCTGGTCTCCCAGTTGGGCAGCACTATAAAGTCACTACGAGTGTGTATTGTCACAAGTCGGTACCCGTCCTAATATAACCAACCATACATATTGCCCTGATGTAAAACCAACAAACAACAAACAAACAACCATTACATACCTGTGTCTAAGTCCACAGCCTTCATGGCCTTGAAGAGGAGGGGCAGGGCCACCCAATGCGGTGGGTATTTGAAGCGGGCAGTGTCGAGCACCAACACCAGGTCTCGCTCTGGATGATAGCCACCAATGGGAGAGAAGTGGCCATCACCCGTCTGGTCGAGCGTCTTTCGCGAGTAGGACACGACGACCACTTCATCAGTGCACTGTGTCATCTTCTTAACGAGCTCGCGAAACTCGCTCTCTGCGACCTGCTCATCGGGGCGCACCATCGTGACGTTGAGAGTGTTGCAGCTCGCGATGCAGGCAAACTCATCCATGGTGATGCCCTTGTTTGACGCGTCCTCTAGCGGTACGCAGCAGTCAAGCATGTTCTCGTGGTACCACCGCCAGACGCCCTTCCAGACACGGTGTGGGTCCACCTCGAGGGTGTTCAGCACCATGACGAGCGTCGACAGGCCGCAGAAGGCGGGCTCGTCCTGCGTGCGGAACTGGGCAGCCAACCGGAAGTAACACTCCATGTGGCCCGCCTCCAGCGCCTCGCGGAACACGCGCCGCCCCTCGCCCGAGCTGAAGGCGATGCAGGTGGTGGGCAGCAGGCGGCGGTAGAACTGGCCGGGGCGCGTTGGGGACGCCGGTGGTGATGGCTTCAGTTCGGCAGCAGGTCTCAGTATAGCGCCAATTTCAGGGTCGGCAATAATGCTGTTGCCATTGGTACTGGTACTACTGACTAGTGGTTGGGTGGCCATGGCGGCAAGGACTTGGCGGAATGGCACAGGCGGAGGGTGGAGAAGCGCAACACAGAACCGTCTCAACATTCACCTGCATGTTCCAAAAGTACAAAATTTCTTTTAAACAGTTATAACAATAAATAAAAAATATTACAAATTTATAAAGCATCGAATTAAACTTGGATAAGTGTATAAATAATTTCAAATTACAGGAAGGTTAATTTTCATAGAATTTTAAAACATCCCATCATGCATTAAAGCTTATTTACTACTCAGTATATACATGGACCCCTTTATGTGGAAACAGTGGACTCTTGCTGCTTCCATTTTCTTCTTTTTCTTCATTGATTGCTTCGTTTTCTTTCTCCATCCCCCCCCCCTTCCCTTTTAATTTAAGTTAAATGCTATTAGGATTCATTACTTCTGGAGTCTTCCAGTGCTGAAAATGCTTACTTTATTAGAACATATGTCATACCTTCACGAGTTAAGACACGGGGAGTTACGGATAATTCATATCCACTCAACCATATATTGCTAAGTAATGATGTCACGTGCACTCCCTCTATATAGGGTATTCACGTGATGTCATCAACCGGATGCGCGGCCATTGTGGCGATATCAAACAGTAAACAACCCATAGAGTTTGCCTGTACGCGCAGTGCAAAACGTCTATTTCATTCAAAATTAATAGAAATCCAGAACCCTAACCGTATAAATTTAATATAATCTATTCATTGAATATGTTTTCTATATGTGTACCAAACGATTTGTTTCTAGGTGGTGTAGTTTTAGAGATATTTCACTTTTTCTGTATGAAGATTGCTCGCGGTCATTGGCAATGCATTCAGTTTGCCGGTGTCATGGTATACAACCCCTGCCTGATCGCAGCCCCTGTCGTGGCTTCTGCGCATGCGCAGAGGTTGTAAACAAGCTCAGCTCGGCTGCAGAACGACTACACACTGCCAGTGTCTATTAAAGATTAATAGAAATGCACAACCCTAACCATATAAATTTAATATAATCTGTTCGTTGGATATGTTTTCTATATATGTTCCAGGGGGTTTGTTTCTAGGTGGTGTATAGTTTCATAGATATTTCACTTTTTCTGTATGAAGATTGCACTGACACTCAGAATATCCCCAAACTTTCACTATTTAGTCTATTATCTCTGTTTTTAATACTTTCAGCATAAATTGCTCTTAGGTTACATTAAATACTTCAGATCTTCCTCTTCAATCGCGCATTAAGATATTTTTAATCGATCCACTGAAAGTTTTTTAATTTATTTTACAAAAATAAATGCTTAGTCAACTGTCTTCACGACAGGGGCTGCGATCAGGCAGGGGTTGTATACCATGACACCGGTACGCGCAGTGCAAAACGTCAGTTTTATTCAAAATTAATAGAAATCCAGAATCCTAACCGTATCAATTTAATATAATCTTTTTGGTAAACATGTTTTCTATGTGTATTCCAATCAGTTTGTTTCTAGGTGGTGTGGTTTTAGAGATATTTAAACTTTTCTGGAGGAAGATTGCTCATAGCCATTGAGTTTGCACTGTGACAGTGTGTTATTATTGTGGTTACTATCGCCGCAATGGCCGCACTTCCGCTTAGCGTGACGTCGGTGCATGCCCATATATATGGTAGTTTAGCAGTTGGAAAAGATACGTGTCACAGGAAAGGGGCTGCGCCTGTGCTGTGTCGTGGATACCTCTCCCTCATCCACGCACTACAGTACAGCCTGAGCTGTGTGGGGTGCACACTTCCATATCATTTATGTCAGTTATTACAGCCAGCCATCTCTGTAAATGATTAAAAACAACATGTGCATACCTATTTTCAGCCGACCCAACGTTGATTGGTAGGTCAAAACCAAAGATGTGCCCAAAACAACTGAAGTTCACTCGGAAGACTTCAAGAGTGAGCGATAACCGGTGTTGCTTAGGTCATGAAACAGCCTCAGTGGCGACCTCTGTGAAAAGGCAGTGGCACTCACTGCCGTATGGCACTCACTGTCGTATCCTTAACACTCTTTTTTATAAAAGTACGGCATTCAAATATACCGCAGTAATATTGCCTTATTATGCTTATAACTGTTTTATTTGATTGTCTCTTTATTAAAGCTGCATAGTCCGATGAAAATATCAAATTTTCAAAACCAAAGCAAGTAGATCTATCCACATTTTATTCTACAAAAGCTGTTTGTTAATTGGAGTCTTAAAGCCGTGTTCACACGGGCAAAATGTGAGGCGAATCAGACAAATCGAATCATATGATTCGATTTAGTTTGAAAGTGTTTCGCGTTCACACGGGCAGTGCTTTGAATCGGTTTAATGCGGAAGTGGATATCTGCGCATGAGCAAGTCCAGACAGGTTTGGGTGCGTCGACGTCGACCGAGAGAGTGTGGGTTCGACCTAGATATGTATGGATTGAATCGTATTGGTTTGGAACAGTCAAAACTTCTGCTGGGCAGTGAAACCCTAAAAATAAATGATAAAAAAAATATCTGTGCACAGCTAGCGGTTTCATAGACCAAATTATATTATATTGTGTGACATGCTTAATCCGCCTCAAGTAAGTCGGTTGCGTTCACACGGGCGCTATAAGTCGAATCATAAAATTCGGTTCATATAAACCACCTACAGAGGTGGTTTATAAAATCCGATTTATATGAATCGAATCAGCCCTAAACCGACTCAGACGCGCGTTCACACGCCAAATCTGAGCCGAACTAGGCAAGTCGATTCATATGATTCGAATTAACTGCTCCGTGTGAACACGGCTTTACTTCCTAGCAACATCTAAGGTTTTCCAGGACGGGTACCAACTTTTGACAGTGCACACTCATGGCGACATTATAGTGCTGCCCCACTGGGAAATCAGGCTGCCAACACCATGACCCAATATCCCAGTCAGTCACATTATTTTTTTTTTTTTTTTTTTTTTTTATATTGAGGCTGTATTTATACTGTCCATAGCATATAAGCCTGGGTATTCAGGCTTGTTTTCAATGCTGGCCAGCTGTAGTGTTGGTGTTGTCTTATCACACAGTAGCTGCTGATAAGGTATTTGATTGCCTGTATTTCAGTAGCAGATAGATAGTTGGTTGTCTGGTTAGTACTATAGTAGTCTATGTAAATTTTTTTGGATTTTCTTGGCATATATGTGCTTTATTTTTTCTACTCTTATTTCTAGACTAGCCTACTCCTATTTACATAGTGTAGTAGTCTGAACATGAGCTCTACTATCACGCGGTAGCAGCGGAGACTACGACGCCACTGGCGCAGTTCCACTACACTGCGCTAGGTGGCGGCACGGGTGTCTCCCACCGGTAGGACCCTAGCCGGCTGCCTCTATGCGTAGTGGTTGACCCACCCCACACACACACCTATAGAGTCGATGTGGGATCTGGGAGTCAGGGGGCGGGTCAGACAACTACTGACACCGCGGGAGAGCAGAGGTTTCAATAAACCCGGTGAAGCGTACACTGAATTGAATCTTGGTGTTCTTTCGTGAGAGAAAGGGTGAGTCGGAGGGCCGTGGGCCATTACATTGGTGCCGTGAGCCAGCTTGCCTTCTGCGTAAGGGGGTAAGTATTGGACCTGGGCCATGGACTCCGCAGGTAGGTTCTCTTCGTAATTCATAGTTATGGAGGAGCGACGGCAGGTCAACTGCGTAGTGGGCGCCAGTACCAAGACAGTGGTGCGGGGAGCCCCGGCGCAGTTGGGTTACCGGTGGGCGTGGACGCTTCTGCGGTGAGTGCACCGCACCACGCTCACAGTTCACCTGATAGGAATGTAGATGTATGTACGTTCATTCCAAATGCAGGTGCCGGCGTTGTAGGGGACCGCCGCCGTGTGTCAGTGAGTGGGGGGGGCGTAGCCACTCCGCCACTTGTGCCGGTGGTGTCGTCTAGACATGCCGAAAGTGCTGACAGCTATTGGACGCAGTTAGCCCGACTGAGTGGCAGTCCGCCACCCGGTATTGCGCCGTTGTTTACGACGGGGGTGATACAGGGTGGTGGGCGTGACACGCGGTTGGGCACTCATTCTGATAGTGGTGGCGCGTCGTTGAAAGATGTCGCGCCATCGGTAACAGTGCGAGATGTTCTCTCAGTTCGTAAAAATACTGGGGAGGGCATTACGGGGAGTACGATGAAGGGGGGCTTCGCTCTCGATGATATGCAGTCTCTGTCGATCAGTAGTGATTCGGGGTCAGGTATACACGAGGGTAGCTTGTTATGTTTTGTCATACTATCGCAGTTCAATCGCGTGTCGTGAGGATTTAGGTCTGGCTGGGCGCGGGGGTTCTGTGGGAGGTATGCCGCTGGAGTATTCGCCGTGGGGGAGTTCAGCTGTCCGTTCTGTGGGGACGGGAGCTGGACGTGCAGGTCCCCGTGATCCCTGTTATAGGGAGAGTTCCCCGACTTGGGAGACAGGGTTCGTAGCCGATGACTCGTTGACGTTCGCGTTGGAGCATGATTTGGTTATGGGTCGTACGGTTCCTGGGTCGCAGTCGGAGGTGGAGCGTCAAGAGGGGATGCGCATCCGCCGACTGCGAGCTTGGAAGCGGGTCCGGTTTGATCGGATGGCAGAGGAGAGGCGGTCGTTGGATGAGTTGAGAGTCTCCAATGCTGCCGCTTTCGCGCGCGAATTAGCGGAGCTAAGCGCGGCGCGGCGTGTTTCCGCTGAAGAGGTGAGATCCAATCGGGTGTTGGTAGATGAGCAGCAAGCTGCGTTTACTAAACAGACGGAGGACTTATCTATGCGGGAGGCGCTGAGTGGGCATTTACAAGGGGAGAATCAGAGATGTGAACGGTTGCTAGCTGCCGAGAGGTGTAGCATTAATTCTGCTCTGACGGTTCTTGTGAGTGATCGCGCAGCTTTTCAGGCTGAGAAACTGGCGTTTCAACGCGGTTTGGAGCTTGGAGAGAGTAGTGTAAGGGTTACTGAGTCGACGCAGTTAGAGTACTGCGAGACGCAGTATCCAGTACATGCTGCGTGCCCGGTTTCCGCGGGTGGCTCACCACGTTCACCGGCGCCCTCTAAGGGGGGCGGCGGGGGAGGTGGGGGTCCTAGGGAGCCGGAGCCCTACAGTGAAGATGGTACCTCTAAGGGGGGGGCGTCTGGGCAACATCTGAGAGGTGTTGTGCAGGACTCCGTCTACGTGGGTAATACTCATGAAGAGGTACGGAGTGAGAGGATTCCTGACCCGGTGGGTATGGGGTGTGACGCAGTTCCGATTGCGTCATTGCCTGGACTGCCAGTAGGTCGCCAGTACTCAGTGGAAGAGATGTGGTTGTTCCGTCATCATCCTGCAATAATGGATGTGATTCGGGAGCCTGCTTCGATTGGGGGTGGGGCAGGTTGGGAGTCGTGTAATCGGGATATGTTAGAGCTGGATGAGAATGTTCTGCGGCATCCCGTGGCGGGTTCTGCGCGTATTCCAACGCTACGTCCTAAGCCATTTACAGGTATTAAGCAGGAGTGGAATATCTGGTGGCGGGACTTTACGTTGGATATGCGGTCAAACATGTGGGATGAGAGGGTAGCTCTCATTCAACTGTTGCCTCTGTTAAGGGGGGGGCCGGCGCAGGACTGTGTGGACGCGTGGAGGCATCATGGGTTGACGACGATGAGGGAGTTACTTCCTATCATCTCGTATAAGTTCCGACCAGTGGACCCCATGGCGCGTTGGTATCAGTGGAAGAAACGCGTCCAAACTGCCCGTGATGGATCGTACCGCGCGTACGGTCTACAGCTCCAGGTTGATGGGCGGGAGGCTGCTAGAGATACTGGAATGAGTGAGCGTGCGATCGGGACTAAGATAGTCGAGCGTTTCGTGTGCTCACTCATAGATCCGGGTGAGCAGCGTGCCGCCTATGACCGGTGGCGTCCGGGCAGGTCGTCTCTGGAGGAGATGTTTGAGGTGGTCGACGATTACTGCGCCAAGGCACTGCGTGCTGGGCGGTCGACTGCGGTGGAGGCTATTCGACTATCAGATGAGTCGGATAGTGAGTTCGAGGTTGAGGTGGCTGCGTATAGCGCGCCACGTGATCCTCGGCGTAATGGCGGTGGTGGTTACTCTCGGGAAAATTCTGGGGGGAGCTATCGCAGTGGTAATTCCTATCGGGGTTCGTCTGGAGGTGGCTATCGGGATGGTGGCAATTTCAGGGCGAGCTCTGGGGGGGGTTATCAACCGCCACCTATCACAAAATCGGTGGTCCAAGGGTGGATGCGTGAGGTGATAGGGGAGCAGAAATCTGCGGCGCAGGTGGCAACAGGTGGGTCTAACTCATCTGGGTTATCTGCGCGCAGGCGCGTAGCTAAGAAAGATCCGCGTGCTCGTGATCATGAATGTGGTCGTTGCTTTGCTTTCGGACATTGGCCTATACAATGTACTGGAGTAAAACGTACTCTCGAGGAGGCTGTGATAGCCGGTGATCGCGAGGGTAGGGACAACTCGGGTGTTGATCGGGCAAGGTTGGCGCGTCTCCGTAAAGACAGGGACGTGAAGGCCAAGCCTAATTTAAACGCCTAGGGTTGGACCGTTTGGGCGCAGGCCCAACCCAATTGGTAAGCCCGGATACCGCCAAAGCGGAGGGGGTGTTGACTATCAAGGAAGCCGGTGTGCAGTCTGATGCTAGCGCGGGACCGCCGGTGATCGCCCCTGGTGACACGATCCCAGTGGAGTCGGTATTGTGGGATGGCATGAAGCAGATAGCGCGGTGCGTTTCTGCTTTGGCTCCCGCACCTTTGGACGACTGTATGCAATTTATAGTGCAGCGTCAGGGGTGCGACCTGTCTCACCCTTGTGGTAAACGCTTATTCGTGGATTCCACTTTCTGGTCTTTGGACGGAAAACGGTGGTATGTGAGAGTGTGTGTTAGAGGGGTAATCGGGTATTTTTTAATAGACAGTGGGGCTGCGGTCACATGTGTTGGACGAAAATTCTTCGATAAGCTAGACGGTGATAAGGTGTTTTTCGATAATAGCGTGAAGCCTGTCACTGTCACCGGAGCACCACTCAAGCAGTACGGACAAGCCATACTATCTCTGGAGATCGGGGGGAGAATATTTCATTATGCCCCTACTGTTTCCGATATTTCAGAGGATGGTATTTTTGGTGCGGAATTTTTGGAGTATTATGGTTGTGAGCTGCGGCAGGCAGGCAGCCTATTTCTTCGATATCCGTATCAACTGACGGTGCAGTGTGAATTACGTCGCGATAGTCAGACTGTGTCTGCTGTCGCGCAAGGTATTCGCATTGCTCCGATGACCGGTTGTGATGTGAAAATTACAGCTGTGGGAGTTGACGGTGATCACCAGAGCCTATTTGAGCCGATGGTCTCAGAGTTGCATGAGCTGGGATTAGTAGGTCAGAATACGCTGGTGTGGAGTCCTGTTGACTCGGTTGTACCGTTGTTTAATCCGAATTGTTATGCGGTTAGATTACGGAGGGGTACAACTGTCGGGTTGTTGGGTGAGGCTACTGACTTTGGTGATGTTCATGGTGAATACGCTAAGGCGAGGTTGTCTAAACAATCTGGTGTAAACATTGCTCGCGGTGACGAGGTCACTGAGTCAGCTGGTGGCGCAGTTGACCCAGTGGACGGGGTCAGCGCGGGGCGGTGTGGTTCGGTCAGCTGTTCGCAGTTACTGGGTAATTGGGGCAGTGGTTGGCCTGGACTGCGTGTCGCGCGGGCGGCGCAGTTGGATTGCTCCTCTAGTGTTGTGAGTAGTGGAGGGGAAGTGGGCGTTGCTGCGTTGGGGGCGGTGGCCGATGTGGTTACTTTTGGTACGACGGAGGAGTGCGTGGCACCTTCTGTGGTATCTCGGACCCTCGATGGGAGCTTGCCTGCCCATCTTATGCCTTTAGCTATGGGGTGTGAGGTGGTTGATGAGTCTGATCGCTCTCGGGTAGTTGAATTTCTGGGTAGGAATATCCAGGTTTTCGCAGTGCCTGGTGAGACGTTGGGCTGGACTGAGGTGGTGAAGCATGGCATTGATGTCGGTGAGTCTGCTGCTTTTAGGATTCCCTATCGGCGTTTCGTGCATTCCAAGAAGGAAGCACTGGAGACGGAGCTGCATAAGCTGCTGGATAGCGGGGTGATTAGAAGTAGTGATTCACCGTGGAGTTCACCTGTCCATTTAGTCAAGAAAAAAGATGGTTCAATCCGTTTTTGCATTGACTATAAAAAACTCAATACTGTGACGCGGAAGAATGCTTACCCATTACCGCGCATAGATGAGTCGCTCGAGAGTTTACGGGGTAATGAGTGGTTTTGCACTCTGGATCTGCAATCTGGGTATCATCAGGTTGCTATGGATCCGGGGGATATTGCTAAGACTGCTTTTAGTACTCACTTAGGCTTATTTGAGTGGAACGTGATGCCGTTTGGGTTGTGTAATGCTCCAGCCATGTTCGAAAAGATGATGACGGATATGCTAGCGGGTCTTCAGTGGAAGATCTGTTTGGTGTATTTGGATGATATCATTGTCTTTGGTCGGACACTGACCGAATGTCAAGAGAGGCTTCAAGCAGTGTTCGATCGTTTACGTTCCTATGGTGTGAGACTCAAAGCTTCAAAGTGTAGGCTTTTTAGGCGTGAGACGCAGTACCTGGGGCGTGTAGTTTCTGCGAGGGGGATTAAGGCGGATCCGGAAAAACTCTCTGCAATTGCGGGGTGGCCCAGACCTGAGGATATGAAGGAAGTGAAATCATTCCTTGGGTTTGTGTCATACTATCGCGATTTCATTGCTGATTTTGCGCGGTTAGCTGTGCCTTTGCAGGACTTGGTCGTTACCGCGAGGAAAATAAAATTTGTGTGGGGCGACGCTCAGGAGGCGGCATTTCTGGGCTTGAAACGTGCCTTTACTCAGACCCCAGTGCTGCGATATCCGCGAGCAGTGGGGCGGTTCATTCTGGACACGGATGCGTCAGGGTTTGCTATCTCGGGCGTATTAAGTCAGGTGCAGGATGGAGTAGAGGTCCCGTTGTCTTTTGCAAGTAACAAACTTAATAAAGCGCAGCGGAATTACTGCACGACGAAGCGAGAGTTGATGGCTATCGTCGTGTATAGCTGGAAGTGGAAACATTTTCTGATAGGGTCGGATTTTATTATCCGGACTGATCATCATTCTCTTCGTTGGTTGTTGAATTTCAAGGAGGCGGAGGGGATGATGGGGCGTTGGTTGGCCACGCTGTCTGAATACGGTGTGACGAATGAGCACATTGTGTACAGGAAAGGAGTGGATCATATCAACGCAGATAGTCTGAGTAGAATTCCGGTGCGTAAGTGCGGCCGGGGTGATTGCGCAGACTGTGGCGCGCATAATTGTGTACTCGCAGCAATTGCTGCGATGCGTCTGGCGGACATAGATGATGATGAACTTTGGACGTTATCAGAGGTTCGTTTGGCACAGCGCCAAGATCCCTCCATACTGCGTGTGATCAAGTGGTTGGAGGAGGGCCGCTCGAAGTCTCTGCGTGACGAGCTGGCGGTGGAGAATGCAGAGACTCGTAAGATTATAAATCAATGGGATCTGTTAGAACTGCGTGAGGGTGTGCTCTGCAGGTGGAAGGTAGTGGGTGAAGACCTACGCAGTCGCCTGCAGATCGTCGTGCCGTTTGCATTGCGCGATGATGTGTTGTTGTTTTGTCATGGGCATTCTACAGCTACGCACTTTGGACGTGTTCGCTCCACCAAGCGTTTAGCTTGGCGGTTCTATTGGCCTGGCATGACTTCTGATATTAGGCGGTGGGTACGCACTTGCCATAAATGTCAGGTGGTTAAGCCAGGAGAGGGGATCGCTAAGTTACCGTTGACTCAGGAATTGTCTGGGCATCGGTGGCGCCGTCTAGCGTGTGACTTTGTGTCCGAGTTTAAGACGACGTCAAGGGGGAATGTGGTGATGATGGTAGTCCAAGACTATTACACTAAGTACGTGCAAGTGTACCCCTTAAAAGATCACACTGCACCCACTGCAGCGCAGGCGTTGGTGGATAACTGGGTTTTGGTATTCGGTGCCCCGATGCGGATCCATTCGTATCAAGGACGGGAATTTGAGTCCACACTGTTCCAGTCCATGTTGCGCTTGTTGGGCGTTAAGAAAACGCGTACGAACCCGTACTGTCCTCAATCGGATGGTATGGTAGAACGTTTTAATAAGACGTTAATATCTGCGTTGGCTTGTACCGTGAATGACTTTCAGGATGATTGGGATTTACAGGTCAAGTTTGTGGCACACGCATATAACTGTACGGAGCACGCATCTACGGGTGTGACTCCGAACAGGTTACTATGTGGGGAGGAGCTCCGGCTGGCAGCAGATCTGCAGTTTGGGGTGGTGAATCGTCAAGTAGATCGACCTTGTGAGATCGTGTTTGTAAGATGGTTGGAGCATTGCTTTCACCACGCGTATAGCGCAGTTCGCGATGCTTTAGGTCGAGCGGCAGTTCGTCAGAAATCTGACTACGGGCCTGCTGCGTGGCGCCAGTTCAAGGTGGGGGACCGGGTGGTGCGGTATCATGCGCCGCTAGCTCGAGTCAAACTCGCGAAGAATTGGGATGGTCCCTTTACTGTAACAGAAGTTGTCTCTGACACCACAGTTATTATAAAGGGCAAGGATGGTAAATACCGTAAATCTAACGTTAGACGTCTTAAGCTTTACACCGAGCAGATGTCAAAAACGCTGGACCATCCTCCTGGCTAGATGCACATGTAGGGGACGAGCCCGCACCTGCGAGGGTGGAGGCTGGCACTATAGATGTGGTTAGTCAGAAGAAAGTACCTGGGCTTCCAGTTACTGCGGGAGAGGCTATGCGCCCTAGGCGACATAGGCCTAATAAACGGAAAAATAAGCGTCGGCGTCGTTCTAGATCAGTGTCTGATGTCGATAGTTTGGTTTCTGTACGCAGTAGCTCGGGTAGTGACAGCGACTTTGTACCGGTTGGACAGGGGTCTGATGTACGTTCAGATGCACCGTCTGTGCGGCGATCTGAGCGTTTAGCATTACGACGCAGATAACTGGTATGGGGTGGGGTAGTAGGTATTAGGCTACTCCACCCTGGTGTTGTCTGGTCTCCAGGGGTTGGTTGTACATGAGATCCGCTGATCCCTGTCACACAACGAGTAACGCAGTATATATGTTCAGTTAAACTTTACTACGCAGTTATTTGAGAATGGTGGGGAAAGACCGGGGGCCCCGGGGGCGCCAATAAATGGGCGCAGTTACTACTGTTCTGCGTAATGCCTTTGCCTAAGCCGTGTGTTTATTATCTGCTATTTCTTGTCTAACGCGTTGGTTATTGTTGACGGGGCGTACTGCGTTTAACTGCTATGACCGAGGGAGTGTTGGTGTTCACTGCGGGCATGGTGTGTGTAACTGGTGTGACTGTTTGGTTAGGCGTAACTGGGTCGCTTATAGCATGTGCGTGTAACCGGGCGGGTAGGTCGCTGGCGCTACGCAGTACGTTTTGTTGTTTGGTGGGTACTGCGTGAGGGCCGGGGATCTGTCGCCGGGGGTGGCTCAGTATTGTGCACTAGCTGGTGGGCGGGCTTTGTGGTTGAGCTAATTAGGTCACCCTATTATTCTGCGGTTGGGGTTTCTCCGTTGCCACGTGGTGCGGTGACGTCAGCGGTACTGCGGGGGGACGGGGAATGCCGCCGTCGGGTGGTTTGGTTTGGTTCCTATGTAGGTCATGCTAGCTGCACCGGTGGCGCACCTGGTGTTTTGCGGGAGAGCCAATCATTCTCTGGTTGGTACGCCGACTGGACTCTGTGGGTCTGCGAGAGGGGACGTGGAGCCAGTCACTCTACCGGCTGCCGGCAGACAAGGTGGGTGTGTTTGTCCTCGGACATTAATCCTATCTGTTCGCGTATTCCTTATTTTGTACTTGGTTGTTACTTAATACTTTAGGGATACAGCAAGGCCGGCCGCGTCTGTGTTGGTCTGTGCGTTTATCGCGCAGACTTGACACAGCGTGTGCGGCGTTCGTCGGGCGTGGGACACACAACTTGAGCTGCGTTCGCAGTTCGTTGTGTTTGAACCATGTCAGACGATATTTTGGATTCGCCCAGCACTCCAGTAGGGGGAGCTGAGGCCGTAGACTCTCTCGGTTTACTCTTTGATGAGGCCGAGGGGGGTGAGGCGACAGGTTTAACCTGTATAGGGACCATTAGGCCTTTAGGCGGTAGGGAGATTGTTGCTACAGTCTCCCCGCGGCTGTCTAGTCCCCCTATTGACGCTGACGGCGACGTTCAGATGGCAGGTGACGGGAAGGTGGACGGCGATTAGTCGTCGTTCTGTCCTGTCTGGTTGGTTTGGACGTCACGTCAAAATTCAGATGACAGGTGACAGGGTGGTGGACGATGTCTAACTGTTGGTACAGTTAGGTGTCGCTCTCCTCTGTCCGAGGGATTCTGGGTATCGTGGTTTCTCGGATGACAGGTGGCAGTTAGGTTGAGCGGTGGTTGACTGCTCGCGCAGGTGATCGGCACTACCCTGTCCGAGGGATTTCGGGTTCCACGTCAGGGGTTATTGAAAGACCAGCACCCCTGTGGCGGTTATTGTTTTTTTATATAAATATATACATTAATATTATATAAAATAAATTTTTTTCTGATATGTTCATCTCCCTTAAGGAGGTGGCTACCGCCTTGTATATATATGTGTATTTTTGCTAATATAACCTTGTATATACCTTTTTCTAGTACTACGGTGCTATTTTTACATTGATAGCCATAATGTATTTAGCATATCGTACTGCTCTATTCCAATATTATTTTTCTTTGGCAGTACGGTTGTTTATGATGTATGTTATGGTGAAGAGCTTAGCTTTCTCCCGATTGGAGGATCTAGCTTCTTGTGTTCTGCCTATTTTTCTGCAGTAGGGGTCGGAATAATTTTTTTTTATATATATATATACTAAATTATTTACAAAAAAATATTCCTCGACTTTCACCCCGTTCTTGACTTCCTTGTTCCACACTATTAGGAAATATTATATTCTAAATTTATTTAGTGGAACGAGGTGGTCGATGGTGTGGGAGTTGGTGGGTAGACACTGTCCATTTTACACTAAGAATTTTCCTATGCAGTGTCGCCCTGGCTCTTATTTTATGCTGCATTCTTTATTTTAAATTACTACTATAGTAAGCGCTTCCGGCAGAACATGATTGACAGCGTGTGCGTCGGCTCCTGTTATAACAGGGGAGGATGCACATGGGGTGTAATTTTCTTTGTAGGAGGCCGGGTTCTTGCTGGCGCCCATTGCTTCTTATGAAATGTATTGCATTCCTGAACGTTGTATCTGCGGAGACTTTCTCAATTGTTATAAGTAACACCGCCCTTCTACTTTCATGCACTCTGCACCGGAGCGGGTCACCGAGCGTGACGGGTCCTGGGTGCGGTGGCGTGGTGTGTCCGCGGTGTAATACCGTCTGTGATCTACTGGCCAGACGACGCGGGCACAAGGAGGACGGGCTGAGGAAGCTCCAAGAGGAGCCGCTCCGCGTAGAAGGAGGAGCGCCCCGCTAACGGTTCTTCTGAGATGGGGGGCGGCGGGGGGCGGACTGAGTAGTTCCTTGCTTCCTTCTGTTGAGGGGGTTCCACTTGTGGGGTATGAATTCTCTCCCAGCAAAAAAACATTCTATACACCAACTACATAGAGGCTGGGAGAGGTCGTCTTTGTGCGACTCATTTAAAGACTCTTTCTTCACCTAGACTGATGACATGTTTGCCTTGCAGCTAGCTAGATTGATATCGCTATTTCGCTGCAGGCATGTCTAGGAATTGCGCAAAAGGATACATACATAGCTTTGTAAGGCTTCTCTCCCTTTCAAGTTGGTTCTCATGTTGACTTCTATCATTTCTCGATTCTCATCGGTTTGCATTCTGCAACCGGTGAGACTCTAAGGGGGGCAGTGTAGTAGTCTGAACATGAGCTCTACTGTCACGCGGTAGCAGCGGAGACTACGACGCCACTGGCGCAGTTCCACTACACTGCGCTAGGTGGCGGCACGGGTCACCACCGGTCAGACCCTAGCCGGGCTGACCTCTACTGCGTGTGGTTGACCCACCCCCACACACACACCTATAGAGTCGATGTGGGATCTGGCGAGTCAGGGGGCGGGTCAGACAACTACTGACACCGCGGAGAGCAGAGGTTTCAATAAACCAGGTGAAGCGTACACTGTATTGAATCTTGGTGTTCTTTCGTGAGAGAAAGGGTGAGTCGGAGGGCCGTGGGCCATTACAATATCATAGGCTTGTACGCAGCTGTGAGGTGTGTTATCTGGGTGCTTTTGGTATGGTTACCTTCCATTGGGCGTCTCGCTGGTGGGCCGTGACATGTATCACCTGCCCCTTTGCGGTGCAGCTTAGTTGGGGGTTCCTAGCCTTATTTTGCACAGATATTTTTTGTATGTTTTTAGGTCAGGAATTTGTCGTTCCTTTACTGTTTGGGCATTCCACACCTTGGCAGCCATTTCTAGCGTGCTTCTCTCGTGAGCTTTTATTTGGCTTCTGGTCTGCTTTAGTAGTGGCGCATTATTTGCTCTAGTTGCCCTTTGTGGTTTTGTTAGGAGTTTATTGTCTTGACTATAGCTGTATGCTAATGTTTTCAGATGAATTATTCTCCTATTTTCTAGCAATTTTACTTTGGTTCTTTTGTGTATGTCATAGGTGGGGTGCAGCTTGTCTACTCTGAGGCAGATTTTCAGGGCTCTGTTCTGTAGTGTTTGCAGTTTTTTTAGAAGTTCTTTCTTTGCACCCATGTAGTTTACATCTCCATAGTCAAAATAGGGTAGCACCATGCCCTTGAAGATTTTTATTGACATTTCTTGTGTCATGTAGTCTCTTAGCTTTGCAAATAGCCACAGTTTGTGGTTTACCTTTTGGACAATTTTGTTTATACATAGGTTGTAGTTTAGTTGGCTGTCCAACTCAAGGCCTAGGTATTTGTAATGGTCTACATTTTCTAGTGTTTGGCTTCCTAGCTTACAGTGTAGTTTTCTTTCTGGCATTATCCTGACACTGAGCTATAACCGGTCCTTGCCCTGTCCTATTAATGCTGAGCGACAGGCTAGGAAGCTACTGATTAGGCCACTGCGCCCGGTCTACATAAGTTCATGGTGTTAGAGTTTTGGCATGCTTGCCAACATTAATGGTGGCATGTTTACACTTCAATACCTTTTTTTTAAATAGCCATTTAAAATAAATGTCAGGCTACTTCAAATAAAAGTAAGGTAGATTATAACGATCACCCTAATATATTTATCTCAGAAAACGACAGAAACTCAAAATCATCGGACTATGCAGCTTTAAATATTAGTAGATAGGCCTGTGTAACACATGCGCGCGCATGAAGTGTTAGGCCGCCATGGTAAACGTACGGCTCATCTTGGTTGCAAAACAACTAAAAAGTGTAGGCCTATAAACCCGAAATATAGAGATCTTTATTATCCGTCTTTGAACACTCATCCCAGATAGCACACAGCCGTCTGGCCGACGGTGGCTGCGCCGTCGGGCCAACGGCGGCAAACGCCATCGGGCCAATGGCGGCAAACGCCGTCGGGCCAGACAGGAAAAGTCAAATATCTCTCAAATTACACCACCTAGAAACAAATCGCTTGGTACACATATAGAAAACATGTTTACCAAAAAGATTATATTAAATTGATAAGGTTAGGGTTCTTGATTTCTATTAATTTTGAATAAAACTAATGTTTTGCACTGCGCATACCGTCAAACTCAAGGCATTGTGAATGGCCGTGAGCAATCTTCATACAGAATAAGTGAAGTATCTCTAAAACGACACCACCTAGAAACAAATCGCTTGGTACACATATAGAAAACATGTTTACCAAGAATATTCTGCACATGTTTAAACTTACTGCGAATTATGGTGTATTTGTAGCAAACCCTGACGTAATGACAGTGCCTTCTCGGAAAAAACCAAGATGGCGGTGCTTCCCCCATTGGGCCAACGGAGGCAAACGCCGTCAACACCACGCCTGTTTTATTCATAAAATATTATCGTTTAACTCGAAAACCACCACTAAATGCACAAATAATTTGTCTATAATTAACTTGTAAGAACCAAATCTACACAAGAATTTGTATCCTCTGGCATTCTTGGGTTTTAAAAGCGATAAAAGCGCTAAAATACAATAGCGATAATGGAGTCAGGAAGGTGCGACAACAATAAAAACAAAATGGTGAATCTCAAAGCTACGTACCGTACCGGCGGTTAACGAAATGGCTTAACGCCAATAACTTTGTTAATATATTCGATAACTTAATCAAACTTGTACAAAATATTCTGTACATCTTCATAATGAATCATGTGAATTATTTCCATAAACTTACTGCGAGTTCTGGAGTTATTTGTAGAAAACCACCGTCGCTTGCGACGGGTTGGCAAAGATGAGCGGCGGACCACCACCATCGGCCCGATGGTGGCCCGATGGTGGCAAATATGTGGGGAAAAAAGGCAAAGAGCGGCAGACCACCACCGTCGGCCCGACGGTGGCAAATGTGTGTGGGAAAAACTGCAAAAAGCAGCTGACTACCACCGTCGGCCCGACGGTGTCCTGACAGTGGCAAGTATGTGTTGACGGTGCGACCAATAGCCAACGTTGGCCCGACGGCGGTGTGCTATCTGGGATCGTGGCTCATTTCCATGGTTAAATGGTCTTTAAATTTGACACAGTATTACAAGATATAGCATATGAAACCAATAAAATAGATATGAACCAATCTTTCTCCTTGAATAAAAGAGAAGGCAGCCGGGGCCATACTCTCAAACTAGTAAAACCCAGAGCCGTTTCAAAATTAAGGCAACACAGTTTCTCAAACAGGATCATAAATATATGGAATAGACTCCCACAAAATGTTATAGATGCCGGCTCAATAAATTCATTCAAGAACCGATTAGAAAAAGCATGGGCTGATGATATAGGGAAATTTGACCACTTATTCACCACATGCTACTAATTTATCCCTTGTGTTGCTAATTACTTGCACTCAAGCAAAAATGAGAGACAAATAAGTGTTCACACTTCCTGTCTACCAATCACTATATCACTATATCACAATGTAATTGTTAGAGCAGTCATTTATTTTAAAATGTGAAAAGAAGTGCATTTTGATTGCAAATACAAATGAAAAGTATCTGAAACCGAAAATATGATTCAAATGGATTTAGAGTATTCACTGGATCTGTGATACAACCTAATTGAAAACAGAAATTTATGCGTGTGGAAAATTTAACATTTATTTTAATTATTCAATCATAACCGGGGAACAATGCGTCCGGTCTTACCAGTAACAATGTACAGTAGATCTCAAGACTTTCATGAACCTTACAGCAGATCAGCATAGCTGGCACTCAGCCCTACCCACAATAATTGATAGGACAGCAGAGGGTGGGTGGGTGAAAATAGCTTTTGTTGGTCCGAGATGAATAGGAGAACTGGCTTTAAGAGCTGGTGAGATGCTGAAAGAAGACTACGTTTCTATGGGGAGGCATCCAGTTAAGGTAGGGAAACTGTGGTTACGCCGTGGCTACGTAAACAAATGGGGAATTTGAGTGACGTTTATTATCCTGGTGACTCAGCAGGCCGGTTAAGGTTACCCTGGAATTCGACAATATCAAAGACATCCAGTAGGAGTAAGACAAAGTAGTAAGACTAAGATACAATACAGAACGTCGAGATGAATTTATATTTTTCAATTATTCTTGTTACATTAACAAGGACAATTGAAAAGAGAAATTCATGCATGTGGAAAATTTAACATTTATTTACATAGAAGATTACTCAATCCTAACCGGGGAACAATGCGTCCGGTCTTACCAGTAACAATGTACAGTGGATCTCAAGACTTTCATGAACCTTACACACCAGATGAGCATAACTGGCACTCAGCCAAGGTGCTTAGTGAGGGCCAGTGGTGCTGACCTAAGAACATCGCAGGGTACATAGGAATAGATGGCTGAGGATGACCATCTGCCCAGCTCACGCAGACCAGGCAGGTCCACCCCGGCATTTGCATACGCACATGCTCCACCTAGTCGCAGGCTATGTACAGTGTACATTTGGGCATTGCGGTGTCCACCCTTGGTGAGTGCTAGGCGAAGGGCCGTGAGGTACAGGGCCAGGGTAAGAGGTCTTCCGTCTATGGTCAGCAGAGCTGGGCGATCATGGTAGATCTGGGTACAGGAGCAGTAGAGTCTCCAGGCTGATACAACACAGTGCCATGCTCCTTTCATGGACGAGAGACGTATCGTGTATACATCCGCTCCACCCCGCGATGTCTTGTGAGATCGCACTTCAATATATAGTGCATTCCTCGTACCACGGAGGTCCTTTCCCAGGAGGACATGGTCGGCGCTGTGTATGCAATTAGAAGACAACCGGTTAGACTTCCGCAATATAGTGTAAAATCCTAATAGTGTAGCTAATACCATAACTAAACCATTTTTACCAAATTTATCGAAGAACTTAATGATGCTTCTGAGCATACTCACAGAAATTGACGGTGCTTATTTGACGATATATTGTGCATGCCTATGCACGCCACGCCTCGCCAGGGTTACTACATACACATTAAAAGCCCTGGCAGAGCCCTCACACATCGCCACCCAGCATCTAGCTGTGGAGAAATAGTTCTCCAGAGTACCTGGTGTGAAAGTACAAGGTCTGAACACTTTGACTTCTGGATAATGAATGGTTTATTCACGGCCCAGGGCTCGCTGAACTCGCCGGCTAAGCTTTCCATGACGTCATCTCATTTACATAATCCTTTGTCCAAACCTTTGCATCTCATTATCATATATTAGCCACATGCCTATACGTCTATTACGCATATATCACATCCCCCCCTCCGAGTATTTCTGAAACATGAAATGTTTCAAAATAACCATCAATACATACCAACATACCAGTCAACACAAATGCAACATCAACATATATGCGTACTTAACTGAAACACAAGTCCTAGCGAATGTCCAAGCGCACTACGGCACTGAAGTCCTTTAAATGTCCAGCCTTATAGCCTCCATGTTATACATTGTCCATCACACAACACATATCAAAACCGCGGCTGAAAAATAGACCTTAATCCTACATGCACATGCTATATGTGTACACTGACCCACTACAGGTCTAACCTGCTCGCCGGCCTAATCAGCCGACCTGACCTACTTAGATTAGCCTCACTGTTTACATTCGGCAATGACGCTGACCTACTTTGTATCTGCCCGACTGGTTTGGGCCGCCCTCCCACAGGCGCCCTGATAATCTGCACTCGATTTCTATATAACATATTACCTGCCTCATTCAAAATTTGATATTCTCTCCCCGAGATACCAGTCCTACCCAAAATAACCCCTTTCTTCCAATCCCCTGCATGATTTTTGTATTTGATTTTGTCTCCGACTTTCATAGGGTTGTGCGGCTTACCACACTTTTTTTAGGGCTGAGGCGGGCAATGGAGTGTTACGATAGTTCAGCAAAGCTAACTGAAAATCTGAACCAGTCTTCTCGCACTTCTTTAACATGGCCTTTACCGTTTGCACAAACCGCTCTACCTGCCCATTACTGCGAGGATATTGTGGACTGGAATATACGGCCTTAAACCCATAGTGCTGTGCAAACTCCTTATACTCATGACTCTTAAACTGCGGACCATTGTCCGAAATAACCTGACTAGGAATACCGTGCCTTGCAAAATTATCCTTCAACGCCTCAATGACTGTGACAGACGACGTATGGCCCAACAGTGTCACCTCCGGATATTTTGTGTAATAATCTACAGTTATCAGGTCATTTTTATGGTTTAACTCAAACAAGTCTGCACCTACTTTTTCATACGGTTGACAGGCTATCGGGTGATTTATCAACGGTTTGTTATGCAAATTTTTTCGGTTGTTCTGGCAAGTGTCACACCGACTGACCTTATCCTCAATTTGCTTGTTCATATTAGGCCAAAACATAGTCTCGCGCCAGCTGCTTGGATTTTGTCATGCCCAAATGTGTTTCGTGTAACGCATCAATCATTTCACCACAGAGACCCGGAGGAACCACCACCCGATTGCCTTTCATGACCAGATTGTTTTCTACCGTTAACTCGTCTTTGTGTGGGATGTACTGTCTCAGACATGGCTGTGTCTGTATGCGTGTAGTGTCCCACCCATCTTCAATGTGTGAGATCAACATGGACATGGATACATCCTTCTCATACTCTCTGACAATCTTACTCAACAAACTTGACGATTGAATGTCCACTGTGGCAATGCCGAACGTGTCATCGAACAGGTTACCATGACCTACATTGGCACTATGTGCCCTGGACAACGTGTCTGCAAAAAACATCAAAGAACCCTTCACATGACATAGCTGAATATTGTAATTTTGCAAACGCATTCGCATTCTCTGCATCTTGGCCGAAAGTTTGTGAATCGGTTTCTGCATTATCGCCACCAACGGCTTGTGGTCCGTTTGAATTTGAACCTCCTTGCCAAAGTTATAGTCATGAAACCTCTGGCATCCGAAACATATGGCGAGCATTTCTTTCTCAATAGTGGCATAGCCACACTGCGCTGAGTTAAGCGCACAAGATGCGAGTGCGATTGGCTCGTCAGCTTGCATTAATACGGCATCCAAACCTCACTGACAAGCATCTACTTGAATAACAATGGGTTTCTTGACATTGTAATACGACAACACAGGAGCAGTTCTTAACTTTTCCTTCAACTTATCAAACACGCCCTGCTGTTCGGTTTGCCAGTGCCACGCGACATCCTTAGCAAGTAGCGTGCGCAGTGGTTTGGCAATCTTGGCCATGTTGGGTATGAACTTGTGCACATATCCAACCATGCCCAGGAACCTTTGGACGCCTATGGTGTCAGAGCTTTGGCAAGCTTGCCAAAACTAATTTTGCTTGTTTGCACTTCAAATATCTCAAAAGTTAGTTATTTTAAATAAAAGTTACTTCAAATGAAAGTAGGTTAGATTATAATGATCAACCTAATATGTTTATCTCAGAAAATGACAGAAACTCAAAACCCATCGGACTATGCAACTTTAAATCCAAACTTAGTATGATATTCAGACAAAAAACATAATCAGATAGATCATCTGGTGATCTTTTAAGTTCTGTCATTTCAACCAAATTAAATACATACAGATATGTATTGCTGCCACATGCACATCCCACAATGCACCGTGTGGCTGGAATTATGAACTAATCTTCACAAGCACAATTCTGGTTTTTTTCCGCGGTGCTGCCGGTACCTACTATTAGATTCATAAGCATATTCAGCACTGAAAGGAGAGGGACAACCAGCCACGTTTGAACTCTTCTGAGACCATTTGAACTTGCTGGACATGGATTTTCCTCTTCTCGTTTTCATGAGAACTCAGTGTCAGCCAATCAGAGCTAGTCTTTTCGATTGCAAATGGTGCATGGGGGCCACCATTTGCAATAGAAAAGAACAGCTCTGATTGGCTCAAACTATGGAAAGGTCCCAGTGGAATACATCCATTTTTTTAAAGTAGTTTCTTGTTCAGACATAGTCACACATTTATGTATCTTTTGCACAGATTAAAGTGCTTGAAGTATATTTGAAATTTATCTACATCAACTTCCGTTTAAAGCACACGATATTAGTACCATACTTAAAGAATGGGAAACTCATCCTGCAAGGGTAGGACTATGCTCAATATGGGACAGTGGTCACCCGTTTTTCCATCTTTCCTCGCTGTGGACCCTTCCCAATGCCGATATCCAGAGTGGGTATGTGTCACAGAGACAGTGTTGCGGGAGTAATACTGGAGATTAACAATGGATGAACGACATAACATATTCACCCCTCCCAGTAAAAAAAAAGAAGGGAATAATAGCTTGGTCCACAGAGTAGACATGAACAGACTGTAGTCGGGGAAGTCTGAGTCGCAAGTGTTTTAGTCTTGTCATAACATATGCTACACTTATGAACCAATTTTTCACCTTGAATAATAAGCCGTGTTTACACGGGGAATTGTAAAACGATCTAGACAAAGCGATTTATATGAAGCGATGTAGTGGCGCGTTTACACGGACCAAGTTTGAAAGTGTGTCGGCACCGGGAACCAGCAGCCTTAGTGGTGAGCCTGTAGCCGGCGAGTACTGCTATTTGTTTAGTTTACATTCGTCGATTCACAATATGAATAACGAAGACAATGTAGCGGCTACCTTAATATCGCTTGGAATTTAGGGTTAATTTAATTAAATTTCATTATTTGAGTATGTAATTCTGTTAAATATGATCGCATTCAATAGATTTCGGCCTAATCGGTCCCTAACACTGCTGTCCACCAGCGATAGTTACAGCTGAGCCTGTAGCCAGCGAGCACCGCTATTTTACACTATCGCCGCCTGGGAACCGGCTGTATCGCTTCATCTATACTACCTCGCACGGTGGTTTACATCTACCGATTTATATGAATCGATTCAGCCCTAAAACGCCATAGCGTCGCGTTTACACGCCAAATGTAAATCGATCTAGACAACTGGTTTTATATGAAGCGTTTTAAATCACCCGTGTAATCACGGCTAAAGAGAAGGCAGTCGGGGCCATACTCTCAAACTAGTAAAGCCCAGAGCCATTTCAAAGTTAAGGCAACACAGTTTCTCAAACAGGATCATAAATATATGGAACAGTCTCCCACAGAATGTTATTAATGCCGAGTCAAGAAATTCATTCAAGAATAGATTAGAAAAAGCATGGGCTGATGATCCAGGGAAATTTGACCCCTTATTCACCACATGCTACTAATTATTCCTTGTGTTGCTTATTTACTTGCACTCAAGCAAAAATGAGAGACAACTAAAGCTGTGTTCACACGGGAAAGGTTTACGCCGCTTTATACAAGGCGGATAATATGAACCGAACTAGTGTCGCGTCCACATGGGCAGTACTTGGGCCGGCAATCGATATCAGCGCATGAGCAAGTCCATACTAACCAGCGCCAGTTTCGGTTACTCGACGTCGGCACGAGAGAGTGTGGGTTCGACCTAGATATGTATAGACTGAATCATATTGTTTTGGAACCGTAAAAACTTCTGCTGGGCAGTGAAAACCTATAAATAAATGATGAAAAAAACATCTGTACACCTCTATCCGGTTCATAGACCAAATTATATAATATGGGCTTTTGATCGACCAGAAAGTCAACAAGTCTAAGGTCTCGACTGCGCATGCGTGTGACATCCTTAATCCGCCTCAAGTAAGTCGGTTGCATTCACACGGGCGATATAAGTCGAATCATAAAATTTGGTTCATATAAACCACCTACACAAGTGGTTTATAAAATCCGAATAATATGAATCGAATCAGCCCTAATCCGACTTAGCCTCGCATTCACATGCGAAATGTAACCCGAACTATACAAGTCAATTTTTATGATTCGAATTAACTGCCCCGTGTGAACAGGACTTTAGTGTTCACACTTCCTGTCTACCATTTGCTATTTCGCTATTTATGGGCCACCATATGAACCTAGGATCTATGGTGCTGCCACCTAGTGATAAATAAAGGGTTGCACTATGTTCCGCATGGTTCAGTGCTTACAGAGTCAATCAAGCAATCAATAGTATACAGCTATAACAGGCCTTGGACCTGTTAGCCACTCTTAATTAATAGAAATGGAGACAGTTCTTCAGATGTAGTGGATTGTAGCAACTGTCACTGGCTCCAAGATATACATAATGCTTGACCAGTATGCATCCAGTCGGGACTTGAAACAGTTCACCGACTCTGCTGCTACCACACTCTCCAGCAGGTCATTCCACAGGTCAACCACCCTAAAGCCGTCTTAAGCTGTGTTCACACCCACAACTTTAGGCCGAACTAGATAAGGCGAACTAGATGAGGCGAACTAGTGTCATGTCCACACACGGAGCGGATTAAGGCGGAAATCGATATCTGCGCATGAGCAAGTCCAAACTAACCAGCGCCAGTTTTGGTTAGTCAACGTTGGCACGAGAGAGTGTGGGTTCGACCTAGATATGTATGGACTGAATCGTATTGGTTTGGAACGGTCAAAACTTCTGCTGGGCAGTGAAAACCTTAAAATATATCATGAAAAAAATATCTGTGCACCTCTAGCAGGTTCATAGACCAAATTTACCGAAAAGTCAACAAACTCAGGTCTCGACTGTGACGTCCTTAATCCGCCGCATCTAAACCGCTACCGTCCACACAGGCAATATGGGCCGACTTAAGCTAGTTCGCTTCTTTTAAACCACCTCGCGATGCGGCCTACTTGAGGCGAACTAGATGAGGCGACTCAGCCCTAATCCGCCTCAGCGTCGGGTTCACACTGCCAATGTGAGCCGACTTAGATGAGGCGCACTAGATGAGGTGACTTAACGCCCGGGTGTGAACACGGCTTTAGTTACTCCTACCCACAGAGGTGACTGACAACAATTTTTTTAAGCTGGACAAAAACTGCTATGGAATGAATTTAATCGACTGTAAATAAGAGATAAAGGTCCTCGTTCCAGCATTTATTTATATTGAATTGTGAGGGAGTGACATAACATGTATAGGAGTAGTCTTTATTCTTCAGCCATCTTGTACCCACTGGTGCCCATGCCTCCCAGTGTACATCAAAGTATGGATTCGTGATAGTACATATAACGGAATAGGTATACAACATTGTCTATAGCCGTGTTCACACGGGCAATGTAAATCGATTCGTAGAAATCGACTTGCCTAGTTTGGGTTACATTTCGCGTGTGAACGGGCAGCTGAGTCGGATTAGGGCTGAATCGATTCCTGTGATGCGGATACTGTAAACCACTTGTGGAGGTCGATTACGTGAGTCGATTTCTGTGAAGCGGTTTATTTTGCCCGTGTGGACGCAATAAGGCGGATTAAGGATGTCACACGCATGCGCAGTCGAGACCTTAGTTTGTTGACTTTCCGGTCGATCAAAAGCGCATATTATATAATTTGGTCTATGAACCGGATAGAGGTCCACATATTTTTTTTCCATCATTTATTTATAGGTTTTCACTGCCCAGCAGAAGTTTTTACGGTTCCAAAACAATATGATTCAGTCTATACATATCTAGGTCGAACCCACACTCTCTCGTGCCGACGTCGACTAACCAAAACTGGCGCTGGTTAGTATGGACTTGCTCATGTGCTGATATCGATTTCGCGCCCAAGTAGTGCCCGTGTGAACGGGCGTCTAAATCGATTTATATAATTCGCCTTGTCTAAATCGATTTAAACTTTTCCCGTGTGAACACGGCTATATAGGGTATGCACTAACATCACGCTAAGCGGAAGTGCGGCCATTGCGGAGATACAACCACAATAACAAACCCAACCTGATCAATGCATTGTCAATGGCAGTGAGCAATCTTCATACAGAAAAGGTGATATATCTCTAAAACCACACCACCTAGACACAAACCGCTTGGAATACATATAGAAAACATATTTAACGAACAGATTATATTAAATTGATATGGTTAGGGTTCGGCATTTCTATTAATTTCGACTAAAACTGACGTTTTTCGTTGTGCGTACCGGCGAACTCAATGCATTGTCAATGGCTGTGAGCAATCTTCATACAGAAAAGGTTAAATATCTCTAAAACCAGACGACCTAAACACAAACCGCTTAGAACACATATAGAAAACATATTTAACAACAAGATTATATTAAATCTATAAGGTTAGGGTTCTGGATTCCTATTAATTTTGACTAAAACTGACGTTTTTCATTGCGCGTGATATGGGTCTATTATAAACTGTTATGAATATATGAACTATTTATCATTTATTCAGTCTTGTTGCAGTTTTCAACGAAAATACCACGCAATTTAATTACTGTTATGAATATGTGATATGGGTCTTTCAGATGCTGTTGGGAGTTCATTCCAAGTTCCTTTGTCAAATGGAGCTCTGCTTAATTAATATGTATCAGGGTTGGGGAAGATTATTCGTATTAGGGTCAGGATGCAAATATCGTTTGATTCTTTGCACGCTGTATGAATCTGTGATATGGGTCTATCAGATTCTGTTGGGAGTTCCTTTGTCAAATGAAGCTCTGATTAACTTTTGGGACAATTGATTTGGTATATGCATATAGATAACACACATTCCTGAAAGACAAGTTCATCTGGTCTTTATATTTTGAATTACTGATGTCTGAAATGTGTGGTGAAATTTATGTCAATGTGTGGTGACATTTATGTCAATTTCCTTGAACTCAAAATGTTGCAGTTCGATGAGAATGTGTTCATTGTTAATAAAAGATATGAAAGATATGAAATATAAATTGTGGTGAATTCCCACAGTAGGAAATACAGAAATACAAAAAGAATAATTAAAATAACCCCTCCCCCCAGCCAAGAAAAGAGAAATAAAAATACCCCCCCCCACCCTTAAGAGATGACAAAATGAATTAAAAAAAATAATCTCCCCCTCCCCACCCGTCCTGATATGACCTTATATGTTGCTAGGATGTAAAACAAACAACAAACTTTCAAATGTTTTATGGACATTTGGCAATATTTAGAACAAGAATTAATCTGGGTCTCCCAGTGAGGTAGCACTGATATGACCTTATATGTTGCTAGGATGTAAAACAAACAACAAACTTTCAAATGTTTTATGGACATTTGGCAATATTTAGAACAAGAATTAATCTGGGTCTCCCAGTGAGGCAGCACCGATATGACCTTATATGTTGCTAGGATGTAAAACAAACAACAAACTTTCAAATGTTTTATGGACATTTGGCAATATTTAGAACAAGAATTAATCTGGGTCTCCCAGTGAGGCAGCACTGATATGACCTTATATGTTGCTAGGATGTAAAACAAACAACAAACTTTCAAATGTTTTATGGACATTTGGCAATATTTAGAACAAGAATTAATCTGGGTCTCCCAGTGAGGCCGCACTGATATGACCTTAGATGTTGCTAGGATGTAAAACAACAAACAACAAATAAGTGTCCACTGGCAGGGCGCTCAAACTGGCAGGGCACTCAAACTCCGACTTGCTGCAGTTTGCAGGGCCTCCGAAAATCCGCGCATGCGCAGAAGCCACGGCCGGGCATCCAATCTGACCGGGCTTTCAAACCACGACACAGGTGTGGCCGTCTCAGCTGCCACAAGGCTGATATGCCAAATGTCGCTTCTGCGCATGCGTCAGAATCCAACAGCGTCGTCTGCGCATGCGTCACAACTGGGCCAGTCTCAAAGGCCGTAATCGATTAACACGACCCTGGCGACTCGGGTCATCTGAGTCGTCAGAATTTCAAATCGAACACCGCGAGTAGAAATGCAGAAGCCTAACCATATAAATCTAATATAATCTATTCGTTAAATATGTTTTCCATATGTGCACCAAGCGGTTTGTCTCTAGGTGGTGTATTTTTAGAGATATTTCACTTTTTCTGTATGAAGATTGCTCACGGCCATTGACAATGCACTGGCACTGACACTCAGAATATCCCAACTTTCACTATTATCTCTGTTTTTAATACTTTCAGCGTAAATTGCTCTTAGGTTACATTAAATACTTCAGATCTTCCTCTTCAATCGCGCATTAAGATATTTTTAATCGATCCAATGAAAGCTTTTAAACTTATTTTACAAAAATAAATGCCCCACATAGACATAGCATTGCCGTATTTTACCCTTCGCGGACTAACCCGCGAAGGGTAAACACTGCAGCAATGCTATGTCTATGCAGAGCATTTATTTTAGCAAAATTAATTTAAAAGCTTTCACTGAGTCGATTAAAAATATATTAATGCGCAATTGAAGAGGAAGATCTGAAGTATTTAATTTAACTTAAGGGTAATTTTCTCTGAAAGTATTAAAAACAGAGATAATAGTGAAAGTTGGGCATGGCAAATCAGCCTTGTGGCAGCTGAGACGGCCACAATCTGCAGTCTCCATTCGTCACTCGAATCCGCGCATGCGCAGAAGCGAGATTTGGCATATCAGCCTTGTGGCAGCTGAGACGGCCACACCGGTGTGGCCGTCTCAGCTGCCACAAGGCTGATATGCCAAATCTCGCTTCAGCGTCGTCTGCGCATGCGTCAAAACTGGGCCAGTCTCAAAGGCCGTAATCTCTGTTTTTAATACTTTCAGCGTAAATTGCTCTTAGGTTACATTAAATACTTCAGATCTTCCTCTTCAATCGCGCATTAAGATATTTTTAATCGATCCAATGAAAGCTTTTAAACTTATTTTACAAAAATAAATGCCCCACATAGACATAGCATTGCCGTATTTTACCACCCGCGAAGGGTAAACACTGCAGCAATGCTATGTCTATGCAGAGCATTTATTTTAGCAAAATTAATTTAAAAGCTTTCACTGAGTCGATTAAAAATATATTAATGCGCAATTGAAGAGGAAGATCTGAAGTATTTAATTTAACTTAAGGGTAATTTTCTCTGAAAGTATTAAAAACAGAGATAATAGTGAAAGTTGGGCATGGCAAATCAGCCTTGTGGCAGCTGAGACGGCCACACCGGCGAACTCAATGCATTGTCAATGGACTTGAGCAATCTTCATACAGAAAAAGTGAAATATCTCTAAAACCACACGACCTAGAAACAAATCGCTTGGTACACATATAGAAAACATGTTTAACTACAAGATTATATTAAATTTATAAGGTTAGGGTTCTGCATTTCTATTAACTTTGACTGAAATAGACGTTTTGCACTGCGCGTACTGGAAAACTCTATGGGATGTTTACTGTGGTTGATATCGCCACAATGGCCGCGCATCCGGTTGATGACGTCACGTGAATACCCTAAAATGGGAGAGACTGTGTAAACACCAAAAATGGTGGCCGCTGAAAGCTCTCGGTTCAAGTTTAAAAGTGCATATTGGTTAATAATATATCAAAACAAATGCCCACTGCCATAGACTTTGCCGATAGGTGCAGTTCAAAACTTAGTTTATTCAAAATTAAAAGAAATAAATAACAATTTGGCATAAACATGGATGCACAAATGAAATATTAATAGTTTACTCCGCGAAATAAATGAACGAGGGCCGCATAAAACAACAATAACACACATTTTCATCACCTGTAATATAGGCTGTAATGAAGTACCTCAAATTCGTTCAAATATATCGACACCATAATTAAAATATGATGTTGATTCTTAAGATCCATTCGCTTAAGATATACATACTATTTACCAATATCTTGAATTTATAGATTTGTGTTGATATATGTGGTTGTGTTGACGTGCGAACATGAAGTAGGCGTATTTTGATCATTGTTGGAGACTGAATTAATCGCTGAAATGGATATTAAGAGGAAACTGAAGTCCTTCGTCAGGGAGATGCGCGTAAGAATTGTTTATTAGTATTTTCGGAGAAGAATGTGACATCTATGCGATTGGAGTGGGTTGAGCTATCACGCTAACCTTTCAGTTCCCTGTCGTTGTCACTTGCTAGTTCCAGTATGACTGAGTCTGAGAATGACTGCGTTCGTTTAGCTAGCACACCGATTTTCTATTTGATGTCTATATGATTATGCCCAGTCTTTTCTGGTCGGATTCAGCACCGTCCATTTCGAAGTGGTACTAATATTCTAGCATGTAGTTCAAACTAATGCAGCTCCAAATAAAAGAACAACAATTATCGGACATACATATATAGAACTGGGATTTTTAATTCTTTGAGATTGTCCATTAATAGTTGGAGATCAATTCGAATTTTAATTAAGTTCATGTTTATAAATTTTATTAGATACATCTTAGCAAGGTATTTGATTTCCTTGAAACTATGAGACCATTATCTCTAGAATATGAGTTAACCCAGTTTATCTAGTATATTGCTTTAGAAGCTCAATCTAGTTAGTAGATAGAACTTAAACTCAGTTTGAACCCATTTGTCAGTTTTTTTAGAAAAGAACAAAGATAGGAATAAATCTTAGTCTAAATTTACTGATGAATTATATAGCATGCAGATAACTGGGAATTCTAATTCTTTGAGATTGTCCATTAAAAGTTGGAGATCAAATTTGAAATTAATTAAGTTCTTGTTTTATAAATTTCAGTAGATAAAAATCAGCAAGGTAATTGATTTCTTTTGAATCTATGAAACCACTATCTCCAGAATATGAGTTAACCCAGTTTATCTATTATTTTCCTTAGAAGCTCAATCTAGATAGTAGATAGAACTTCAACTAAGTTTGCACCCATTTGTCAGTTTACAAAAGTACAATAGAGATGAATAAAATCCTAGTCTATAAATTTACTGATGATTTATATAACATGCATAGATAGAACTGGGACTTGTAATTCTTTGAGAAATCCACTAGCAGTTGGAGA